>CM077101.1:1846080-1887741 GCA_039619505.1 Cimex hemipterus | reverse complement strand
TATATATATATATATATATATTTGAACAAACTTTGTACTAAGTGTAATTATATTGAGCCAATGAAGCAGATATTTTTATTTACAATAATAAAAAATTAAAACAAAGAAGGACATATAGCATAACTTTTTTGTATTTTATTTAAAACTTTTCCATTTATTATTCAATTTTTTTGTGTTAATTTCGACTCCATTGTTAAAAATTCCAATCTTTCCATTTTAATTTTGACTTTTCATTCAAATATTCAACTTTTCCATTTTAATTTAAAATTTTCAATTGTACATTCAACCCTTTCCATGTTGATTTCAAATGTTCCATTTAATATTTAACGAGCTTATTTAATCGTAGCTCACGACCTCATCAATTGGGATGAAATAAGACAAATTACAAACACAAATACACGGAACCGTGTTAGGCTGGTTAGCAGTCGCACTACCGAAGAGAACTCGATATTATGCGGGGTAATTGAAAATGAACACTTTCATTTACGCTAATAAATTACATTCACGCACTAGACTCCATCACTCTACCCCAGAGAACTCGATATTTCTTGGAGCATTTGGAGGGATAAGTAGACCACGGCGGTGAGCGATCCTTCTATGCCAGTATAATGGAATATTTAAGCGGCTTCTAGCAATACACTTCGGCAAAGTATTAAGGGAGATGACACTTAGCTGCACTCGAGCTGTGCAGCCGGCCGACTCCGTCCCTCCTGGGTCAGCCACGTCGTCTACTCCGCCATACAGTTACCTAGTTAAGATCTAAGACTAACAAAGGTGTGGTGATATCGCGAGGGTGCGTCCACTTCGTGGCCCCTTCCGTCGCACTGTAGCGTTTGCAGGCAGAACCGTATGCGATTTGGCATGCGTTTTGTGTGAGGTGATGGTAGTTCTGTCGGCCTAGTCTGCATTAACTCCCTAAGCGCTGTTTTCCGTCGACCCTCGCGTAATCCTTTTGTGGGACAGATATCGCGAACTTGGTCGTCTCGGCCAAATGTTGGTTGTTGTTTGGATATCCCGGACACACAAGTTTGGAGGGTAATGAAAAGGTGGCGCCAGTACGTCCCAACCTCCCTTAACACCGTGGTCCGGTGCTTTGGCGCTAAGAACGCTAAGAATGCAATAAAAAAACATGATTAAAAGAAGGTGGCAGCGTCAATGGGGCGGATCGACAGATAAGCTCTTGCGTATCAAGAGTACTGAAGAAGGATGACCTTCAGAGGATCTGACTTGTCAAAGACTGGGCATCCTCATCTAATTAAATAGACTGCTAGGTTGACACACAGACACTTACTTTTGAGAAAAGCTCGCGTATATTTCCGGCATGAAGAGAAAAATGTCCTACCTAAGAGAATGGTCTTTGGCTCCATACAGAGAGTGTGCAGGCATGGCACCCAATTTGAGAATTGTGCTTAAGCATGGCAGCGAATCAGGATCCCCTTTCTGATTCTTGAAGGAACTGGGGTTGCTCTATTGATATAAAATAATATTAACTGTGCATACCTAGCTAATGTTGAGAGTGAACGTGTATTGAAGTAAGAGAGTGAATGGCGGAATATCAAGTTCCCCGTCCCCCCTCAATTGAATTAGATGTGCAATAGGTGTATGGTAAAGGTGAAATATCGATTACTCCATCACCCTAATTAAATTTAAGAATGACATGAGTACGAGTAAGTTTCTAACTGCATGCATTGGGTGCTGAATTGACCTAGCGGTTGATAGCATTTGGAGCACAACCGCATTGGTTGGATGGATAAGACTGAAGACTGTCCCTGGACTGCCAACACCTTGGGTCCGTGATTTTTGAGTCTGCCAGCAATTTACTTTAATTAATAAAAGCTGGAAATGTCAGAGGACTACTTGAAGCGAATAGGCTCAACTCGGCACATATTTGTATACATGAACATACATGTGCAGTTTTGAGCCTATATGAATCCCAAATACATATTAATTTTTTTTTTATTATATTGTATTTTTTCACCTTCAACGGGGAATCCACACCCAATTTTTCCCTGGTTCATATGACTTCACATCGTCACCCTATCTGATGTGCTTCATCCCATTTCATCTTCTGATCCGTCCCCCGCACTTTGATTACTTGTTACAACTTAGACTCTGAAGATTTTTAATTGCCCCTTTTTAGTTTAATTTGATAGCAGTGTATTTTCATTTTATATGTATTTTGACATACATACAAAGGGACATATGTGTTGCCTTATCAAGCTAGAATATTTAAGAATATTAGTAATTAATTTTAATCAAGGGGACTTAAGTCCCAGAATAAAATTTATTTTTCTTCGTAAGAGGAAGAATATTTAGGTCATTGTGGAGAGTAATGTTAGTGACATAGCAAAGAGCTATGACAATTAGCCTGAGGATTTTTAATTGAAAGGAATGAAGGTGTTGTATATTGTATAGCTAGGTGGAACCACACAGTTCCACTCTATATGACCAAAGTAGTCATAGTGATGTCGTACAATTAGTTGTTATGTTAATTGAGTTTTGATGATTAAATATATTTCAATTCTAAGTCTTCATTGAAGTCCAAAACTTGTGTTAAGTTGTCTTGTGTAAGGATGTACAGTGGAGGGAGATCAAGACTGTTTTTTCAATGTACACTGAGTATATTTATTCTTTAAACTCAAGGTGTTTTTGGATGTTGGAGGTAGCTTGGATAGGATTCAAGTTAGATGAGAAAATTGCGGTATCAACCGGATGACGGTATTAAGATGTATAGTATGGTAGGTAGTAGGTCTGCAGTATAAATGATATATCGGATGGGACCAAAAATGCTCCCTTGTGAGACACTAGCTTGTATCTGACTGACTTCCAAAAAATCCTTGTTGTACCTTACTCTGAAGAAGCGGTCTGTTAGGTAGGATTTTAGGACTAGGTAATAAAGGGTGGCTAGGGAACATTAAAGTCTAAAGCATGCTCGGGTGTCAGACCCTTTCAAAAACCTTTTCTACATCTAATGCACCCAAGCAGTAAAGATACATTTTGTACCTAGTAATGTACATATACATACTATGCTTTATTTCCATTAATTATACTTTGTATCTAAGGTCTTGGTTGAGATGAAAAAGTTAGTGCCGTGAGGGGGATTCGAAGACCATGCTCTAACCACTAACGTTTTCATTTCAACCCTCACATCAAATAACAAGTATAATTAATTGAAATAATTGATATGGTCAATTATGATTGCTTAGCATTAATCCTATGGTTTATGCTTCATAGTGTTACCAATTTATGATATTTTTTCAATTTAATTATGATATTTCATACAATTATTTATTCCATTTTTTTTTTTTAGGTAAGTGCAAATGCCTCTTCTATTCTATGTTCCTTCAAATTAGTAAGTATTAAGTTAATATTAAAGTTATTTATGCAGACATATTAATGATAATCAATTTGCATCTAAAATTTGAAATATTATTGTTTTGATGTCTGTGAGTACGTTTGCTGAACCTTTAGCTTTATCATCTTCGATCATTGTCTACCCCTTGGGCTGTCTTCATGTCCAAAAAAAGTTTTGATGTTTGAAAACAATTTTCTATTCAACTAGATTTATAATCCGGCCTTACCCAGGGGATTGTAGAAACGGTTATTTAACACATTTCAGAATACATATTGCTATTGCTAGGTAGGAGCATTTATATAAATTAATTAAATGAACACAATTGAATGTTTGATTGTATTTAGTCATGAAATTGGGATTTTTGAATTGGAGTAATATAAATCCAAATTTAAATTCAAATATCATGTTTAAATACACCACTAATATCAAACTTTCAATTGTGTTAATTTAATTTATATGTATGTGCTTCTATTGCTTCTACCTAGCAATAGATATAGCAGTGATCATCGCAAGAAAATGAAATACTCCATACTGAATCGAATATTTTCTTCATTATTTCCATAGCAACAGTTTTGGTAAAATTGTTTTGTTCAGTTTAATTTTATTTATTAATTTTTTATTTAGCTATATCATATTTTCCTTCAAAACACACTAGTGGCCAATTTGTTTGTCTCATTGTAGATATCAGCAACTTGTGTTTCCCCAGGTTTTGGTGATTTTGGATGCATTCTCTAACTTTGAAGCGATTTTTTTTTTCGGATGCTAATGTTTTAATAGCTGCTTTGGCTATCTGATCTCATGAGGATTTTTTGCCAGTCTAACCTCTTTTTCTTGATGTAGGGTCTATTTTTTTTGCAAGCCTTTGTGCTTTTTCATTCTTCAGGTATTTTTAATAGGTTTTCCTCACTAAAAATGGAGTTCATCAGTACCTGCCCGCGAATGTTATATTGCAGAAAACTTTATTAGGGCTCTTGCTTTCAAATTTCAACACCCTTACAGGCCGCGTAGGTAGGTGGAGAAGGGCATACTGGACTCTATGATGTTTTCTCCTTATAATGAATATGTTTTAAGTTTTTTTATTATTTTTTTTTTCCAATTCAGTTGTCTTATATTACTCTCAGGTGAATAAAAATAATGCTTGATAGTGAAAGGAAAAAACAAAATAAAATTAATTATTGCTCAGGGAGGATTTGTTGGGCTTGAAGGACTATGAACAGTTTCGTCAAATGTTTCTACATTTATCGTTTTAAATGTGGTTAAAAGGGGAAAATAAAAATGGAATGAATTCATCTGAAGACAGGATCGTAATATTGGGGAATGACCCGTTGGGTTTGTTGAGGATGGGTCAAACAGGCAAAAATTATGCCATAGAACATTTGAATTTTCTCTTCCCCATGAATAATCTAAATAAATCTGTGGAGAGCTGAAGAATACTGGTCACTTTACGGGGTCCATCTATCCCCACAAGTTTTGAACCAAATAAAATCGTCCTGTTTAAATTCACTCATACATGAAAAACATCATCGACTTTAACAAGTCGCATCTCACTATATCAGAATAATTGTCGATTAACGGTCACTAATCTCTACACATTTTTTATAAGGTGATCATTTCATTGCCAGGATGGTAATAATTGAAATAATAGGTAAAATCTCACCGCATGTATTCTCAAAATATAGGGATGTCACAATTTCAGCATTTCTTTAAAAAAACAAAAACAGTAATAATAAATAAATAAAATAAGATAAAATCTAAAACTGGTTAATGCATAATGGAAAAGTACTTTTTGTCTAAATTTAGAGATCATGTTTTGCTTTCAACCTGCAATTGATCTTTAGCTGGCCAATTTTTTATTTTACTGCTCATGGTACACTTCTAATCTTCTTTTTCTTTTAATAAATTTTTCTATTGTAGGTATTTTTAATTCTTTATGAAATTGATCATTTCTTACAGCTCTTCTGTAAAAAATTATTTCAGAAAGCTGGAGTCTTTTAATTTTTGTAGTTGATTCTGCTCCTTCTAGCTAGATCTGTACGTTAAATTGATTCTTAATACCAAAGTAAAAATGAGAGTACTTTTTAATTTTCATTTTCTGTTTAATGATGTTTATAATAAATTTAACTTGTAAGTGTGTCTGATAGTATTTTGTTAATGTGTTATTTACAGTTTATTTTGAGTCGAGAGCCCAAGTAGGATTGCACTGAATCTTGTTTAACCAACATTGTAACATTTAACAATTTAAACAAGTGTTAGCGTACGTTCATACATTTGCAGATTAGAGTTTATATTCTATTCAGAAACCAATGTTCAGTAATACCAGAAACTCTCAAATTTTCAACGTATCCTACTGTTGGAACAATTACATTTTTCGTTCTCCAATCAATTCAGTTCAGGAAAGAACTCCATTGATATGACTTTTTCAGTTATAGAATTACAAAAATAAAATAAACAAGTTCCACTTCAAATTTATATCTATTTAGTTTTATATTTTCACATTTTACATATTTTATGTCTAATCTTCGTTATTTAACCTATTATGATATAATTACAGGCTAGAAAGCATTTTCTTTATCGTGCCAACTTTATTGAGATCATCTTTAGGGCCTGGGATTTATAAACATTGTTTAAATTATACAAATACATTTAAGAGGTGAATATGAATTTATAAAATTTATGCACAATATAAAAATTTTAGGCTTAATCAGAGTATTTGTACTCACTCAAAGTATGTATTTACTGATATATTGCATTTAGCTAGGTTGTGTTTTGTGATCTGAGGCTTTCAAACTGTGTTGTCAATAAATAAAAATGAATTAATAACAACTACAGCTTGTTTCCAAGTTGTAAATAATAAGAAATTCGCAATTTTCTTCATTTTAACTTCTTGTTCTCTTTAAGGAAGTTTGTATAGTTTCAGTGTAACATAGAAAGTTTTTGTTATATGATAAGAAGTCTTTACCCAAGAAACTAAACCCAATCTTGCCGGAATTCTTACATCCCTATCTCCTTTTCAAATTTCATACTTTGAGAAAGCCCTTCTCAAAACCGAAGATGATATCACGGCATTGATGATAATGATTATTGTTCATTTTCAATGTTTTCAGTTCTGAAAATTTGTGTACTGTCTATTTGTTTTTTTCTTCTTCTGCTATTGCTCTTATCTCCTCCTAACTCAAAGAGGTAAAGTTGCACTTATCTCCCCTTATATCTCAATTCTAACTGGAATCCCAAAATCTCTATTCTTGCATTCATTTTTCTATGTTTCCAAATGATCTAACATTAGTTGTTAAAATGTGTGGTGATTAGTGGCCGTTAATCGATAATTATTTAGAAATCGTGAGATGCTGTCTGGAGTGATGTAGGGATCAGAAAAACATTTTCTTGACCGACATTCTTTCTCAACATGCTATACAAAACAAAAAACACAGGCTTTGGCCCAACTAGTAATCGTCCGTGTGTCATTGTTATATTTTTATTACCTATGTATTTTATTTGTTTTAATCAAAGAAAATTTCCCAGATTTTTCCACGACCTCACCCTGTCACAATCATATAAAAAGAGCAGAATACAAATTCACATTTCACAATTTCACATAAAACCAACATGGCACAACAAGAACATTCACCACTACGTGAATATGAAATTAATATTTGTATTGTATTTTTTCCAATCAACAATTTTTTTCTAATTCACCCAGGCCCTGAACATGACTCGAATAAAGGTCGAAACGCCGGCAAAAATTTCATTATTATTGCTAGTATTACTATTTAACTGTGAATATGAAACTAAATTTATTTCCCAGATACGTACATGTAAGGGGACTTTAAGCCCTACTTGAACTTTCAAAATGTATGAAAAATGTTTAAAAAGGGAGTTGGAACGGAGTGGTAAGTTCCTAAGGGGAACGGTAGATAGCGTGGTATGGACAGAAATCAACTCCTTCCCTCCACCCTCTATTTCTCTCATTTTCAAGGGAAAATTTTTTGTTATTTTTAATCTTACTTTATTGTTTGAATATTTTACAAGTTTGTAGAATTATAAAACCCCTAAAAATTACCTAGCACCCTCAAAGCTCTCAAAAGATAACACTAAAAACAAAATCGTTTGTACTCTCCAAAGCGTTCGTAAAATTACAAAAACAGAACATCTTCGGCTAAAAGCTTCTGGGCTTAAAAAAAGTACCAGGATTTAGCAATTTGTCAATTCAACAGCTGTAAAATCCGAATTGCGTTGTTAACGTAAACTCGAGTTAATTTATAGACGTGTTTTATAATTTTGTCTCATGAGCGAAGTGGTGGTTTAGTCGATATCAGCAGAAAAATGTTTAAATCGACAGTCTCTGGAAGAGTTCTTTTCTTTATAGTCTATTTTCTTTTCAAAGTTGTTTTAAGGTATTCGTCTGTTGTTATAAAATAAAATAAGCTGAGGAAAGTAGGTCGTAGCTTTACTGCACGGGGCAACAGGCTCGGTTTTACTTTTACACACTTTTCGCCCTTTCTGTTTCGAATTCCCGTTCACTGTTTTGGCGCCGGTCGTAATAAATTATTATCTTCACCGGATTTCATGAACATTGATAGTTTTTTCTAAGATCATGAATGTAAGGAGAAGGAAAGTATTTCACGTAAATAAATCGAACACAAGAGATTTTCTTTTCAGAATTTTAAAAATATTAACTTGTATTTGTCTTTTAAGCGTGAAAAAAAATTCCCCCCTATTAAAAAGTAAAAGAGTGTAGTCGAGAACCAATAAAGTTAAATAGGTTTGTGAAGATAATTTGGCTTTATTGTTATTCTTAAGTACCAATAAACCATGTGCTCTCCTCGGTCACTTTCCATTGTTTGTAAATGAACGAAATTACCAAGTCTCATGTTCAACTTTTAAGAAATAAAGTCAGATGTCGCGATCATCCAAGTGATATATTAAAATTTAACTAACAATTTATAACCTGGTTTTGCTTTTAATTCCACGTTTTTCCTGCTCTGGCCTTGTAGTAGTCTCCCTGCATAAGTAATCCCTACATCCTCCAACTAATGGGTGATAACTCGAGTTATATGCTGTCGAGCACTAACACGAAGTAATCTCAAACAAACGGAGCGAATGTGACAACAGATTCCAGAAGAACTTCCTCAAACTTAGTGCAGTTAAAGATTAATTTCGCATGTTAATCAGTTCCGTAAGGATGATCTACCTCATACAATAACCGGCTGTCTTTGAGAAGGCTGTGACTCATGCTAGCACACGAAGCATAGAGTTTTCCACATCTTCTCCATAACAGTCCCGGTCATATGATTGCCATAAAGCAAAGCGGCACTCATCAATGAAGAAGAACCCCCTCATGGTCAATTGTCCAAGGGCGATGCTGATTTGCGAATAATCACCTTTCTCTTGATGCCTCTACAGTAGTAGAGCACCTACGGGACAACGTGAGACTAGATTATTCTCTCGAAGCCTGCTGACTACTTTTTACTCATCCTTAGATACGAACTTTGGCGTTTACTGCCTGGAAAGAAGCCGTTAAATTATGATGAGAGTAATAGAACTATCGTCTGTAGCCGTCATACATAGCGGCCGACCACTACCTTCTCTTCGATCCAGATTTCCGGTGGCACTCTAGATCGCTGTAAACCGTCGTGGATGGTTCAGCGCGGCACAGACAGGACTTGAGCTATGTAACAGACACTACGCCATAGCTTCTGCCCAACGAGATCTTCTTGACATAAATCCATTCTTTTAAGAAAAAATTTATAATTAACTTTCTACACAACGTTTTGGCTTTCTTGAACCATTTCGTTAGAAGCAAATATTCTGACAAAGAGAAACTAAGTTGATGGTTTTTTTTTTTGGCTAATGGGATAATAAACAGAAATGTATCAGAATTACCAACCCATAAAAATATATTTTGTACTGTACGACCAATAAGGATAAACTGGAACTATGTTTTGTAATGGTAATCCTGCTGTTATTGTTACATAAAACTGAACTTTACTTTTCATCCTAGGTTCGTGAAAAATACAAACTCGAGTGAAATGTCGACATTGAGGAAAATCTAGATATAGTGATATTTATAAATTATTAATGTGTGGGGACGGTGGTGTCCCAGTGGTTAGGGTATTCATTGCGCTAGAGGTTTTGAGTTCGAATCTCGCAAAATCCCATGGTATTTTGATGGATTATAGAATGAAAAATTTATTGTAAAGTGGTTTGAGCCCTTCTTTATGACAGGACGTACTTTACTTTCTGATTTCTTGGTTGTATCATCTTGTAAAAGAAGTAGAATAAAAGGAGCATAGAAGCTTCAGTAGCTAACTGGGAACATTTCCCAAACTAAAAGAGCGATCGTCTCCCAGAGCGGAGTCGAGCAAATAATAAGAGTAGATAAAACGTTTCACCTCGAAACGAAGTGACCTCACGCCGTTTTCCCCGAAGTTCGTCGGAGTGTGAAGAATACCCTCATCTCCCCCACCTTTCAGATCTTTTATTTTTTTCTCGATTCGTGAGAAGCTACGCCGAGGTGGAGAACGAGAATTTGCATTTCCAATTTACCATATGCGGTTAACAGCTGACATTTGTGGGAAACGAAAACTCGCCTAGAGATGAATTCTAAACTCTTTGTTTTAAATAATCTAAACCGATGAGAGGCGACGGAGCGATGAAATTTGAGCAGATCCTCAGGGTAACAATTTTTAAAAAATTATTTTATTTGTACACTACCCACATAGTATATATTACAAACGTGATCGCCTAACCTTTTTCCATGGCCACAATAACACTAACGCCAGCGCTGCACCCGGAGGACACATGCCATGAAAAACCAGTCATTGATGATACTGAGTGTGAGGGTAAAGGGCAACGAGGTCTCTAGGCCAACGTTGATTAAGGCGACGGGGTGGGCTCTCAGGATGGGAATGTGTAGAGAGGGCTCAAGCAGTATATTTAGGTTTGATCGAGAGGTTGGTGTGAAAATATTGAAATTGGGAACGGATCACTCGTTGACAAAAGGAATGTTGTGGATATTGGAGGTTAATGCTGTGGCAAGGAACTTTGGCGATTGGTCTGAGGCTTTTGATTGGAAGAATTGTGTGCATCGGAAGTCAAGTTTTTTTGACAGTGAAGATGGATTTCCGAACTAGAATACTTCTTAGTTGCCCAAGTCTGCTGTTTAGTCGTTGCCTCTAAACTCTTAGGTGGGGATTCCGTGTCTAAGTATGGTCCTAAGTATTTGACTTGAATGGAAATCCGTATCCCTTTGTGCTTATGTACACTGGAGGACACGGCTATTTTGTCAATGTGCATGTACTCTGAGAACATTTTTCTTCGTTCAGTCTTGCTTTTCACTTTTTGCTCCAGTTTTCGATAAGCTCAAGGTGTTCTTGGATGTTGGAGATAGCTTGGATAGGATTTGAATTTGGAGACACAAAATTGCAGATTCATCCACTGTGTAGATGGTGAAAATGGTATGAACAGGTAGGCCAACGGTATAAATTATATAAAGGGTGGGACCGAGAATGTCCCTTGCGGGTGCCGGCTTCTATGTATATCAGTTCAAAGAACTTGTGGCCTCACCTCACTCAAGTATCGTCGGTTAGAGATATTTCAGGATTAGGTGATAAGGAGATCTAGAATATGTTAGGAAGCTCTAGACTTTGTTGAATCATCGAATGATGGACATGTAAGGCAAATTGGCGAATAGAAATTTATATGTATGTAGGGTAGGTATGAAGCGCGTTATTTTGAACATTGAAGGAAGACTGTATGTGGTTAAGAGGTTCATGCACTTGAAGAACGAATATCAAGGAGGACCATTAATTTTCTATAAACCTCGAATTCACGCACTTTTACTTCAGAGTCATGTCGTCGTTAGCTTCTGTTTGAAGATAACAAGTTTTAAACATCTCTTCCTGAAAGTGAGCAATTTTTTAAAAGTTTAATTGGCAAACGTCTGTCTAAAAAATCACAGCGGTTTCGTCATTTGTTTCGAGAGCGTTATCTCTTTGCTCCGTGCCGGCAAGCATTCAGTCCATCACACAACATATTTCGCAATAATGAATTTTTACAGTATGATTACTCGAGGTTTCAGATCCGAGATACCGGCCAAACTGTAACGAATCGTTAATAAGACGGGAGAACAAAGCGCATAAATTACTAGGTATTTTTTCTTTTTTTCCAGGCCTGATTAAATCTCGGCGCGATGCCGTTTATAAAAGGAAATCCGTAATTATTAAAAATGGCAGAGAATCGTGGGGTCGCCATCCGTTATAGGGAAACATGGAAAGGAAGGCGGAGTGAAAATTTTCTTTCAAAGCAGGTTGAAATTGGAAAATGTCGTGTAGTACCTGTAAAAAGGAGCCGCTCTGTTCATTGGACGGGAGTGCGGGCATAGTTCAGAATCTGTTCGTACTTTTAAACGTTTTATGACTTCATTTTATATTCTCGACCGCTAACATTAAAAAAAATCCGAAACCCACTTGAAAAGGTAGCGACCCTATTGAGCTTCAAGTTTTATTGAATTCTTCATTAGAACGTACTACAAGCCAAAATACAAAAAAAATACATCATCTGCTTACAAACACTGTAAAAAACGCAATTTCGTAAAAATGTGAACTAAACAGATAAAAATGAGAAATTTGTGGTTAGGAGTAGGGCAATGCTATGTTAAACTCATACGACTTTTTCCTTCATATTAACTATTTTAATTAACTAAAGTATCAAAAAACGGGATGAAATTGACACCATTCAAATTTTTATTGATGATGGTATTAATGATTAATTATGCTGTGTCATGTACTGCTGTCAAGCCAGTGAAGCTAACAAATACTTGCATTGAGAGTTTAACTGAGAAATTACATATTACCCGATTTAATCCTTGTGCAAGAATTAACGTGTTCCAACCACCAACAAAAGCCACAAACTTTGTTTTCGTTCCCGTAGGTCTTCCAACCTTGGTTTTAACTATTTAGACTTTCCTTAATATCCCTATTAACCTTCTTTGATCCGTCAGGCAGAACGGATTCGCCGAGATGCACGAATTGACACGTAAAGAAACAGTTTGACGGTTTTAGCGTCTGGCCCCGGGGCTCAAATCAAGGAAACGGCGGAGGAAGCAAATAACTCTCCTCAAACGGTGCTTAATTAAAGAAGTCCGACATTGAAGTTCGCGGTACGCTCCATTACGTTTCCAATAAGACCCGATCGGGATTTTAGATCCGGCCTCGTTTGAAACCGCGCGCAAACACTGTTGACGAGTACGTTGGTAACCCCGCGCCTCCCAGTAGATAGAACATATGCAGATATCTCCAGATAAGGCCAAACTGGAGAATGACAGTGTAGTAATAGAAAAATGACAAAATGGATTACCAATGTCTGGTAATTTTTATTTTATTTGTTATTTTTGTTAATTTAATTACCGGCTGAACAGATTTCACTGACAGGCAAACAATTCCACCCTCTTGTAATATAGCTTGTATATATTTTTATTTACTCACCATAGTTTCACGTTTTTTAACGTTTAATAATTGAGTCTTTGTCAAAAAATAAAAAAATTAAATATGCTGCCAAGGAAAAAAACTAGACGGACAGATATACCATATATGTACTGCATATGTACTATGCTAGCGACATGGACGGGCATTATCGTGCATTAGAATAGGATTGTCGCTGATTTCATCGAGGATAGGCAACGCATAATGTTCTGTTCATAATGTAGTTTCATCCATATAGCGAGTGGCATTCAAAGATCCTCCTCGAACAATCACCTCTGTAGGACTCTCCATTGAAATTCCACACCATCCCTGAGTTACGTTGAAAAAGTTGGCCCTGGTAAAAATTACAAGCTTCGTAGCTTTCATTTCACCTCAGATCGTAGAGCAAATCTACACTCATCCATACGTACAGCACACCAGCCGTGTAAAGACAATGTCTGTGTGTTCTCGATCAAATGGAAGCCGTGCAACTAACTCCGTGTTCTGGTCAATTCTGGGCCTCTTACGGGGCCATCGGTCCATAGTGATTTAAACTTCTTCGAGCGGTGCGTTCAGAAATTTGAACACCTCGGAATTCCTTCAGCAGAGGAATTGCTTGAACAACAAGCAAGGCGCGGTTTCGCAAAATTCTCAACGTCAAAAAGAAGTGGGCCTTCTAGTGTAAGAGTCAATTTCACGAAAACGTCTCACCGCGTCTTGCAGTGGTTTCGTAGGAAACTCCGATGGCAATAGCCGCAAGCTGATAGACCGTCCAACATCAATGTGTTACACCACGCGTAACATACTGAGCATTAAGCGGCATTTTTCAGTCTAAAAGTTGAAATTAAGAAAACAAAGACGACAACTAATGCTTATTGCTTCAGAATTCAAATGAGACTGAATAAACATTTTAAATTCCGTAAAAGGTGAGCATAGAAAAACGTTTGCCTCTAATTGGTATTCCCAATTTAAAACATAGGATTAACAAATATTTATTGATAAAAAAGTTGAGACAAATTAAGGGCAGAATTTTCTTTCATTTAGAAAATGAAAAAATCAATTGGGTGGAATTTTTTATCGCTTCCATAAATCCTGAAGGGAGAAAGCAACCACCCTTCTTTCCCAGCTTTCTAAATACTATCTTTCAATTAATTAATCTGTATTTAAGGTATTAGTCGAGATAAAAACTTCAGTGTCACAAGCGGGATTCGAACCCACGACCTTCGGCCAAATACGCTGCTGCTCTACCACTCGAGCTATCACGACTTCGAACGACTCGGACACTAATTTTATATCTCATCCTCACCTACCACTATTCGTATGGAGATTCTCCGCTTCAGTCGCCTTGTAGGGGTGGGTAATGTCGGGCATGGATCGTCCTAATGGGTTAGGATATGAGGATAATTTTTCATGGAATGTAAAAATTTGTTGGGTATTTGGAGGTCATTGAGAAGGGTAGGGTTGGAACGTAGTAGGGCGCGTTCTGCGGACTTGTTGGATGGTTTAGAGGTGCCCCATAGTTCTTATAAACACCAGTGAATAGAAAGGCAGTGAAGGCTTGGAAATTCTGCCTCTTTCGTCGACATCGCCTCCGGTTGTTTTCCCGACTTCCTCCCGTCGTCTAACTAACTCGGAACGAGGATCGAGATATTAATTCGAATTTATTTTTCCGGGGCGGATGTCGGGGTAATTATGCAAAACGGAGATTGTCTGACTAGGCCGGCCCTTCTTATTTGAGTAAAAGTACGAGGAAGAGAACGGAAGTCGACCGTTAGCAGGCGGCCACTCCCCCCGCTGCCTTCCGTCCACACTTGCACTAACCCAAATCTAGTTTTGTTCTGGATTCTTTTCACGGGATGTCTTCCTCTCTCGGGCTCCTTTTCCTCCCCTGCCGACTCAACAGAACCAGTTTTTTGTTTACGTTCGCTAATTACAAGCATGGAAGAAGTCCCTTTCGGCCGGCTGGATTCGTTATAAATAGCTTTCGTCTGATAGTTCGATAATGTCCACACAACGACAAAAAGCTAGTTTTCTAACGGCGAAATGCACGTCTTAACGAATGTAAGATCAAACATTACATCAAATCTGACAGCGTCTAAAAATCTAGTTTCAATTGAATCCCGTTACAGTTGCAGATGACTGGGTTTTCCAATCGGGTAAATCATGGGGTATTTTTTCTTTTTCCTTTTTGCGTCGATGAACCGTTCTCGGCAGTTTGTTAGTTACTGTACCGATTTAGGAAACAGACCCACTGAGAAAAAACTGTAAACGGATCAGAAACGATTTGTAATGTGGCCGATTCGTCAACAGAAGGAGACCTTTGGATCATTTTGCCAAAAACAAACACTTGGCAATTTTTTATGTGCCTAGTTTAATCATGTTGAACCATTACTCGATCACTTATTGGGCTCGACTCGACTCGCGGGTTTTTTGAACTAACTCAAATGCGTTTCGGCATTGCGCCATCTGCAATGAGAGAATGTCATATACGCCATGCTCGGACAAAGTGACAGACAGCAGCGCGTATGATTAGACCAACAAACTACACAAACGTACAACAAAATCATGACCCAGTGTCGGTTTAGCACGCATTTATCGATACACAGTGCCACGATCAGCATCAGTAAGGTACTTGTTTGGAATTTAGAAGAATCTCCTTCGTCTGGCCAGTCGAAAAGATTTCTGATTCTTGAAGTGGACAGGGCTGATCAATTTCATAGAAGAAAGAAGGATAGAAAAGCTTTATTTACATTACTTCAATTGAGTAACAACCGTAGGAAATAAAATGTGAAAACAATTAAATCAAGAGTGGCGAAACTACTCTCAATGAAGACTGTCAATATTATTGCCACTAGATAGGAGATCTTTTGGCCATCTTTTGGATTGCGGTTGAATTTGAGTTAGTTGGAAGGGATTCATGCAGTTTGCAGTAACTGGAGCGGATTTTTTTCACAAAAGGAATATTTAAGGATTTTTCAAAGATATGGATTAGATTCAAAGATATACAGTTTTGAATCTCACACTAGTAATCCGTAAGCCTATATTGGCTTTACCAAGGTCTTAAGGTTATGAGGAGTCGGCCTCTTAACGTCCTGGTGCGACCAATATTGCTCTATTGTGCAATCTCTATTATTATGTTGAATTCTTCATTAAATTTACCAATTCCCAAACTTTTAAGGGTTCACGTGTGTATCCTACAGACTTTTACTTTTCTTCTACCAGGAGTTGGAATTGAATGTGCTTAGGTCTTTGTGTTAGCAAGGACATCTTCCACTGTTTATTCTTCTTCCTGGCACTATCTGCGAAAGCTTGTTTCTGCTGCTCAGAGCCTACATTCTTCCGGAGTATGCAGTACTAATCTCGCCAATAGTTCTGCTAACTATATTAATAGTTCTGCCTCTTGCCTTGAATACAATTCCATTGAGTCAAGAACATTTTCTTTGCCCGTTGTCTTGGATCTACGTTTTTGGCCATTTGGTATGCCGAAAAGGATTCAGTATTAGGGTAATTGAACTGTTGTTGTGCAAATTTTTTGGCTCCTCGTTGCCTACGTGCGTTGGCACAGAAACAAGGGTAATTTTGTTGTTGTTCTTAATGTCTTACAGGGTCTTGATGCAATCCCAATCAGCTTCAGACTGTCCAGACTTTACAACGATGAAATAAGTCCTGAGTGTACGAATGTATGGCTATTGTTTAATACTCACTTTGGCTTAGTGCCCAATAAACACAATATCCGCTTGAAAGACAGAGGTCTATTTCTCGGCGCCATCTGTATTCCAGATATGGTCGTAATTAACTGAGAGAAAGGATCCTAGTCTGCTCTACAAGATATTTTAATTTGAATTTTTGTTTTATTAGATATGAATTTTCGGATGGTGGCATCAACAAACATCCTCAGAATCCTGCCTTGCTGAAGCTTGTTCCTTGTTAAGCAAGTAGGCTGTTGGAGCCTGTCCCTGCATTAGCCTGTGAATTGTAGCGCCGGCCTCTCCCTGGATAAAGATACGAGGTGATAGATTCATATGGACTTCCAGGGCAGCGGTGGGATTGAACTGCACTCAGGCACACTGGTCTCTGAGCCGTACTGAGGTTCTTGTCCGCCCGTAGCTGTAATGTTTTCGTCCACTAAACTACCGCTCCGATTGTATACGGGATGTAGTTAGCAATACGTGGGGCCCATTTCTCCCAGTGTGACCTATCGGATATTTTAATTTGAAATTTCTCATCAAATGTAAAAATTGGGATCGTGGCGTCAACTGACATTCGAGAACATTGTCTGCCTGAAGAACCTTCAGGAGCTTTTATGCAACTAGGCTCTTTGAGCCTGTTTCAATTGGGGTTTTAGCCTCTCTCAGGATGAAAATGGAGTGTACAGAAAGGACTGTCAGGGCAGCAGGCAGCAGTGGAGGCCGTTCTCATTTCCTCGGTCTCGGAGGAAGACTGGGGAGCATGACCGCCATCATCTGGATGTCTTCATTCGCCAGTGGGAGCATTTATCAAGAAGTCGAGAATGTAATCTGTAACGTGTCATAACTTGAATTTTTCCTCTTCTTGAGGATTCCACGTCAGCGTTTAGGATTAGGTTGGTCTGTTTCGGCGGCATTTGGCCATCTTCGGTATTTCTGTGTAATTCATTGATGTCAAGCTTCATTTATGATGTCGTGGATGGTTTTTTTTCTTTGTAGTTCTTTCGGTAGATTAAGTTGTTTTTATTGCTCCGGTTAATTTTTGCTATCGTCGTCATTTTTATTTTTAATCCATATGTTTGTGAACCGTTGTTAATTTGTGTGTTTATGAATGTTTTTAGTGTTGAATGGCGTCCTAAAAGAATCACACCGAGAAAAACTAAAAACGAACTTACTGCCAAATCGTTTAAAGCTTAAAACTTGGGTTTATTACCTTCCATACTTTTGCTAAGAACAACAAGAATACTGTTGTTACAGAGCCGATAATCGAAGTAGACTCGGTGCCAAAAAACGTTTTTCTCTCTTTAGTATGCAGAACAAAGGTCCGCAATTAATTCGGTAGTTGATTTCGCACGAAGTTATAGTCTACTATAAAGAATGGCTTTTCTAAAAGTGCCAAGAAGAAAAATGGGAATGAAGGTAAAAATAAACTAAAAAAATGCCCTCTTAATTGGTCTGGGTTATCGGTCAACGTATTGGGTCCTGCAAAGTAAACAAGTTGGCCGGTGGGTCTCAGGTGGTCTCGAATGCCATGGGAATGCCGCCGGGCTTCGGGGCAGAGGTGGTAATGAGCTGCAATGTATGTAGAACTCTTTCCCATGAGAGTGTGTTTGTGTTGGTCCGTACCTGTTCGTCGTGCGAGTGTATGTGTGCTCCATCGAACGGAAATGGCCAAGGTTCGCTTCGACTTCCGTTCTACCATGGACACACCTGTCTCCCTCCCTCTACTCAGACAGCCTTTTATACTTATTTATACTTAACAATTTTAGGGGCCGGCGACGCTTCTCGACCTGTTGAACGCGTTAAAAACCACGCAACCCCTTCCACGCTCGCTAATCGACTTTTCCCACTGTCTGCAACGCGGGATCTTTCCTTCGCCGCCAGAATTTCGTCCGTTAAGTTTAGTCGTTGAAACTGCCCTAACCTGCAACTTAAAGAAACGTCATTGACCCGAAGACCCACATTAGGGAAAACGAGGAAATTCCACAATTTCCACCACAAAATTCTAGGCAACGCGACAGAGCACAGGTGAAAAGTCCACCGACATAAATACACGTGAATACACGTCAATGCTTCAGGAGTTTGTCGTACATGTCAAATTAGACTAAAAGGTCCCTATTCTCAATTTTATTTGAGATATTTCACTTTTACGCCGGATGAACGGGTGAAGAAAGAACGACGGAAAGCACGTTGAAAAATGCACCAACCTGTAAACATATATTATATTGTTTAGGTTCCTAATTCAACTGTATATGACTGCTGTTACTTTCAATTCACCACCAAAACAAAATTAAAAAAAAAATCTTCGTCAAAATAACCTCTCATCGATTTCTCATGTTAATCAACAACTCCCTTTTTCAACCATGACCTAAAGAAGTACATCCCCATTTTGCCGAATGATGAATTCTTCGAAAATGTATCGATAATTTATCTTAAAAAAATAAAGTTGGGGAAGGTAAAGTAAATGGAGAAAGTGTGAGAGGGCAGGACCTATTCGCTTTTGGACGGGTCAGCCTGAAACATGGAAAGAATTGAGGATCTTTTCTTTGGCAGAACGAATTTTAAGAAGAAGAAAAAAATAAACTTCATTCCGGAGCTTAAAGCCCTCATGAATATCAAAACTGCATAATAGAACCATATCTACATTCGTGCGCATCTCAAATACAAAGGAGCAATTACAATTGTAAAGTTACAAAAACACAATTAAAAAATATATACATTTTAAACTTATGCTGAAAATGTACTGTATAAAATTAAAATAGATAATTAGTTATTGCATAATACACTCTCCCATGCACTCAACCGATGCAAAAATGATGTTGTAGAACAGCGACATGTTTCGAATGATCTGGGATGGATCTAGGTTTCATTCGGTCCATGTTTCCAGCTCTTTTATTCGTATAAACGTTCGAGCTAAAAACAGTCATGAAACTTATTACTAAACTACTGTGGTTTGATTCTCGAATAGTTTGGACCAAATGTTTATTTTCCGTGCAGCCAGTAGATTAAAATATGAGACTTTTTATGAAAGAGAAACAACTATAAAATTAAACGTATGGGTTGCGCTTGATCCGCGTACGAATGCGAATAAATCAGCTCTGGTCGGATTAGACTTCTAGTCCATTTAAAAGCTAGAATGATGCTCACTGCAGTCGGATTACCAACATGTGTCGAATTCGCCAATTATGGTCATTTAGAGATTCAGTTTCAACAGGCAACGCATGAACTCTCTTAATTCCAGGGTCACGTCATTCTCTCCCTTTTAATATAACCCGCCTTTAGTTTATTTACCCCTTCGAAGCTCTCCCTAAATACTCAGTTCCTGTTCCTTCAATTAATAAAACTCAATAAAAGGCGACACGAGTGACCCGCCACCCCGCCCAACTTCACGAAATCCTTCATAAAGCCCTGATGTCCTAAAACCGACTGGTCATTTCAATCTTATCTCCCCCAAATAATTCTATCTATTATTTGCATGAATTAGCTTTGGCACGCAGAGAGCTCTCTCTGATGACAAAAAATAATTGCAGTTTCCAAGACAGTGAATACAGTTTCCAAGGGAACGCCAGAATATTTTCCGTAATGACTATCTCCTCGGCCGTTAACTGCTCAAACTTTAAGTATGGTTTTAACATTCGCTGAGAAATACATTTCTTTTGCCTTTTATTATAATCCAGGATATTCAAGCAACGATACGTATACGCTTGAACGACCTTCTGTCGACATTTTCATCTGCTAAATGTCCAAACCCCTTTTCAAATGCTAGTGATAACCGCAAAACACATCTTTGCTAGTTCACCAGGCGAACAAATATTAACGTATTGCTCTCGTCTTCGTTAAAACATAAAAGTAAATGATTATTCGGAAATCGTGAGATGCGGTCTGGTGTGACGTAGGCTTCAGAAAAATATTTTCTTTATAGTGCCAACGTTTCAATCTTTATTGAGATCATCCTCAGGGCCTGGAATTTACAAACATTGTTTCAATTTAACAAATACATATTGGATGTGGAAAAAAGTTAATTTATACAATGCGAAGAAATATTTTTTAAATTCAATCAAAGTATTTCTACTCACTGAAAGTGTTTGTCTTCTGTGTAATTGTGCCATTCTTGCGTGTCGTGTTGAGAGTGCCAGTGAGAAATTGCTGTTTTATGTTTATATACGTTGGATTTTGAAGGGATGGTTAGGGGTGGTGAAGGAAAACACATCATAAGTAAACCTTACTTTTACATAAACTTACGTCCTATTAAACCTTACATTTACCAAACTGTAAACCTCACTGTTACATAACATAGAACTATAAGCCTTTATTTTAATATAAAGTTAAACCACACGTTATAAGTAAATCTTATTTTTTGTCTAATCCTTCATCATAACTAATCCTTACTTTTACATTACCCTAAACCGTACGTCATAAGGAAGCCTTACCTTTACCTAATCTTAAACCTTACGTTATAACCAATCCTTACTTTTACATAACCTTAAACGATGCATCGTAAGTAAACCTTACCTTTACCTATCAGTAAACCTTACTTTCATTTAACCTTAAACACCTAACAACGTCTGAGCACACCTTACTTTTATGTAACCTGAAAACTTGCGTCATAAGAAGAGACCGGATTTTCGTACAACAGCCTGAAACATGTGCAACAAAAATCAACAAATGTGCAGAAAAGTATAATAAAGGAAAACTCCGATTAAAGTAAGGTTTTTATTTACCTAATAACATTAATTATTGCCTCAATACATTGTTGTGTATGAAGTTATTGTTCATTTTACAATCAATTACAAGTTCCCCCAAGTTTCAAGAAGGGGCCCTAATATTGTACTCATATGAACGAAGATGGAACTGGGAATCGGCAAAGGGGTAAAAGAGCCGAATTACACCCAAGCCAAGCCCCTTGGATTAAACCCAACGATTGTCCAAGCTGACGTCCGTACAGTACAACTATGTGTACACGATGTTTATAAAGAAAAATATAGAAGGTGCAAGATGTACATACTCTGAGACAGCCAGGCAGCCGTAAACGTAAAGCAGTAAATGTGCATCCTTTCAACTCCAAGCTTGTCTGGAGTACCTAACCTCCTTAATGACACTGGATAAGCAAAGCAAGATTATTTTAAAGTGGGTTCCCGGACCTGAAGGCATAGAAGGAAATGAACAGGCTGAATAAATGACCATAAAAGTGGCAACCCTCTCACCATGGGTTCAAAACCACAACTAAGTACCACGGAATGTGTTAAGTTGGAACTGGAAAAATGCATCGAAAAATATAAGCATAAACGTTTATAAATATCACAAAAAGGTAGGCGAAAGAACCCCTCTCTCTCAGCAGGTAGGATATGAAAAGAATTATAGGTCTCACACCAGCCACTGCCCTCTTAACTATCACCTAATGAGGTGGGCAATGCCGGAAAGGAAGCAAGGAGAATCTGTCATGAGGAAGCAGAGACTGCGGCACATACCCTTTGTGAATGTAAAGCGTTAGTCCGTTTACCGTACAGCCACTAAGGTAGACCATTTCCCATACCCAAGGAAATCCAGGAAGAGGCACCAAGGAAAGTTGTCAGTTTTATAAAGAATAGCGCACTTTCCAAGATTTGGCTGTAAGCTGTAGATGTAAACTGGAACTGTTGTTAGACGCCCGGCCGTGCTAGTTGCAAGTGTTCTTTCAGTTTCAAAAACTACGTGACAACTTTTATTGTCAGCAATAATTATTTATTTAACATCCATTTGGCAAGCTTTTACGAGCCTCTTGATAACCATCGATATTCTTGTTTTTGTGTGAATCCCCTTGTTAATAGCGTTTTCCCCGTGTCCTTTGTCGTTTTGGACCCATGCTGTCCCTATCATGTCTGGATGTTTATTATTGGAACCCATCGAATAGAAGAATGGATTCAATCCTGAGTTCTAGAAGGTTTGACATTCATTACCATAAAACATTATCATTGTCTTGCTCATAGCTAGAGGCTTTCTCGTCCTCGAGTGCCCTATTATATTTTGGCTTACCTATGAGGTACCTCCAAGTTTTTACAGATAAAAGGAACCACTCAGGAGGAAGTCGCTCAATGCACAAAAAAGTTTTTTAAAAAGAAGGGTTGAGAGTTGTGACTCCGTGCAAAAAAAGAGTAGATGAGGTTTTCGTTTGTTCGTTGTGACGTCGATCATTCAATATAAACAACAGCAAATAAGAGTACAACACTTCCAATACCCGGTGATAGGAACCATATTGGAAATATACCAATGAACTAAAGGAAAGAGATAAGAGAAACAGCACAACAAAACAAACAAAAGCAAACTCGCTGAAACTAAATTAACTGAAAACATAAAATATATTTACAAAATGTATGAACAAGAGGAACGAAAAAACCCTAAAACGAATAAGATTATTTGATTATTCGACATTTTAGCTTCCACCTTCAGACAATTACGTAATGTAATCATTCAACCCACCCTCGTGCTGTCTAGGATAATAAAAAATTTATTCAAAACATTGGCACTATTGCAAAACGTTTCGAATCAGGAACACACCTGACCTTTGCTCAAATTCCCAAATCTGACCTTCCTCTACTGCGCAATCTAATATGTGCCCCATTCACCTTTTGGAATATTTCCGAAAGTGTCATCCCAAATTGTATTGGGTGACGTCGTCTATTATTGTGTTTTTTCGACTTGTTCGATCAACGTAAATAAATCGACTACATATCAAAGTAGTATCGTAGAAAAACTTATAACCAACTGTAAGTCCAAGTGATAATATCTTTCCATCTTTTTTCTATTCATTTTACTTTCGGTTAGCTCCATTATCTTAATTATGTATAATCTGACGTCAAACATGCCTTTCTCGTAGTAGTAGTTTTCCTCGCGTTTTGCATTATTTACATTTCATTGGTGTGTTCTTGGTGGGCGACGTTTTTAGCACGCGTCTGCCACTCAGGGTACACTCTTTATTTCTTACAGAGGCCAATTATGCTCCCGCGTGTGGTTTTAACCTTTTAAATGGAAACATAAATATGCGGTCAGGCTAGTAGTGTGTAAATTGAATTTCAAGAAGAAACTCCATTTCTCATCTACAACCCCAAACACAATTAATCGACGTTATAGCACAGCTTTGTAAAGAGAAGCAACATAATGACAGAAGAAAGATGTCATGATTACGAATTCTCATCTATGAAGGCAACATGCTACTAGAAAATTTACAGTTGCTGAAGCATTACCAAACTATTGAATTAGCAGTTTGTTTCTCATGGACTCTGACCTCTGCTGCGAACTGTTGGAAGAGAAGAACGTGGTGGAAATTGTCACAGCTTTGTCTTAAGTTCGAAACCCCACATTCCAAAGATATAATGGCTGACCCTGCTGTTTCTATCGGATGAGGAAAAGTTAGATCTCAACAAGATCGAACTCCTGCCACACTCTACACACAGTTCAGACATACTGTTGCAGATTATTACTTCTATAGTATATTTGTAGGGAAAACAAGTAAAAGAGTTTTTTCACAACCATCGAAAGAAATAGCAAGAAGCTGACTGATAGATCTAGTGGATCATAATGGGCTACTACTGGTAACTTTAAGAATCACGCTTGAGGAAAACTGTGATAATGGACGTATGTGGACTAAGGTTAGTTTTCTCGCTTACAGTTGTGTAATTATTTATGAGATATGATAATCGCTGGCGCCTTTTCGCTTGAATCGCTTAGGAAGAAGTCCTCGGTTTACAAGCGGCGGTGTACAAATACAAAGGTGTCATTTATTATTCCATAACAGCTTTCATTGTGAGAGGAGGTTCTTCTATCTTACTATATAAGGGTGACATTGTTTTCCTTCGTGCCGTCGTCCATTATTTATAGCTCGGGCTAAAATAACAATTCGGCTGTAGGGCGGACGGACGGATTTTAGTTTGAATCTTGTAGAACAGATAATTACTGAACTCGAAGTTAGACCAATACGTGATCGTTATGGAGGACCTCACGAACCGTTGCAAAAACGAAACTGAGATATTGGCAAGTTTAGTTTAGCTCGAAGAGAGTCTGTCGTTCGATTTTGAGAGACGCCCTAAGTGCCAATAAAACTTTTATCACGATCGTAATTTAATGTAGGATGTCAAAAGCGAGAGAACTATAAAGAGAGGGTGGGAGCCGGCAGAAAAAATGAGAAAAGTTGTTTGTTAACTCCTGGCGGTCGTTTTTATTTCCGGTCTCAACGGGTTCCCCTTCAGCGACTATCGAAACTATTTATTTTTCTGTCCAAAGGAGGGTATTTCAAATCAGGCAGTACAATGGCTTTTTCTTGAATGGGGGAGGGCGTGATGACGCCCTCGGGCATGGCTAATAGATCTTCAAGGGCTCTCTTCCTCCCTTTTGTCCTACGACATTCACTATTGATGAGTTTATTTTGATCCTCGCTCCTTTGATCGATTTAAATGCTTAATACTATGATTTTATTTCCGGCACCGGTGAAAACAAAATTTTCCCTTATTTTCTCGTCTTACCTAAATATTGAAAAGCTGTATAGAAAACATAAAGAAGCCAGGTTGCTCAATAAACTCGCCCTGGGGAGCCTATCCTGCTGAAAATAACGCCACTCACATCCAGAATGCTGTCAAGACGTATTGAACAATTATACTAGGGCCAAGGGAAAAAAATCGATATTTTGACCACCCCACACAATTTTTACAGAGATCTCAAATAATCAGTGTTACAATGGTAAATGATCTACTGCTGAACGTTGAATATTTGATTTCTTTTACATACTATCTCATCTTAAAAACCTACCTACCTGATCCTTTCTTCCACGTTGCCTACCGAACGTTAGCCTCTCCGATCCAGTTTATGGTCTTTGGTGTTCATCAAGGGAGCATCGTAGGTCGGCTACATTTCAGCACTTACACGGCAGACATCCCTTAACACAACCACACTCTCTGATATTTGATCGAGTCTGTCACCAAGGTCTACTACGGACTCTCAGATTCTTACTTTCTGGTACATTTTCTCTACCTACTGAATCTCAATCTCTCCGATTATTCTATCCCCTCTGGTATAGAATCCTAGAAGGAGCATCCTAAGACCGCTATTTTTCAGCACGTACACGGCAGACTACCCTTAACACTAGCGTACTCCATGATATTTGATCGCGTCTTGCACCAACGTCTAGTGCTGAAATTCACATATTTCTTTTCCCATACACCATTATCTTTACCTACCAAATTTTAACCTCTCCGATGTATTCTATCTTTTCTGGGGTTCCTCAAGGAAGAATCCTAGGTCCGTTACTTTTCTGCATGCATGCCAGACTTCTGTACTATAACTCTCAACTAACTCTATAAACCTTGATCCCGTCTTTGTAGTTCTATCCATCCGAGACTACCTTCTTTCTATAGAAACCTTGTGCCTTATATGAAAAATAAAAATCCTTCTGTCAATCAAATCAAATTCCACTTTCTGTGGCGGATCGCGCCGCTTGAGACCGTTCATAGACAATGACGTTCAACACCATACTGTTCGCAACAAAAGTTCCTATAGTTCCTAAATGTTCATACGGACTCGAACCGCGGGGCGGGTAAGAAAATCGAACTCTTGTTTTCGATTCTTCTTTCGTTGTTACTAGCCATACACTCCATTTAGACCTCCGAATTCCTTAAGTTACTGACCCACCAGAAATCCAGATAACACAAAATCAAATTCGTCTCTTCATCCCAACCTTCTCATGCGTGACCATCCCATTCGTACCCACCCCTCCTAGAAGGTTGACGCTTCGCTGACTTCGCTACCAACTGTGCACATAAAGCCATCTAAAAGTATACCAAAAATGAAACTTTGGAACTTGTGCTGACTTGATACTTGGGTGGCGAGGATAAATAAATTTAAGTTTATACGTCCAAATTTAAACTTCTGCGTTTCCGTTAACAATAATTTAGGATTTACAGGGAAAATCAGTGCGCAGCCATTATCATTGTGCATTTCCTTTCCTATGGCCGACTTCATGTGACAAAAAGCTGTTCTCAACTAAGAATGACGCTATCAAGGAAATTCGGTCTGCACCAGTGAACATAAAATCGTTATCCACCATGAAAATGCAAGGCGTAATTTTTCGACGATGATGCTGCAAAAATTGTACATGTGGAACGTGGTATCTTACCCAGCTGATGAACTCTTATTTAATGAAATAGCATATAAAATTATTTGTAGATGTAATTTGTGGATGAATCCTCAAAATCCGTCTGTTTTAAGGATTGAACCTGGATTTGGTAGCACCTCCGGTTATGATTGACCCCGTGGAGGCGTCGGAGGGACAGAGGCTTGATACAATCAACGTTTCATAGGGGTCAGAGGTCTGATTAACCAGTGTCTACACACTCGGCCTGCCCTATAACCCTGATCTTTACTAGTTTAACGTTAATTGTCGACATAGGGGCTACAACACCGTCCTTCTCCCTACTAATCCTACTTAACTCGACAGACATTAACAGCAGCATCCGTTCCCATTAAATCCCACTCCAATTCCTACACATCTTGAAACCTTCTTTTATTTTTCCACTAAGTCCAACTGATGGTCAAACACGTTTCCACAGTTTTTTTGTTAAGACGAGCCGAATATAAAGAGTTTTTAATTGCGGTAGGATCGGTTGTTTTTTTTCTTAATTTTAAATTTTTGGGCGGATTCTATGGTAAGATGAAAGGGGAGATAATCGTATTTCCAGCATTTTTTCTACTTCAGCCCAATTGAATTTCGGTGTAGATACGGTTTGACGGGTCCGCAATTTCAAATACAGCTACATCCGTTGAGAAAAGGCAAAAGAGATTCTGCGGCATCACTCGCGACGCTCATTGATCATTACGAAGCTTTTTTCATGGAATTGCGCAACATAAAATTTTCTCCTCGGATTCATTCTTGTCATGAAAAGTATATAATAAAAACTACCGGTTGAGTAGTATGAGTTCAGAGGGGTTTAAGAATTTACGTCTGTTGTTCTGTTTTCAAAGGAACGAGTGCAAATAAAAGAAAATTTGAAAATGCTACCGCTTGTACTTTTTTACCAGAGGCTCTTATTCACTTTTGGCACTGGGGAGAATTCCAATTTACCGTCCCATCGGGTTCTTGCTGTTACTGAGAATTCGGACAATAAAGTTTCGGATAGGTGATGGTGATTCATTAATGTCGAGACTCGGGATCATTGCGGATTCCGAGCCGGGCCCTCGTTCGTGATAATTTTATTTAAGCGCCACGCTTCTGTAATGTATACGGATCTGTGTATGTGTGTCTAAGGAGGAATCTTTTATATTTAAGCGTCGTGGAAATGTCTTCGATCTCAAAACAACCGGGAGCCCCGCGGATCCACTGGACATCCAACAGTCGGCCCAAAGCACATTCAATTATGTATTAATATATTCTTTTATATCAAAAATGTTCGTCTATAAAACCTGAAATCTAATGAGATAGTAAGAAGAATGTAATATAAACAAATAAAAAATATAACATTTAATTTTACATCTTCAGATTGCCCTCCCTGTCTGTTTAAAAAGTACAAGACAGAAAGAGTTGGAGACGACGATGGATAACCAACTAATAACCACTAGTCTTAGCCACAGTTAATAAACTTAACAATATTCAAAAAATATCGTTTATGCAACCATTTACAGGATGCCGATTTTCTTTTATCATATAATCTTTCATTTGAATAATTATTTCAGAAATAGACCAGTTGACCGACTTAATAAATAAAACCACACAAGTTTTCACAAGCTGGTTTGAATTTTTAATATCAAAGAGAGCGGGAGTACCATAGGGAAGCGTACACGGATTGATCCTTTACCTTCTCTACACCGCAGACCATCCTTGCATCCTTTGTCGCCGACGCAGCAGTGCTATCCTCTGATCCCGATCGGACAATCGCTTCGGAGGGGCTCCAGACACATGTCTTGCATTAACCGAATAGAGCGAACACTGGCGTGTAAAGCTTAATGAAAACAAAACCACCAATGTGTCATTCACTCTTGGAAACAACCCCCCCCCCCCTCATACAGCATTCTTCTGTTACACTACCTTCCCAAAAACAGATTCTGTCTGCTACCTTGGGTTTTTCTTACTACATTTACAATAATATTACCCTTCGGGTTATCGGTTGCGAGGAGAAATACTTTAATACTTCTTTTATATAGATTTTTTTTATATAGATCGTCTGCATTTTGGATCGTCAATAAATCCAAAAATGGTAACTTTTTATTGTTTTCTTTTTGGGGTATATCAAAAATTATAAGATATGGATGGCAATGCCTTCTTCCTCGCATACCCAACGAATTGGGTCATCGTAGAACCTATGTTCTTTGAGATGACGGTGAGCCGTAGACCTATCATTTTGAGCCTTCTTCTTCCAACCTTTCCCGATGACAGTAATACGAGCCTCTGACACCGATCGTACAAATGCTTCGAAAGATCTCGTTTAACAGATTGGGGGGGGGGCAATGGAAAATGAAGATAAATGCGGTAAGATAAGTACGTTCATGCCACATTTATGTTTTTATCGCCAAATCTGATTGCTTTACCTTGAGTTGCTCATAGAATAAAGGTTAGCCAGACCTAAATAGACACCTCTACAAATGGTAATCCAAAAATTCTGCAACCGATTTGATCGTACAACAGCATAGTGAGTAACTGGTAAATCCTCCAACAGCCAATCTCCACTGTTGTCTTGTCACGAGTATATAGCTCGTCAGGTCAATGCTGCTTGTGCTCCTTATTTCTATAATCATATCACCAAAAGGACCTAATCCAAAAATGTATCGTGTTCTATAGTACACTGTTTCATCAGCCTGGTAGTCCCATACCTTGTCCAACAGGCCACCCATATGAACTTTAAAATTGCAAATAATAGAAAACAAAACAACGTTTATTTTTTAAAAAATCCATTCTAGAAAACTTGATATGGAAAATGTAGAAAATATAGTGGATCAGGACATTAATTTGTGGAGAATGATACAATTAAAACCTGCTAAAAAACTAGAATTTTTGAAATTTATTGTATAGTTATAAAAAAAAACAACGCATTGCCATGGCAAAAGGTCAACGAATTTTCTGTAGTGTTTTGTACTTTAGGAAGCAATCTTTTAGTGAATATTTGATGTGCGGTCTCTGGTAGTTTTCTGTTTAAGAGGGCTAAACCGGATTGTTTACAAACCGGCCGCTGGGTTTAAACAATATCAATATAATTATAATATTTTAAAAATATTAAGTGTATTGTGTAAGTGAAAGAAAGGCTTGTGTGGGTCCAGGTGGTTTGGGCGGAAGTGGTACGGGGTGGGGACCGGAAGGAGGCTTACCTCCTCTCATCTTACCAGTACTATCTTACTTCTTACCCCCCAACCGACAATCTCATCCAGCGGAGCCACTTGATTTGCCCAACAGCCCCTTGCATTGTTCATCGCCTCCTGCACACACCACGGTTCACGTTGTCGTCCTCACCCCGATGCCGCCTAGGTAAAAGGTAAAAAGAGCCCTCTTTTCCGAGCCCCCAGACCCTCCCCCGCTCGCTTATTCAGAAGGGAAGAAAAAACGCTGAATGAAAACAGAATTATCGGATACCCTGGAAGGTCCCAGCCTACCACTTCCGCTCCTTGCCATCCACCTTAGGTAAAATGAGACGTTTTGACTAGAAAAACACGCTCGACGAGACGCCTTATTAGTCGTCCTACCCTTATTTGAAGTCCTCCACTGTTGTCTTATCTTTAAAAAAAGTTTATTTGATTCCTCAACATTTGCGACTACAATCATCTCTAATTGATAGATAACCAGGGGAAAACCAAATTGAGTCTATTGTATCATTTTAATTGGGGTGGATGGAACTCAGCCCCGATGGACGTCCCTTCCGGGTGATAAAGGTCATGCGCATATTAACTCCTCATTTTTCATCTGATTTTACCAAACTCGTCCAACATTTAAGGCGCACATATACGGATTCTGGATTTACAGGATTTAATGTTAAAGGAAATAAATATTGGACATTGTCTGAACGACGGAAGTTTGAAAAAAAGAGTTTACGATCAACGTTTATAACTTCATAGCTGAAAATGCCAATGGAATATGTATCTGCCAATTTAGTTTTAGTGCAATAACCGATGAACGGTATCTCCCGTGAGAAACCTGATTAACGACGCATTGATTACAATTATCAAAATGGCTAATAAATAGAATGATGCGCATTTACAAATTTAAAAGTGATTTTTATTTATATTGTGTTTTGTGCAACATATTTTACGAAAATTCTTTATTTAAACAAAAATTATTTTTTGAATTCTTTTTATTAAAAGAAGAATTTTTGTTCGTAATAAAACCACACTACATCTATAAAAGAAAATCCAACAGCAGGAATAACCATATAAGAATTTATAACGTAAAAATTTCGTTACTTTATATTAATGGGACTCCTTGGAGTCATAATTGTGAAGATTGTTAATCAATTGATTGTTGCTATTTGAATGGGACCTATAAATTTAGGTTATTTCCGTTTTAACTAAGGATATAAAATTAAAGCTCACATCTTACAAAGACAAAAAAAAAACAATTCAATAAGAGAAATGGGATTTAACAAGATATTTGTAAAATAAATAAAAACAGGAGGACTTACGCAGATAATATTTCTGCTCAGTAAGTACTCCGGAAAATCTTGGAAGGTTGTAGAATGACAGTCGCAATCTGACATGGGACTTATTAGTGTATCATTTGCTTATAATTGACTATCATTTAGTAGTAAATCAAAGTTCATGTGCGTCAACCTCCGCAATTCGAATAATACTGGCGTAAATACTTCGGCCCTCCCACTGTTGTTCTTCTGGCAGAAGGCTGCTGCAGTGCCTGGGGAGCACAAACCCCGCTTCCTAGCATCCTTAGTAACTTCTACTTTCTCCTATGTGAAATATGTTTTAAGGTGGATCAATTCCATGAAATCAAAAAGTTAAGCCTGATTATAGACGACCGTTTAAAATCGGACTCTCCTATTGATGTATTACAAAAACAACATCAACATGGTCTATATTTATTATTAAGATATATTTATTTTCTACATAACAAATGTAACACCACCCTTCTACTTAAAACATATTTATGTAATACTATACCATATATAATCGCAAATTTAATACGCCTTGATATGCTAGGGGTGCACGTGAAAATGCAGAAAACAAATAACACTAAAAATCATACAGAACAAAATTGTTCGTCGGATTTTTTTTTTTAATACAAGTTGGAACATTATCCTCCTCTCTTCCTCAAATACCATAGTTTGTTTGTGCCATACCTTCATATCTGCAGGACGGTGAGATTGTTTTTTAATAGAGGTGGTAATCATATCGACAAATTAAATATGATATTAGATGTCCTATAAACAGCGTGTTGTCCCAAACAAAATTAACACTTATATTGAATTGTTTTCTCTTTGTAAGACCTACGTGGTTCCATTTCTGCCTAATGAGATCATATGTGAAGTAAATCGGAATTTTTGAAAAATGTTTTGGACATTTGAGTATGTGTATAAAAAGAAAAATTAGTACGTACTAATTAAAAAAAGAAAATTCTTAGGTTGTCATTTTTGTTTTTATATATTTTCACAATTTGTAACTGTTATTATTCTTTCTTTTTTGTTCTTTCCACGTTTATTAATGCTATGTTCCCCTATTACTAGTTTTTCACTCAACCCTTTTTTTTTACCATTGTACCGCTGGCAACCTATAGACAGGATCTACCTCAAGGGTAGCTATAGTAGCAACAACGTCATATAAATGTATATAATTTTTTGTACTAAGAAAATTGTACCAATTGTATCTTTTTTTCTGTATTACATAATAAATGTGGTTATTCTTGTTCTGTTTCCTTCTCTGTCTATTGGCAACACTGATTTGTTTGGCCCAATCTAAACTCTATAACCCTAACCTCCAAGCTCACCCGCCAACGTTTAACAAAATTAGTAATGTACGTCTTACTCTACGACACCATTAGGCCATAAAGGTTGGCTGTTTCTATTTGAGTTGTCAAATTTACAGTAAGACATTTTAGGTGGTTTGATGTGAGTTATTGTTGGGCTTTATAGAATAAAGTTCTGAAAGGTTGAAGTAACCTGAAAATTGAAATATCTGGAATAAAATTGTGAATCAGATTTTGGACAATAGGGACTTTTTTGACCAATTTGGCACCTGTCTAATCCCGCTCGTGCTATTGACCTTTTTATCTCAACTAAAACCCTTAATTAATTGTAATATATTAATTGGTCAAGTGGACCACGAAATTAGTGAGTTTTAATCTTTGTTGACATCATCAAGAGAGTGAAAAGTTGACACAATAAAGATGCTTTCTTTTTTCTAAACCTACGTAACATCAGATCGCACCTCACGATCTCTGAACAGTCATTCATTTTTTGATAATTTTGTTTTGTTTCTTATGTTCTACACTTGCAACTTTTTTGTTCAATTTACGTTTTCATATTTTTGAATACAAGTTTAAAATCCTTAACGGTTAATTTTGTTTTCAGTTTGAAACAAAATATCATATATTCTCCTGATCTCTTCTTTAGGTCATGGTGTTGGGCAATTTTGATAATTTCTGATCTTCCTCATCCAAATTGTTTTCACCGATTTGTCTGTCCAGGTATGTTCTGCCACCTTCAACGGGAAGTTTGGTCCGTTATTATCGGCCAATTTGACAGATCAAATTTGTCTGTAGTTTGTCCCTCCCATGTCCGACCATATCGGCTGATTCTACTGCAAATTGCCATGCAATCTTTAGTATTGAAATCTTGAAAAGGATTACAGGATCGGTAAATAGTGAACAGAAAAAAACAGAAAACCTAACATAAGAAATACTACTGACAGACCAAAACGAGGAAGTAACGAAGACCAAATTTGTCCCAGCTCAACCACGGGATAAATCAACTAGAAATTGTTTCACGGTCGTTTCCGACCATCTTAGTATTCCTAATATTTTGTCTGACAGACATCCGTGGTAGGTTTGAGCATAGAAATACAATTAGTTGCTATCTTTGGTCTTAGAACTTTGAAAAGGATTGCTGGTGAACAAAAGAAAGCCCGACATTGGATGAAAAATGGAAATATTGGCAGAACAAAATAAGGAGGAGGGTATGTAGAAAAGGACGGTCGGAAACAACCAAACTACATGTTCATCACTCCTTAGACTTCAAAAAGAATTCTCCTAAAGTAACTTTTTTTTCACTGACAGAAAAATAAACTTCTACCTTCTGTACACAATATTTTTGTTTTATTTATTTTTGTTTGGCCCTCGATTTGAAGGAAATTTTACTTTACTCATTTCCCGTTGGGTTTTTTTATACGGCCCGACGCGGAACCGGTTTCCCCCTCGTTTCTACGTTCCTTCCGGCCAGGACTTGCAAGTCGTCCAAGTTTTAAGACGTTTAGATTTGGGTCAGAGGGAGTGTGTGAATGAACCGTAGTATGGTTGGAGGGTGTTGTGTGTTCATTCATAAAGCGAGGAGGTAGAATGGTGGGGGCCGGCGAAGCCCTCCTACCTTAGTACATCTCAGAACACTGAGCCCCTTGCAACCGACTTACCTCGAATCGACGTTATTTTCTCTCCCAGCCACAACTACCGCCCCCAAAGTCATGCCGGTGATTTTCACGTTCTAATCTGTGTCTGTGTTTCGACATTCCGACCGGCGCGGCAACCCAACAGTTATGGGAATTAAAACCATGCCGTCTTTTGCCAAGCCAAAAGGTAAGGGCTTAATTTTACACACACCACTTGGTTTATCATTTTAGTTTTTGTTCCCTTAGAAAACCAGCACATTTTTTCATGCAGTTTTTAGTTGAAATTACGCTGAAAAAGGGATGTTTTGTAAGCCGTCTGTCTCAACGGCAGCCTATCTTAGTATAACTGACGCAGTACTATTTATATTCAAATTACTACACTAATAACGAATATTTATCTCTTCTCTAAAAAAGAGAAATATTGATTTCATATAATCTAGTGAAAGTATTTATTTAGTCAACGTTATGCCAATAGCCAAATAATCATTTTGGCTGAAAGCTGGAGGAGTTTTCGTCTGTCTCTTGACTCACGGTCATCCTGGAAAAGTAGCATTCTTGAACATTTTGGACGACTCGTTGCACAAAGAGATGGCCATGGGAAAATAATATGTAATAATAAGATTGGACCTTCTAAGAATAACGACCGTGTTCAGAATGACAATTACCACTTTTACTCTCAACGGAGAGCGACGTCCCAAAGCTTAAATTTTAAATCAGCGGAGTAGAAAATCTTGTATTTTGTACTAAATCGGGACTCTTCATAAAATTAATGTTTATCGTTGGGGGGGGGGAGTATATCGTGGGCTATAGTCCAATACACACGCCCGATGTAATAAATTATACGTCATTTAGGCTTTTTTATGTCTTAATGTTATAATTTGTTTTATTTAATAGTTAAGGTTAGAGGGAAATAATGGTTTCAAAAAAGTAAGGTTCGGACGTGTGGTCCGCAAGAAGAACATCGATAGGTTCCTTAAAGGTGCAGTACGGATGAGAAAATATAAATAAGGAACGAATTTAATAAAGGAGTATAATAACGATAAATCGTATTTTTTGAATATATTAATAAAATAATATAATTTTAATATAATAATATATTTGAATAATAATAAGTTAGGAAAAATACATGTGTTGAAATGCTGAAAAAAATCAGCGAGGAAAGGCAGAACAATCGTACAATAGGTTTATCATACCTCAGACCACAAGGAAATCTCATAATATGCAGAAATGTTTGTTGCCTGAATATTTTCATTGCTTTAATAAACTTCAATAGTAAACATTCCGACCGAAAGAAAATGTGACAGGATATTGCGCTCGTTATCGCCGGTGTCAGCGCGCTCGCGATTCCGCTTACGAATATCCCGGTTACGTCGACCACGAGTTCCCAGAGGGAAATTTTTCTACCGAATGTGCAGAGGAATTCTTCACCCCCCCCCCCCCCCGAGGACGAGAAACAATTATGTGAACACGGTGCCCCAGGAAGTCGTGCTTTTATCTACGGCCTATCGGCTTAGGACGTTGTTACACTCTTCCACGGACTTGTACGACTCCACGGTGCGGTTTCAACCGCGACCGGCCAATCGCATCCGTTCTCTTACACAATTCAAATAGACAATTTCAATTTACATCAAGCCAAAACAAGAAAAAGTCAACTTTTCAAAACCAAACTCAAATAAATGAAGAAATAAATTATCGTCTTCATTTTAGAAAAAAAATTATAGTTTCTTTTGGCAGTTCTTTCCAAGGCTTCGGGAAGTTACGCAGTCTTCTTGAGGAAAAACCCTCTCCTTTGTTCAACGGGCTGTGTGGCGTGAAATGATATTGAGACAAAAGAAATGGTCCGCCACTTAAGGAGCTTTTGGATTACCGACTTTTGACATCATCTACGATTTAAATTCAGTGGCGTTTTCCAAAAATAAGGCCAATTTTAGATGACACATCCTCCTCCCTTGGAAGGGTAGCCCGCATATCGGTAAATGCAGCATTTTTTTCCATTCTGTGATTATCGATTTTCCAACCGTTTAGAATGACCGGCACTTGTATCCAAACAGCATCTAACGTGTTTTCGTTTTCATGTCCGTTTGCCATCCCGGATAATCCTGGTCCCGCCTCTTCTTGATGGAAGATGTAAACTTCCAATTTGTCCTTATTTTGATCGTATTCAATCATTGTGTTCTGCCAATTTTTAGTGTGTTGGTTCTACCAGAAAGCGTTCCGTTCATCCTGGTTCGACTACGGCGTTAGACTATCCTTACCTCTGAATCCTTCCTGATTTAGATATCAAATGGCGTTCCGTTCATCCTACTACTAATCCACCGTTTTCACTGTCCCTTGACTATCAAACCTTACTGTTTTGGCTGTCACAGAGCCATGCAGTTCTTCCTCGTACAATTCTAGCGTATGGATGTCGTTGCCTCCAAAGCGTTCCTGTTTCGATTCTGTGATGGCGTTTTGTACATTCTGATAAAACCTAACTTTTTCACAGTCCTTGTCTCCGAATTTTCCCTGATTTCGTACTCTCCCCCACCATCTTCGCCTGCAAATCCTTCATTTTGGTCTGTCAAATTCGCTGGGTTTGTATAAGGACGAACGGAACGCCATGTAATAGAACCAAAACAGCGAAATTGAGTGTTCAACAGAAGGATTTGGCGGGACATGCAGTATCTGGGAAAGCCAAACAGACTTGGCCAATAGAATTCTTTATATCCGAATACCTGGCGTAGAGCACACCAGCAAGGATAGGCAGACGGCAATGATCGGAAATGAGAAAACTGGACGTTCATCACACTCAGACCGGACGATTGTCTTAAAATATTTTTCGAGTTAACAGGATTCAAATTCGAATTCAAAGCTATAATGGTGATCATATACTAGAAGAAAGAAATATCACCCACAAAAGGATTTAATGTATTGTGTAAATATTTCGTAGGTCGCACAATATCCATTGTTTTTTGAGCCAGTTTCGCCTATTCAAATTATACCAGGCTTTACTTTTCAAATGGTTGGTTGTATTATATTGGAAAATTTTAATTTAATTTTAAAATTAGTTTGGGAGCATTTGCTTTCAAAATAATTCCCCAAATTGTCAGAAACGCGACCTCAGACGTTCTCGTTGTAGTCGGGTGTTTAAGAGGACGCACCGAGAGGCACAACATCCGGAAGAGTGACATTTAAAACCGTACGGGGCTGCCTGGGCACCTTGTGTTATTTTTTGCCCCCGGGAACCCTTGTGATTCCGTGGTGTACAAGTGCTCGTTCGGAGGCCCAGCTGCAGAGGAAGTGGGCATCCTTTGATCCAAGGCCCTCTTCCTCGCTCTCGACCAGACCACTGGGGACTTCGTTTCGCGATTCCACATCGAAACTCGTCCAATTGACAATTTGAACTTTAAAATAAAGGCTGCTGAAAAACATACTTATTGGAGAGAAAACACAGTTTGTTTAATTGTCTATTGGTTAAAGACAGAATTGTGATGAAATAGAAAAAGCGTTCAAAGAGAAATATGTGGTGGTTTTGAACTTTCTCAGCCTTGTGATCAAATCTGGCATGAAAGCTTGATATAACCCCATTATATTTAGTGGTCTGACCAAATTATTTCTTTCAGTTAATTATTCTTTGTACGTAAGGTCTTGGTTGAAATGAAAACGTTTGTGTCAAGAGCGGGATCCGAACCCACGACATTCGGCCTGACCTTAGACGAAGGTCTTGAGTTCGAATCCCGCTCGTGTCACTAATGCTTTCATTTCAACCTAGACCTTATATACAAAGAATAATTGCTTGATTCAACATTAAAGAAATACTCCCAATTCAGTAGAAATAACTTCTCCCCTCCTCTCAGAGGGACTTCGAATTAAGCGAATAAGACGAACTTTTAGAGCCGGTGTCCCCAGGTAGCGTCCTCGGCCCTATACTATTTCTGCTTTACATCAATATAGCACCATACGTGAATAATAATGCATTCTGTGAAGCAAAATACGATCAGTTGGATAGACAGATGAACAAAAGATTGGAAAATTAAATGAGTCGGTACAGAAAAATGGCATCGACACAAACGCAGCGATGAATCTACTGATGACGCTAGAAAATGAAAAGGAATCAACAACGTTGGTTTTTTGGAAGAAACTCGTGTCAATCCAGAGTAAAATCCTCATTTATAATTAGATGATTAAACTGATCTGGATGTTACAAAATATAAAGAACAAGGTCGATGTTTAGTCGGAAAATTAATGGACTATTTTGACTTTCATCCCAAAGAGTTGTCTCTCTTCGACGTGCTGCTCCTGCGGTATGTATTTCAGGGGTGTTTACCACCTCATAATGAGACTGTTCTCACTTGTGACAGATGCTCAGGTGGGCGTTGTTTCCCATCCGGCGGGGTAAAGCTCAAGGGCCTTACGACAGCTAGGTCATGTTAGCCTCTAGTGCATGCAAAATATAATCTAGCCTAAAATTAACATCTATAATACAAGTGTACAAATAAATTCATTCATCTATGTACATAGCGCGCATTCTGGTTAGTCGGTGCAGTACTCGATATTCCTCCATCGACCTACAAACAATACCAATAAGATAATATAACTTCAGTAAAAACGGCACAGGGGACCCAAGAAACTAGCTACTACGCCCGAGAAACATTCTAAAATCCGGCGGCATTTCTACACGCTCCCTAAAAGGAGCGAAGGCAAGAAAAACTACTATTTGGAACACTTGGAACACACTTTCTCTACATGAAAAGCACATGCACGGGCTATATCTCAGGAGAAGGATAGATAATTAAAGAGACTCCAGAGTGTGAACTTAAATTTAACTCGATCTAATAAATAAATCGATTTATAAAATAAAAATGTTCAAAAAATGGTCTGTATGACGATGAAATTAAATTTAAAAACAGAATACAATAAAGTAAGTGTAAACAAAAGAAAATAATAAAGAGTAATAAAATAAATCTCACCTGTATTTTTTTCTTTTTCTGCTCTTTTTTTTCACCGTCGATGGTGGATCGGAGAGAAAAGTTGGTTGGAAAAAAGGAACGGAAAATACCTATAAGGTCTTTTAATATGGGGCATTCTTAATCCTTTTTTTAAAAAGTTATATGTGTCTTCCTTTTTATTCTTATTACACTTTATTACGCATAGAACATTTTTGGATGTCCTCTGATCTGCCATATGATTTCCCTTTCCTACATACCCTTTCACTACGTGGAAGTGTGTAGTAATTATATAGTATAATGAAGATGTGAGAGAACGGTTTTAGGATTACACGCGCAATATAAATGATCTGAGTTGTGTACGAATTACGGTCAATATTGACCTAGAACTTGAATTTTCGATCATTTTAAATTTATTTAATTACAGATTTCTCCACTTGCTTACGTTCTTGTTTCAATTGATAGTTCCAAGAGAAAAAATATTTCCATCTACATATCGCTCGTTGTGTAAATTTGGTTTATCTTTATAATAGTTTTGAAAAAATAAAAGCGAAGGAGGGGCTGTGAATACAAGGTCGGCATCTTCCTTTCAATGGTCAGCGAAAAATAAATAGGACAGGAAATCGGGCCTTAACACATTTTGCGGTAATAGAGTTGCAATTATTACTGCCAATGTGATGATGACGCTTGGTTTTCTAGGAGGGCCGACGTACATCACTCGTAACCCACATGCGTCGTCACTTCTCCTCGTCCTATTTATTTATTCCTTCCTATTATGAAAAAAAAGCTGTTTTAATATCTTTTTGTTTGTGTTTAAAATAATTGTTAATGAACTCGGTCGTTAAACTCGGTAAAAATTTAATCGAGATAGCCCTAGTCACTTGCCTAGTATACTTGCGAGATCCGGTTTCAAGGAAGAAACGCGTAATCCGAGTATCGGTTAGAGGAAATAATACTGACGAGAGGCAAATCTCGTGCCTATACGAAAAAAAAATCGATTGCGGACCTCTCTCATATTTCTCGTTTGAATCAAATCGCGTTAGCCAGGGGCACAAACGACTTAAAGAGGTGATAGTTGTTGATTATTAAAACTCTTAAAAAATACCACCCAATATACACGATAAGGTACAATTTTTATGTTTTCTTGATAACCAGTAATACAGTTTTAAAGTACTAGATTTGAAGTGTAATAAAATGTATTTAATTTGTGACAGTATCGTCGTTAAAACCTCTTCGGTAGTTCATTTTTTTTCCAAACGTACACGTCTTATGTTAATCTGATTTTAACAATTTAACAAGATCTTGATAAGATTTGATTGCTCTCTCAAAGTCCGCAGTTTTGAAGTGGGAGGTTCGATATTCCGCTATCTTCAGTAGTTGGTCTGATGTATTTATTTTCCGTCGAATTGACCCATTTTTTACTTTCAAATTAACCTTTTATTTAAAACATATAAAATTAATAAGTAAACTTAAGTAAATAAAAATTACTGTTTACTTGAGAATTTTTTTAATGTAAAATAATTAAGCTCTTATGGACGAGGCTGTCGAAGAATATCGAGTACTCCACAGGCCCGTCAGAAAACCTTAGGATTAGTTTTATGGATGAGTGGAATTTGTACATATCGTTCGAATGTATTTATTAGCGAGAATGGAAGGAGGCCGGTAGGGTTAGAACCATCTTACCGACCTCCACTTTAGTGTAATATTAGGAAACTAGGTTTATTAGTATAAATGTGTAGTATGAATGTGTGTATGTAAAGGGTCAAATTGTTCAATAGCTTCAGTTTACCACATGTGAGGGGATATATAGAGAAATGCAAACAAAACACCGTAAGGTCCGGGGAGTAGGCAATCAAAATGAAGTTATCAGCAAAAAGTGAAAATTTTTCAAACGTGAGAAAGATACACGCGTGGTGCCGGCGATTTAAGCTCTTATAAGACTATATGAAAATTAATTACATTGAAAACGAAAAATGGGACAATATTAATTATAAAACCAAAATATTTTTCTTTTGATGACATATTTTTGTAAGTATAAAATAAACAAAAATCTGTGAAAATTGATTGCAATTAAAATTAAAAATTATATATAACGTTTCGTAATTTGTGCAAAGTGAGACATTGTGGTCTTAAAGAGCCCAATTATGTCATAAAATCAAAATAAAGGAATATTAGGAATATGTATTGTGGATATTATATCAGTTATACAGGAATTTTACTTCAGTCATCTTTATCGTTTAATCTGTGCGAATATAGATGTTTTCCGTCGAAATAATACTTTTTAACTTAGCATTTTTAAATAACATCCTTTAATTTGTATTTAAAAAAACTCATAAATATAGAATTGGTCTAAAGGAGTCCACGAATTGTGCTTTTTGTGACTACACTGAGGTTAAGGACGACATAATTATGCAATGTGAGGAAATGCAGCAAAATCTTTTCGTATGTATTGTATCGAATCCTTGGTTGGAGTGGTCAGACATTTTCTTTACACATGTTGATTACAGCTGGTAGAAATGGCATGTACCATCTAATTTGTTGTTTTTATGATGGAATGTGGCGGTGATACATACATCATCGTTAGTTCAGTAGAGCGGGGGTGTGTGCCTCGCCAGTAGGTGGTGCAAAGGAAAAACAAACCAAATACATGAGTAATTTAATATTATAAGCCAAAAATAAATAAAATC
>CM077101.1:1809034-1845660 GCA_039619505.1 Cimex hemipterus | reverse complement strand
ATAAAGTACTATTCCTGTGCATTTAAAAATTTTCTAATTTTTGTTAAAAATTAATTGGGCTCTGAAAGAACAATATACAAATGATTTACAATTAAAATAAACAATTATATAAAATAAAATAAAAAAAATAATTTTTTAGTGTACTTTGAGAAATGTGAGAAATTGTGTTTTTTCACAGCCCAACTATTTTCCATTAAAAAAACACACATTAAAAGATTAATAATTTATTTTTAGATTTAATTTCATACAATTTTTTCATATGTACTTCGAAGAGCCAAATTACTTTATATTTAATTTTATTTTTAAATGCAGGTATTTTACTTCTCCAACTTACATTTCGTACCGTTTCTTAGGGCATTTGTAGAGGTTTAATTTGGAATTAGAAAGGACTAATTTGACGTTAAAAATGATAATTTTGTAATAAAATGATAATAACATTTTAAGTAAAGAAAGATAATTTGGTGCAAAATTGGAAGTTGAAAAAGGGTTAATAAATAAATATAAGGGAAAAATCACCCTTTATATATTAGCATGGGGAAAGTCGAAAATTCTCACAAGACAAAAAAGTTTTGTAAGGACATTTATTAGGGTTGTATATCTGATGTGGTTTGAAACGTATTAATAATTTATTATAAATTTACTACTTCAAACTAGCAACAAGACGTCCAACGCACAGCTTTCACATGATCAAAACAATTTTTCCAAAATTTTCAACACAAAACATAATACGATCATGTCAAAAATTTGATGACAATAAAAATGATCCGAGATATGCTGTCAGGTTCAAAAGACATTGTAGAGAATAGTAGGAAGAGGTGAAAAAAGTACGGTTAGTGCGGAAGAATACAAAATTTACAACTTCACAATTATTTAGTGTCGTATGGAACTACAAAAACACACTCGATGAGCTCTCGTCATTGATGAAAGTCCAATCCTTTTGGTTTTAATTGTCATTTTTATGCAAACATTAATTTTCCAAACAGAATGGCTGTTTATCCTTGTTAATTACTTTATATTTCACTGCTTGAAGTCGGTTGAAGTTGGTCTGTCTGTTGTCTGTTAGCTTTCTTTCAAATATTTAACTAGTAGAGATTTCATTTTCAACAGTTCCCTTGCCGGAAAGCCTTTTTTTTCTGGGCAAAGGGGAAACTGTACCGCCTTCTGTCATGTTCCACTACAGTTTATCCCGTTTTCGAGTGGCCAAGCTTCTCGCGAATTTTTCTTTTGTCGGCGGTACTAGATTATCTATTCAATCGCCCATAAATGGGCAAGCCGTAGTAAATTCGAGCAACTATCACTCGTCATTGAGGTCAAGGGCGAGTGAAACAAGTAGCGCGCAAATCCGCTGATTCATTTTGTTGACCTGCACATTGACATGAAATGGACTTTGGAAGAAATAAATACGGTTGTTCGTCTACTTGTTGAAAATCGGATTTGTTTACAAATAGTAGAGGAAAAAGAAATTGACGAAACTTGCCGTATCTTGAGGCTTGTTTGTATTTTTAATACGTTCCCCGCTCTGAAATAAAATTCTTGTTCGATACACATAAAGAAACGACTTCTCTATTGTCTTTTATTTATTTACCGTTCGAAAAGAAAATGTTTCCAAGCAATTACCAACCTTACATGGATTTACTACCTGTGTTTCTCCGTAGCAGAGATGTCAGAAAATTTCCCATTTTTCCACAGATTCCTCAGCATTTGAAGGGTGTAGGTGTTTGTGCAGTCACCCAAACCCCTCCTGGCCGGGGTTTCTACAACTGAGAAATCAAAAAATAACACCCCGTCCATCCAAGCCCATCAGGCAACAGCCCACTAGCACCCAACCAAGCAGAGCTACAGATTGTTTCTTGTCTAGTAAATAATATTTCCTATTATCGATTTATTATTTTTATTTTATTTACTTTTTATTCATTGGTTTATTTAATTATTGTTATAAGTATTGTAGATCATATTTTATTTATTAAATGGGCTGCTATCAAAAAGTTTAATAATTTGCAATGCTTTTTTTATTGTACCCTAAAATTTCATACACCTGGAGGACCGGCAGATTCCTATCCTCAACCCACTCAATACAACCTCTTTGTAATTAAATGCCTGATTTTTTGACATTGTTAATATATTGTCTCCCTAAGGCCGTGATGAGGTCATGTTCGGTTACCTCCAAAACCAGGTTTCCACCTCCAACTACCTCGTTGGCTCCAAATCAGCACTCCATTTGTCAGGGATACCTGAGACATCAGGGATTAAGAGAAAAAATGTTCTTTTCCCTTGCTGCTCAAGACTGCAATAGATTCTGTACCGTAGGGTTATTGCTAAAAGGTTGATTAAATGTCAGGGCAGCCATGGGGAATCACAGCAAATAATTTGTCTCCTTTTCCACAGATACTTGCAGTACCAACACCCCTGACGCCCTTGGAACAGGCAGTGTTTTTGATTTTTTGAAACTCCTGTTATATTTGCCAGTGATAGTAAAATTTTAGGGGGGAGGTGTATCGATTGTGATTGCTACTATTTGTGAATTTCGATTTATATTATGTTCATAAAACGGTATACCGTCTCTGACCATCATGCATGTACTCCCCTATAAACAATTTGGTCTTGCAGATGATTCGTGTGAGTGTTAAAATGAAGTTCAGTTGATGTTTTGGTTTTAAATAAGTCTCCTGCTAACATATTATATTAAGTTTGTAGCTTATCCCTGCGGAAATAGAAATCATTCAGATGCCATTGTAATATATTTAAATAATTCATGCTTGTTTATTAAATTGTTACATTTTGTGCATTTTTAATCTACATTATTTCATTATTCTTGTTATCTAAGGTTTGTCGTTGAGACAGAAAATACTCATTTTCTAGAGCGGGATTTTTTGCTCTAATTTTTCATCTCAACAAAAAAACTTTAGGTAAAAAGAATAATTAACATGGTAAATTGGTGACTACTAAGCAAATGTGGATTAATTGGTTATTTAGTTATTTTTTGTTTTAACTTTATACTTTAAGAGTTTGTTTTTCAATTGTTCAACTGTTTAATTTTTCAAGAGTTTGTCTATTTTTAACAGTTTGGTATTAATTTTAATATTTGGGGTATTGTTTGAGTTCTTTGGGTTTTTTCCACACTCTCCTCACTCACTGTTTAGCTTAATGAGACTGGTCTTACTTTAAGATTTACTAAGACCTGGCCGGGTCCAAAGCTACTAAGGGTTAGTTAATTTATTTATCCTTATACAAATTAGTTGCCAGGGTTAATTGTTTGTGAGGAAAATACTAGTCTTTGGCCATCTGTATGATATCTAATTTCTAATTTGTGTTTGTTTGTATTACCTATTTTTCTCTTTCTATTAGTAATTTTGTATGTAGTAAAATGTAATTTTCTTTACTAACATTCTATCACATTGCTCAATTTACCAATCTGATCAATTGAGGTGTCTGTATTTGTTACTTGACTTGATGCTAATTTTTATTCTGGAGAACAGTTTGTTTCTTGACGAATTCTTATTTCAGAATGAATTTGCTTCATACGGACACGGGTCGGAACACATTTTCCCAACTTCCAACTAAAATTGCCAATCAAAACATCAAAATAATTGCAGTTTCGAATAGACCTTTGGGAAGATTATAAGATTTTAAGTTTCTAGCATCTTTTCATTTTCAAAAATACAATGTAAGGGACCTACGGATTAATGAAGTTCACTGAAAATTACCATTTCGCCAATTTCATTCAGGAGAAAACTCAGGTTTAAGTAAATAAGCATGTTTTTTTAAATAAGCACAAAAAATAGAATTGAACAGATTGGATAAAAATAATAAGTAAACAATCTTAAAATGTTGGCTAGTCAGCAAAATTTTTAATAACAGACCAATCACAATAACTATTTTAACACAACTATAAATATTTTAAAAAAATAAATAAATAGATGATAGAGAATTGAATTTCACATACCAAATGTAATTTGACCGAACAATTTTGAAAAATGCTTGAATTAATTTCGGATCCGCGGTGGGGCTGGTATACACTTAATTATCAATAAGAACAAAAGATTCCGGATTCAACATTTATTATGTCTTTATAAATTATATTAATAGATGTATCAAACTAAATTTGATTTACATATGAATTTATTATCTTATAAATAATCGAGAGTTTAAATTCCAAAATATTTGAGTTGACTTCTTGGCGAAGAATTTAATTATCAAATCCGTAGATGCGGCACGCGAGCAACAACGATAATAAGAAGAGCAATCTCGAGCACAACTTATCAGCACGAGATTGTTGCCTGATATCTAGTTGACGTCGGCGGATAGGATATGTAGCGTCTCTTATGATTCATGCGGCGGTTAGAAATCGTGCCTTCACGATTTTGTCTAAGGCAGACGACACGACGCATTTGGTAATTTTCTGGTTATCCAAACTGAACACCGGGCTGACACTTCACACAAGAGGTGTTTCGTTCACGCATGCGCACAAAGAACGCGGTCTTGGCACTTTTAAAGTTGTTCAGAGACCATCTGATGATCATAGACCACAGGATTACAAAAAGCAAAAGAACTCGAACCCATGGCATCTAAATAATTACATTAATATTGTTAGCCACAAAACTAAAGTTCAAATGTTTCCTCCTGGTTTTGTACTGGGAACTGTTTTGTTATATATAGTACCTACTGAAATATATTTCGTTGTGTACATTTAGAGTTAATTTATTTATTAGCATAAATGTGCAGTGTGGTAGAATATTGAGTAACATCATTCTGCTTTGGTTTCGTTGTTTTTGACTAACCTGATCACACTTGGCCTTTGGTTCTTTCCGAAGATTGTACCTCTACATAAATGTCCGAATGTGAACGAATCTGGGCGTACGGACTAGAACTTTAGGGCACCGGTTAACCGTCCAGCATTCAAACAATACACATGTTCCAATCCTCAAAGTCCGGACTCGTCTCGTGCAAAACATAATCCCCAAAACGTTTTCCAATTTCCACATAAACTCATTTGTCACTTCAAACGCGTGGACCGGACCTTGTCCAATGGAAACCAGCCATATAACCCCAACATACTGAAGGGGATAAATTTACTCGCGTATAGTTTGGAGAAAAATAATAGTGGATATCTGATGACAGATGATCTTTGTTATTTGGTTATTTGTAAATCCAGCTCATAACTTAATGTAATTAAGGTAACAGATAAATAATACATAAATATATTAAATTAGGAATAAATAATACATACATCAACTAGTTATCATAGTTTCAGGTTTTTTTGCTCGACCAAAGCGGATTTGAACGTTTATTTAATGATGGGGCATCTTTTCTTATAAGTAAGCTGCTCGGGAGATTATTAAAAACATTCGCAATTTGATATTTCTGTAATAATATTTTAAATATAATTGTATTTAATTATTCCAACCTAACAAATAATAATTGCTTAATTAAATGATTAGAGTTGTTATTAATTCCAAAAAGTGTTATACATAAAAAGGATAAAAAGAAGTCAAGGGCGAATTTTAACGAACTCATCGGGCGTAGGATGAGGAGGAAAGTGTAGAGAGTTGAACGAATATCGAGCCTGTGTATAAAAGTAGCCGTTGAATGGGGTAAAAGTGGACGGCTGGATTTTCGCGGGCCCGTTTAGGAAGTTGTAATTGGAGAAAGAAGAAACTTGGCGAACCGAACGATTTCCGGCGAACCCACAAACAGGAGGCAGGAAGTCCAATGACGAACCTCATCCTTCAGGAACCATAGCCATCCAGAATCGCCGGTGCCACCTTGGGCCTTCGCTAAAATTTTAATAGCTTCGTTGGCAATGACCGTTAAGTTTCATTTAAGAACTTCTAAATCCTTGTTATAAAAAATTAAAAAGTGAAACCACAATGTATGCGAGGAAAAGCGTTTTTACGGGCTAAAATGAAAATTGTACCATCCAAGGACGAAACAATCTGAAATGCGCGAATTAAAAAAAACACAAATTACAATGCCAATTAAATGTTTAAAACTATTTTTAGTTGTATTCACAATTACTTATTCAGAACGTTATACGAAATGAACATTGTTTAAAAAAAATTGTATACAATGGTTAAATTACGTTACTACGTACAAGGAAAATATTTTCTCTCTTATAATCAATCGTAAGCAAACACCCGTTCAATTACGCAGTTGTGACGATTTCACTTTCAACTAATTTCTTTCCATTTGGTAGGATGATATAATGTACATAGTTGGTCTTCGTGTAGTTGAGCGCGTTTCGATACGTATATCTTCCCTTTTTCTCCACACAAGTTTTCCTTTCATCTGCGCTTCATACCTATTAATTTTTTCTTTTGCAACCATCAGTGAAGGAATGGAGTTGACTATTAAAGGAACAAACCGTCTAAATGTTGTGTTTATCGAAGTTTGATCCTGTCTTTAATAACTATCAGAATCTTTTTTGAGCTGTATACTCTTAATACGCCTCTCCTAGGATGATTAAATTTTAAAAAGTTGTCTATTATGTGATGACCTCTTGTCTTTGAAATCTGGGTGTGATAAAACTGGTCAGTTTACGATCGCTTCTTCCTACTCACAGTTTTATACCTTTTCTTTTAAAAAAAAGATCAAAAAGGGTACACAAGACTGAAAAGCGACGAAAAAGGCCAATACAACCACAATGGCCATGCATTTATTTCCCCAGTTTTCTTATTGATTAGAAAGTAGATAATAGGATCCAAGACTTGGTGCGACAGCGTAGGTACGAGTACGACCCTGAGGAAGTGGGCTGTTTGACCTGGTTAAAAGTTATTGATAATACAAAGACAAAGACGTTAGTCCAGCGGACGAGGCATTAGGTCGTGCGTCGTACTTGCTGGGATGGAGTCTCAGGTTTGAACTAAACGCACGTAGCTGCACGATGAAGTATTTTCCATTGTGAGACTTTTGGCTTCGTTCTGTAAGTTGGGAAAGTTTATACGAAGTCGTGTGAATACGAAAAATCGTAGATTAAGTCCCTCCTCTACTCTAATATGAAGTACCTCTACCTTTTTAAGCTTAACATTGAAAACTTCACAATACCGAGTTTTATAGAATATAATCAGGAGGAAAATCAAACGTGGGTTGGTTGTTTCCATTCATTTTGGCCTGCCTGTCCTAGCAGTTTTGTCGGCCGTCTAATCTTCAGCCTTATATACTCTCGGTTATCCCTTTAATAGGAAACCTCTATGGAATCCACCCTGATGACACCGTATTCTGCTGACAAGACCAAACAGCGATTTACGCACCGAAATGATCGAAAGCGACAGTCGTCATGACCCAGATCTCTTGAAGGCATATTCCAATGCAGAAACATCAGTTTAAGATGTAATCAACGTAGGAGAAATGAATTGTTTATTTTAAGTCGAGTGAAATGGATTGTTCACTGAGTCCAAGGGATGAAAATCAATTGTGTACCAACTATGCTTTGTTTTAGGTATGTTTCCGTTTCGAATGAACACGGGGCGATGTGTTATAGTAGTTCTAGTTTACATCATCGTTAATTGGTCAGTTGAAGTAGTATGCGAAAGTGGGGGGAATGACAAAAGGCCAATCTTGTGCAATCAAGGGACAAAGAGGCGAACAATAAACGGATTTAGTCAAGACCCCCATTGATAAAAGGCCGCTTTTTCACGGATTTTATTACTGAACTTCCAGCCGAAAGTTTATGGAAAAGTCTGACGATTTTTCTCGTAAAAAAAATGGATTTGATATTTTGAAGAAGAATAAATGTAAAATATAATTCGAACAGTCTTTCTCTGGCTATCATACACACAGCGCTGACACGCTCGCACCATTGCTCAAAACATAACATAACTACGATGTAGGCACAGTAATCGTAATGCGGATGAGAAAGTTAGCAAGTGTCGAAAAAACATTTGTCGGTGTTTGACATTGCCCTCGAGCAAATCAGACATCATGTGCCGACTATGACCCAGTTTTCTTTACATCCATTAATTGAATTCAAAAATAGACCACTCAAAGGCAAAATTATATGCATCTATGCAATGGGACTTACCTTGGACTTATTACTAATTAAACATGTAATTTTTTCACTAAATATAAATAATAAATTTTTTCGACGAGGTGCGTCTCTGTAAGAACTATAAAAAGCGAAATTGCCCCGATGGCGAAGCCTGTATAACTTTCTCGGAAGCCCGGGATGCCCGATCGACCTGGCCTGTGCTTCCTGTGAGGGGGGGGACGAAGCTCCGGCCCGGCCTACTTCCCCTTTGGCAACGTTTCCTGTTCCAGCTTAAAATCCGACTTGATCTGATCCCGTCCGACCTAGTTGCCTTCCATTCACAAATTCGCCCCAACCCAATCCTTTCAATTGCTACTCATTTTTTTCGTTATCTCCGCGAACTTTCCTCTCCCGTATCCTAGTCATGACCTTTACGTTTATTCGTATTATTTATATTTATTTTACGATGAGTTTTCAACTTTCGTTCAAATATTACCTGACGAGTCTAGAGAAACTCTTTCAAAATAGATTTGCCAATCGGGCAGCATTTTTCTTATGTCAGGATATGCCACAAACCTTCCGTTCACATGTTCATTTTGTTCGTTTAGTTTAGGTTTATTTAACAACTAAGAAACGACTTATGACTAAAATAAGAAAGACAAGTCGTGGTATCTATGGAGGGAAAGCTGATCAGCGACACGCATTGGGTTGCGCATCTACAAGTTTATAGGTGTAGGGTGGTTTTTTTATATTGGAGTTTTTGCAACATTTTACGAAAATTGTTTATTTAGAAAAGGACTAAAATTCATTTAGGGTCTCTGTCCGTCCTCATCAGGCAATTTTTTTTGTTACTGCACTACATACTACTTTAGTTGTTTTTTTGAGTTCTTTTATAAAGAATTTTTGTTCGAAATAAAACTACATTACATTTACAAAAGTAGAAAGAACAACAGCATATAAGAACTTATAAACTAACAATTTATTACTTTATATCTATCAAACTTCTTGGAGTCAATATTTATAAGAATAACAAGAAGAAAAACTGCATATAGGAAGTTGTATTCTAAAAGTTTTGTTACTTTATATTTATGAAACTACTTGGTGTTACTGTTTTCACAATTGACGAGGCCCTGGGGTACAAAAAGCTAAGGTGAGTTGAAGAGAGAGTTGGTTAACATTATATCATAAAACATCATAAGTTGGCAGGAGAATTAGCTTAAGAAATTAGTAAATTTAAAACGAAGAAAAGAAAAGCAAAATAGGAAGAGAGGGCTGGCGATGACCAAGGTAGTTTGCCAACACTACAATTTAAAAGAGTAAAAATTAAAAACAGAGCACATCCATTTATGTCCATTAAAAAACGGTTTTATTTATTTATTTACTTTTTTTTGCAATTTAGAAGTCTTGATGGTATAAGTGGTCTTTCTTATTAATAAATACATTTATCTGTAAATAATTTTCGCACGTGTACAAAAAATGTTGCTGCAAAAGTTTAGGGCCTTTTTCTACGTCTATATAATAACTCTATTACCATTAGGATAAAATTGGGCAACCAAATAAATTTACTACCAGAATTCGAGCTACTCGCATGAATTTCGAATTTGTTTAAAAATTTATTTACTTGTGGACGTGAACACGTGATGCCATTGTAGAGGACCAAGTTTTATAGCAATAGCTGTAGGATTGAAACCGGTTGAATGCTGCACATCTTGCTTTTGTGAAGACAGTTTTCTTGTCCGACCTGTTTTTAAACCGACCAATTCCGTTTGTAATCAGTCCAATTATTACATACAGTTTATTGTAATATAGACTTATCGGTGATCGAGTCGTAGAAAAAAAAGAAGGATTTTTGAATCTCATTTGACAAAAGACAAGCGTACATTAGAAAGAGAAAATTTAAGAAAACTAGTCGGCTCCAGTGTAACGGACACACTAGTAGGCAGGTAGCATGTGCCTGACCCACCTGGCCGAACCACCTGCTCCAAACACATGCCGCCTTATTGCCACCTAACTCAGTTATTCCTTGCCCAATACAAAACCTCATTTGCTCGTGTTTCTCTTTCTTTCTCTCTCTTACAACTTCGCAACGAATTTCTTCGGCTATTCGAACGAAACGATGCGGAGGAGCCGGTCAACCTGCTGACGGCCCGGGGGTTATCGGGGCTCGTGTAAACACGTCGTCGCAGGTTATCCTTCTTTCTCTCAGACTCGATAAAACTCCGTACTATTGTCCCAGTCTGGCACCCGACAGGACAACGGAAATTGGACGTCCTTTGCCATCCCCCATGAATAATACATTTCAACCACAGCCGAATTACAATCCAGCACTGTGTCACTACTGGTTACTCTGAACGTTTCCTATTCCACTCTTTATATGCGGAATTGAGTTTTCGTCCTGAAAACCGGTCGCATAAATGCGACATGCAGGCCTTCTTTGCCCCTTGGAGTTCGACTTCCCACACTCCGCTCTCTATGATTTATAATCGTGCATAATTGCACGAACTGAGCGAGCATCAGTTTTGCACTTTCTAGGGCAATCAGGTTGTTATCGGGAATGTTGAGTAAAAATAAGACCGAAAACAACACTCTTTCAAAATTGAAATTCAAACATTTTCTTCGACCATGAAACGTTTAAAAATTATATTTCTGACTGTGAAAAACCCCGTGACCACATTTCTCATCAAATAATCAATTATGCTGGTCTTGCGGGATGACGGACATTTGTCAGCTGTGTAATCGTCACCGACTGAAAAAAATCGATAGGAAGGATTTAGATCGTGTTACATAAATACTCGAGTTTTTGTGTAATTTATTCCTAATCGGGATGGGGATAATAAATGTTAACACGCAATACAAGACCCCCAATATCAAAGGCGCTAACCACTCATGAGAAAGTATAAATGATTAATTTTAGCTTGTTCAAATTGTACTTAATCCATGGTGGACTTCAAATGCAGGAAAGAAAGAAAGAGAACTCGTTTATTATGCCCTGGAAGAAATTCTCCCTTAAGAGCAATGACATGATTTTTACAATACAACAAAGTTAAAAAGATTAATTTAAAATTATAATGTTAATTTTTTAAATAATAATTTATAAATTATTATATTAATTTAGTAGTTAAAAAGGGTTCATTGAAATTATAATAGGTTAATTTGCAGTTAAAACAGGTTACTTGGAAATTCGAAAATTTTAATTTGAAATTATAACGAGTTAATTTATAGTTAAAAAGGGTGCATTTGAAATTATAACAACTTAATTCCTGGTAAAAAGGGTTAATTTGTAAGTAAACAAGGTTATTTTGTAGTTTAAAAAATTGAATTTGAAATGACAAAAAGTTTAATTGGAAATAATAAAGGGATAATTTGATGGGAAAAGCTATATTATTTAATATCACTAATAAATTGAAATTGCGCATTACATAATAATTGCTTGTATTTTTTACAATTTTTAGTTTATTATAAGCAATTAAATCGAATCACACTTTTCAAAAGGTTTAGGATATGGTAGAAAACTTGATTATGTAAAGGAAAATTCCTTTATATTTGAGAATAAATAAAATAAATGGGCTCGTAGAAGGCCGTATGAAAGTTAATTACAATTAAAATTTAAAAATTATGTAAAATTAATTATGAATAGAAAGCATTGTTTCGTTAATTTGAGAATTTAAAAAAAAATATATTAAACTAGTTAATATCTAAAATACCATATGAAAATTAATTAGCTGGAGATTGTTACAATATAAAATAATTGCACATAAAATAATTAAGTTACTAGTTAATTTGTAGTTAAGGAGGGTTAATTTGACGGAAAAAACTTATTTAGCTACCTAGCGTTTTGAATTTACTACTACTAATAAATATAGTATTCTACTATAATATATACAGAAATATATAAAAATAAATCAAGAAAAGCAACTCTTGTGTACTAGTGACAGATAAAACGAACTCTTAAAGGGAAAGAAAAGAAACATTAACCATCTCCTGTAGTAAGATAACCGAGTAAAAAATGTAAAAGGTAAAAAAAATATTCGGAGGAATTTTAAATATCATTTAAATAAAACCTTAAATAGTTGATTTTTGAGAACATACAGCGATTTTGCTTTGGCATATATGGGCAGTTTGTTATCATTCTTGGAGGCTTTGGTGAGGAAAAAACTTTGTAATAAAGATGTTTTATATTTAAGAAATGAAAGAAAGCAAACGCCTTTATTTTGCTCTCAGAGAAATTTGCGCTTAAGAGGGGCGAAATCGACGAGAAAGGCGGTCGAGGCAATTGCCAATTGTCAATAGCATCAAACATAGCCCAAATAGACAAACAGACCAGAACGAAACGCGGACTTTTACAACAAATGGCAGACGACGTAGAGATTGATAACCGTACTCGACTAGCATATAAATCAGAGGTCGAAGTAAAGAGAAAAAGAAAAAAGAGCGAAGGTATAGAATGGGAAAAAGTCACACGAGTAATAGTAAAATTGTCTGTCAGGGCGGGGAAGAGCGTTGACGCTTTTTTGTTTCTCGCCAGTGAATGGCTCAATAGTAGAAGCGGATGAAGCAGTCTTTGCATACAAAACAGATCCTTTTTGTCCGGGAACGAGCCCAGCTCCTGGTTTTTCTCTCTATTTATTCAGCCTCTATATATTATTAAAATTAACAAATGCTAATTGCCAAGTGCAGCCTTTCGAATGCTGATCTCGCTGAGATAAATAATAATAATCATTTGATAATATCATTTGCCATTACGTAACACGGACTCGCACGGACATATTTATTTTACAGGCTAACCTATCGTATGATCTTTGAAACGCTTAAAATTATGTGTCCTCTGCCTCTGTGTACTGCTCGTTTTTAATGATTTCCTGTCATTACATTGTAAGGCTTTATTTTTCAAAATGTTTCTATTTTTATTTCATAATAGACTCGACTTTGCTATGAAAGACTGAAAATATTTTCAACCGTTCAGTACAATTTTGTCCGGTAGTTCATTGTGAATTTCCCTCTTGTCGACGAATCTGTAGTTTGGTCTTTTCCGATCGATTTGGCCTGGCTATCCTCATTAGACGTAACCTTAACAGCGCGAAGATCGGCGGACCAAATTGACATTGGTTGACAACAAAAATTGGCGGGCCGAGATTATCCACGAAAATAGAGGTGGTTGGCAGACGCCCGTTCCTATCACCCTAACGTGCCTACTCTTTATTACTTAATGGCCTACTCAGAATGGACGTTGCTGTCAGCTTTTGTCTGTTGTTGATGATACGTTTGACGGCCTAACACAGCGAGTGTAGGCAGTCCAGTTTGATCGAGACGATCAAACCTCAAATTCGAAGGCCATTGTCGCTGTTTTGAGGTGTCGAACGAGTTTCTGCTACATGCCATCTTCAGTTACAAGCCTGTGCCGGACCCTTTTTACAAGTACGTTCAAAAGTTATAAAGGAACGCGCCTTTTGGTTTGCCGTGTACGTCGAAATAGAGTTGGTTGTCGGTTTTTGTTCGTTGTTAATTATGAAAAACCCAACACTTAAGATGTCGAGATTACGAAAAGCGGATGATGGACAGAAATAAACATAAGTGAACCAGGTTGATTGGAGACGATCAAACTATAAATTCGCAGCTTATTGTCACTGTTTTGGGCTGTCAGACGAGTTTCTGCTTCACTTCACCTTCAGTGGGCTTGTGTGTTCGCGTTTATTCGGGTGTATAAGTATATTGTACTATATTGCTGCTGCTCATGACAGAACCACCACTGAAGAAGGCGTGAAACGCGTCTGATAGCCCAAAACAGCGAAAATATGTTGCGAATTTGTTGTTCGATCGGTTTTGATAATCTCGGTCCGCCTATACTCGCTGTTAAGTCCTTCAGATGTGTTCTATCTTTTCTCCATCGTTAGTTAGTCGTGCATTATGATCAACAACTGACATAAACTGACAATTCTGTTTCGACATATACAGCAAACCAAAAATAACACTTGTTTCCACTCTTTACTCATTTAAAAAAAGACGTGACTAAAAAGGAACCCCCTGAAGATGGTGAGAAGCCAAAATGGCGCCGTACAGCCCAAAAACGTAGTTTGATCATCTCCAATATTCCTAGTAGTCCACCTATTTTGCTGCTTCGATCCGCCAGACCTTCATTTCGGCAATCTTTAGTGACCGTAAACGGGATTAGAGGAAGGCCGTCCTGAACAATGTTTTACCATTGTGATATTTACGATGTCCGTTCCTGTGATTCATTGTGACATGAAGTGAAAAACCTATTAATTTGAAGTTTACCAGTTGAAAAGAAAAACCTGTTGATTTTTGAGTTCATACAAGGTCGATTTTTTCCGTTATGGCTTAATGATCCAGGCAATTTGCATATAAAGAAAAATTCGTCAGCCCTGCTACTTCGATCACTCCCTAAGATCCCGATCCACTTTTGTCATACACTACAGGTTAAGAAATTTAATAAAAGTATTTTTCCTCTTCGCTAAAATAAAAAAAGCTGAGAGATTTATCAAGTCGCAGCCAGGAAAACAAGCGGAACTTACTTTTTGTCGTCCATTTCAGACTATTCAGAATAGTCAAGGAAAGCTTGTGTCACCGTATATTACTCGCTTCCGGCACAGAGCAATTAAGTTTGTTTCACATTAAAAAATCACAATTTTGTCTTTCTCAGAGTAAAATTACTTTCACAAATTCCAAATACTTAGGAATTTGTATTTTCCGTTAAAAACTATAGCTGGAGAACACATATAATGAGTGAGGCTCCCAGATTTATTTTTTTGGCATTCAAAGCCTTATCGAAAGGAATATTTATATGTTTTTGTCGGATAATCTGCGAATACACTAGAATCCAAGAGGCACCAGGGGATGAAAGAATAACATTCACACGCATTTAGTTGCGGATTCGATAGTTAACGATGTCGGAAACAGTAATGGGTAAAAAGAGTCGATAGACCTGAAGATTCGTGCGATAATCCTGAGTGAAAACGGTGATCATTTGCGATTGGGACTTCAGTATCTTACCTTTTGTCCTATCTCTTCATTAAGTGGCAATAGGTAGAAAGCGAGCCGGGATAAAATTATCTCACCTTCTACGAAACCAAGAAAACAAAGCAAGAGAGAAAAAAAAACCGAAATTTTTTACGCTGAGAACGAGTTGGACATACAATGAGTCTCCATGGAGATTGAAGGTCATCCTTTAATGACCCACGGGTCTTAATAACAAAGACCCTATCATTTATCTGTGCTGCCCACATTTAGCAAATCCCACTTGGACGCATTTCAAGATCCGAAAACCCTTAAAATGTAAAAGCCGAAAATATAATTAAAAAAAAAAAATTCAAAAAATGTGTAGAGAACAATTCAAAAAATAATAATCCTAATACAAAATTTTTGCTTGAAAAAAAATCAACGTGAGTCATGGTTACGACAAATCTATGGGCTTTAGACACTAAAGTTTAGGTGTAATGAAGGGCACAGGCCGAAGAGGAAGAACCAATCAAATCACTTAATCTCTATGGCTACCAGTGGATACCAAACGGATTAGGTTGTCAACACCGCTTAACCGTCCACCAGCTTTGCCATTTCTCCATAAGCTTAGAATAAACCAATCAAAAAATTGTAAAAAAAAGTATAAAATCCATGTCTTGATTATTAGCTCGAGTGCACGCCGATTTAAAAAAAATTATGACGTGATAACAACGCATCGTCAGAAAGTGATTAATTAATTATTGATACCTGTTTATACATATTTATTTAATACCCGTTAATTTCCTGTCAATAATGTTTTGCTTTTTATTCCAGAAATGCCGACACAAGTACCTCCACTCACCCCTGGGACCAACAAGAAAATGACTGAAGCCTTAAAAGCCTCTTTTGCCTCTTGGGAGAAAGAACAGATAAAACTAAACATTTTGAAAGGTAAGAGGATAAATAATAGTTATTGCATATTTCAAATTATAAAAAATATATAGATTTATAGTTACCTATCATCTTGGTCTGCGTATTCTCGCTGTGTCAGCCAGACACGTTTTGCCCTGTTCAGAGTTTCGGTGATTCCAAATACTGAAGATCGCGAAACGCGTCTGATTGATTGAAGCTATAGTTCTATCAGCCCGCAGACCACAGGAGGACATCTCACAATATAAGAAATACGTCAAATAGTTTAAATTATTATTAAAACAATCGCAACTACAGATTGATGAGTGTTACCTTTCTTATCAGAATATATATAAGCGAGGGATATATCTCGAATGCAGGGGCACTGGATCACCTTAGAGTGATGAGCGCCGTGTCGACGTCTAAACCGTTGCGGCTACCTACGCCATAGAAATCAAAAATTTAACTTTCTCTTTTGGAAAATGTAATACATTCAAAGTTTGAAAATAGTTTAAATTGTAGTTCAAAGTTTGAATTTCATTATTTGAAGTTATATTCTGTGGGTAATTTTTGAAATTTAGGAGGCTTATTTTTTCGGGCAAGCTAAATTTTAGCTACAGGGCGAGTTTAGTTTCTGTCCCCTGTATATTTTTTTTATTGGGGCGTTTTCGTGAAAAACCCGGAGGCACGAAAACGTTGATTTTTTTTCTAGTTTCTCAAGAGTTAAGAATAATAAATTTTGATCACCAGGTTAACGGGGTTCGGACAGGAATTTAACTATTTCAAATTGTAAGATACTCATCGGTGTACAGTTTTTGAAAGGATTCAGCCTGATGCATGATGGTGATAAAAACTGTGATGTATACAAGAAAGTGGGGTGTTTGTTCCTCGAGCACTGCCATCGTCTTTTTAAAAAATTCTTACGTGCTAATGCTTTAACAGCTCCTTGGTTACCCAATCTTATAAGGATTTTTTGTCAGTGTAACCTCTTTTAAGATTTTCTAAGGAACAACAAGCGTTGAGCCATGTAGTTGAAATTTGAATTTCACAATTTGAAAGACCGATGTGTACTTCCCTAATGGGTCCGATCGGTCATGTTTCGGATTTTACAGAAAACTCCTGATCCGGATCCTTCATCTATATTCTTCAGTATCAGTTTCAGATCTTCATGATTTCTTCTTCTCCTTTGTAAGACTCTTGAGGCTTAAACAACTTAATATCTGACAAGTAAAACGCCAATAAAATTGATTAATTGACATTTGAGGGTTGTGAATAATCCCCTCAAAAATAAATAATACATAGTTCACTTAACTTAAAAGTAATCATTTAGTCAAATAGTCATCAAAGTTTATTTTTTACGTTTTTTGATTTTCCGTGCAATTCTTAAAAATGTTTCGGGCATTACAAGAGAAAGTAGATGTTATTCTGCAGTTGGAAAAATAGGCCGAAATTACGGGAATACGTAAGAACTGATCACTCTAAATTAAAAACAGTTTAAACCGATGACTGAAACGTCAAAATACATTTTCAAATGTACATTGATGAGTATATTGTCATTTGAAATAGTTACGTTCCTATCCGTATCCAGTTATTGTTGATTTAGATCAAAACGTTTTGGCTCATAATAAACAGGACAAAAAATAAAAATTTACATTTCTTTTGCCACAACACGCCCCAATAAAAAAACAATAGGGTGGATCAGTTACTCTGTCTACATTTATCATTGGTCTGAATCTGTTTAAATATTATGATACGACCTTCCATCTAAACTAAACATTTCCAGCCTGTTTGTATCAGCATTCACTTTCGGATTGATAGGTCCTTCAGTGGAAATTTCCCTGCTTTGTAGATTCGTATCGAAACAATTTTATTTAAATGAAAATCAGGACCTCTTTATGCCCCGATTATTTTAAATAAAGAGAAACGTGATTTGTGAAGTGTTCTGTTGATAGGGGCTGAAATCGCCGAAAAGGCAATTTATCTGTCAAATACCGTGATTAACATACTCGACAAATTGTGTTCGTAAATAATGATGACTGCGTGGGAAACCTCAGAAGGACATCTGCGAATGCATAGTTTCAACGCGAACAAAGGGTATTGAAGTGATCCGGCGTGAAGGGCAATTTAGTCAACTCCCAGAAAACAATTTCTGTTTTATGAGATACAGGTCGAAAGACGACGAAAGATTTTCGGGATGACAGTGAAGTTTTATTAACGGACAGAAGAAAGAAAAACAAAACAAGCCATCGTTTTTATTAACCGAACCAGATGATTGAGAGTGTGCTGCCCTTGAAAATCGACCATGCTTCTTGAATTAAAATGAGAAGATTCGCCTTACATCGTCAATGCGACACCGTCTCTTTTACAATGTAACAGTTTTAGTTTTAATTTTTGGATTATTTTATCTGAGAAAGGGCCAACTTACGACCATTGTACGATTGCCTTGCAATTAAATCCAATTATACGCACCCCATTCGATTGCAGGATGGATGATATCAAAACGTCAACAATAGAAGCAAATTATTGCATTATAATAACAATACGAAAATATAACTGTTATGAACTCTTGGATAGGCAGGTCCACCCAGTGTTCACGATTTTTGTGCTAATCCTATTAAATCTGTTAAGTCTTGTTAGATCTAGAAATATGGTGACGTATCGGTTATTGCGTGATCTACGAGCGGATCTGTATTACTTGTTAATCGAATCGAATAATAGTGAGATTTAGAGGTTAGTCGTTAGTATTTAAGTACAAACATGGTCGGCATGAATTGAACACAGATTATTTTTTGTTATGTTTTTTATTTTTAAATACGCTTCGATTAAATTCGAAGAGTAGGGATGATGATAAAGGAGGCGGCCAGAAGGTTTTCTGCACCTAGATCTGAGTAGATTTATTGTGCTCCTCTATGTGTAAAACTCACTGGCCAGTTTCAGATTGTTAACTAACCTCTATAATCTTGCCAGTGGCTCCTTAGTAGCTGGTAGGCGCCGATTGCGGCCTTTCCTCTTCTAGTTGCGAGGATTTGCACTCACATAGTCCCTCACCAAAACATAGAACGCGTTCTGCGGTCTCGAATTCGACCAATATTTTTTTTTATATTTTTGATCTATCTTTATACTAACCGTTATTCATAGTAGAGGCGGCATGGATCTTCATCAACTGAGTATGTTCGAAGACGCTCCATCCTCCTATCGGATGTCGTTGGGACGTTTATTACTAGAGTTGCGCACCAGTTATTCCCCTTCATAATGGTCAGTTCGTATATTTGCCTTTGCTTAAAAGCGTAGCGATTTACTTCTAACTTCTGAACATTTAACGATCTCTGCTCTCATTCCATCGTACAATATTTCGTACAAATACAATGTTAATTTTGAATCAATCCATAATCTTTTGACTGATGTTTGGCAGTTTGAAAAAAAAGTCTTACTTCCCAACTGAAAACAACACTAAATCCTAAAGAGTTGCTATACATTAAACAACACTTTTTGTTTCTGTGTTAACATCTAACAATACCTCTAATATCTACCTACCTAAGAACTAAATAACACGACAGCAATCCTCCCCTCACAGTCTGACATCATAGCAAGAGAACCAAATCGAGAACGGAGATTATCCTTGCATATTGCCTGTTCTTGCTCGAAACGTCTCTTTGCTCTCAGATGTGGTCTAAAACCAATCTAACACCGTTGTTGCATTTGTAGTCTTCCGCAGACTATACTTTAAATATTTCAAATTCGGTAAATAGTTTTTGTTTGTTTTATAAATGAAGTATGGTTAATATAAATATAATACTTTGATAACATTTGTTGGAATTCATTATCACTTGCCACTAACCAAGATACGTCTTAATGCTAGATAAATTTCCCATATCGGAGTAGTTGGTTCTTTTTCCCTTTTGTCCAACGCTAATCAGCAGCTCGGGCAGATAAAAGCCCTCTGGTGATAGTCGAACGTCCAAATTTCTCTAACTACTGATAAAAGAGGGTTAACCACTATCTGCTGCTTTTTTTTCCTATTCGACGATAAACTTTTTGCAAGGGGTGCGGCCCTGCGACGACCCTTTTCAAATGCCTGGATAAAACGGGTTTTACCAACAATTTAATGAATCGCGTGATATTTTTTGTTTTACTAAGACTTACTTGGTATGGATGTTGAACATTTGCAATGAACTGAAGTTTTTGACCTACTGACAGTGACGTGCATAATCCATTTACCATATTTGAAGGGAACAAAATGAGCAAATAAATATTCTTTAAGAAAACCGTACAAGTCGTGAAAATATAGATCTTTTATATAATATCACCAATAATAACATCTGTTTATGGTCCATCGTTAGTGGAAATTTAAAAGATCACTTGTTGAAGATTTTTCCCCGCCCGCCAACAATATACTTATAAATTTAGCACGTGATATTCGTGAATTTTGATTTGAAGAAGTAGAACGTTTTTCGCTTATACATATAGTTTGAATTGTTTCTTACCTGATGTAAATTACACCATCCATATTTAACGGTTTGCTAAGTTTCTCACGTTATACATTCACTCTACTAAATACAATCACGTCCGTCTTATCACACGAAGTTAGGCTCCAGCGTCTACATACGTCAGAACGGTCGAAAGCCATATCCAGCCCACAAATATTCCATTTCATTCTTGCCATTTTTTTCTCGTTAAAAGGCAGGATGGTAGTGGTGCATTATTTACTTTTACTTTTATGTCTGCATCTGTTTTATTTTAATTTATTTATTGATTTAGTTATGTATCATTATGGGTGATAATAAATATGTAATTCTGTACATTATCTGCACGTAATATTTCTCCATCTGTAAAATCTGTCTTGTAATTTTTACTAAAAGTTCATAATAATTTTGTAACAACTCAACTGATTTGAAATTTTATTTAGTTAATTTACATACTGGAAACGGTCATGGAGCTTTATTTACTATTGAATGTATATATACTGTTTTATCGGTATTTTAAAGTTAAACTACAGTCAAATAAAACGCCTGGATGGATTCTTGGTTACGTTTCTTAGCTGGTTCTTTATTCATTCATGGAAATTGGCGGTAGTTTATTGAAGAATTCGAGTATTTTAATTAATTCTCTTTAATTGCAATTCTTCAGCTGCTGTTTTCTTTTGCTTGCTGCATGCTCTTGAAGGACTTTCCGTGGAGTAGAACATTATTTCCAATTTTATGATTTAATACTCCTTTCTAATCGACCGCTCTCCCTGTTCAAGACTTTACTGCGACACTTTGGACGTATCGCTCTGCCACGCCTTCTAACCCTACCAATCAAACGTCTTAATACACATCGTCAAAGTTCCTTACTATGTCACTACCTCATTATTCAGAATAACCTAAACATTCATTTTTAGAATTTATTCGTTCCAAAAGTTTCTCACCAACCTCTCGAGCCATCCTTGCCCGTTAATCCCTCTCACTAAGTGCCAGAATTGGCTAGTTTCTCATGGCATGTGACTTCCGGGTGCAACGTTGACCTTCTTGTTAGTTTTGTGACCGTGTGAAAAAAAAGTTTTGTGATAATATATACGATTATGTATGTATATGGTCAAACAAAATCATTTTAAACTTTCATACAATTCATTTGCGTTTTGAACGTTTTGTTTAAATAATAGAGAGATTTCCTTTATCAAACGCTTTAGAAAAATTAGTGTAGATAACGTAGACTAACGTGATTATGTAAATAGTAAGTTATAAGAATTTATTGAATGATGGAAAAATATTTTATCCCCCAATCTTTTCTCGCACTTTTCGCCGATAAAAATAAATCTCAACCGTCGTATGGCTGAATCCTAACCAGTGTGTAGAAGGTCTTTTTTCAAATGGACGTTAAAAGAATCGGTTGGGCAAGAGGGACCGTGAACAAGGAGAATACCTAAAAAGGCGGAGTTCAAACTGACTGGTTTTATCACCAGAATAAAGGATGTCTTCCAAATGGTAATCGGCCCATTGCTCTAGGTTGTCAGAAGGAGGGTTAGAAGGACTATGAACGTGCACGATAGGCCCTGCAGAGGAGTGACCGAAGGCGAGGGAAGTCGATCTTGTGCATCAACATGCAATCGTCATGTGCCCCTCTCTTAGAGACGGGGCCAATCCCGACGACGGATCCCCACTTCCCGTGAATACATTCGGATCAGAATCTATCTCCGCCATCCCGAACAGCAAGTGAACCGAAACGGGACCCTCTCTCTTTTCCTCCCACCAGGCCACGGACCTTGGACGACTCTTAAGAACCATTGCCCCTTTCCTCCCTGAACGATCAAATAAAACACACAAATAAAACAGAAATCGATTAACACGGCTATAAAGAGGGCAGACGCTAGGGTCAGTTGTGAAACTTCGGCTCATGCCAGTTTGTGTTTAATAAAAAGAAACAATAGAATGGAAGTGACGTAATACAAGGTAGGTGTGCTTCACCGTGTCCGTCACCCTCCTTGATCACAATTATTACACATTATGCAATAAGGAGCGAAAGCAAACCATATACCTACTTACCTTTTTACATATTACAGGCTATCCACCAAACTGCCGAACTATTGCAACACTCTCCAGACCCTGTTCCGCCTCATGTACCCACCAGCTTTTAACCCGAAGCCTCTTAAAAAAATACATATTACATGTGAATACAACTGCATCAAATTAACATTTCGCTTGTTAACAGAACGGCCGGGTTAACAATTCGAGTCGGGCGAATTCTGCCGAAAGGAAGAAAATATTGTGGGGATTTCGGGCGTTGCACAGTGGTTCGGCAATAAAACTGGCATTATCCATTATTACTTTCAAATGTGACTATGTACAGTTGAATTCAAACTTGAAATGGTTTTTCAGAAATGTTGACGATATGTAATTAGAAAAAAAAGATTACTTATGTTTAAGCAAAAGTAAAAAAGATTTAATATTTTATTATATTTTGCAATTTCTAATCACAATGTAACTGGCGGGGATATATATATATATATATATATATATATATATATATATATATATGCAGATGATGTAAATAATATATATAAATTATTTGCAACATGGGAGCATAATCAATGTTATTCTCTCTCTTCAATTCACTACTTCACCGCTTACTCTTCAGAAAGGAGGTCACGGCGCCATTTCGTCTTGAGATTTGTTTACATGGATTCACTACCCAATGAATGCTTTACATCTATGGGAAACAATTGTCTTACCTTTCTTCAGTCATTATCAAATAAAAGTTTACCTTCTAAAACCGTACCATCGGTAATGCAGTAAATTGAAACTTATTTAAGGAGACCATCGAGATCCATATAATTGTAAAAATTTTCTCTAGTATAATTTATGAACGACTATGTAAATGTATGGGCTGAGAAGCACTGTTTGTTACCAGATGTGCAGATGGGCTTCAGGAAGGAAAGAGAATGTCGTGATAGTCAATTGTCTGAAGCTAAAACATCTACAAAAATATTTATTGATTTAAAGAGAGAGAGTATTTATAGTTTTGAAATTAGACGAAAATTATGATAGATCATTAGGGTTTTGTATGTAATGCTGTTATGTTCATAGACGGTGCATTCCCTCCCAAGAAATTCTGGCGTCTAAAAGGGGTGTTACAGGGCGAAGTTCCCGTTTTATTTGCTCTGTTCTTGTCCGACATCATTCAACTTTTTAGGGAACATGACTTGCTTCTTCAAGCTGAAATACATGCAACGCTTGTGTATTGGAAAATCTTAAAAGAAGTCACACTGCCAAAAAGGCCTTATAGCCAAGGAGCTAGCATGTAAAAGAATCACATCAAAATTAGTCAATGAATGAATTCAAAATCCCCAAAACCTGGACAAACACAACGACCTGAGGATATCTTGAGACGAGGACCCAAAGGAATTGTGGGTGACGAAAAACCGGGCTCTAGGCTAATGAAAACAAACACAGAATTTTCGATCACAAAATGGATCAAAAAAGCAAACGTGGATAAATCCTGGAGAGACACAGTAAGCTTACGCTAAAACAACCCTCACCAAGACAGGCAAACTCACTGGTTCAGTTAGGAGGGTTAAACTCAGAAACGTGATAGGACTATATACCTGTTCTGGCATCTGAAAAACATCTACTCTGACATGGACATACTAAATTTTTACGTTATGCAATCGGGAAGAAAGAAACAGCCACCAATGTCATCTTCGAATGCGAAGCAATAGCTTTATGAAACATAACCTGGGTTTCAAAGCAAACCCAAGGAAAGGAATTGTAGCAATGACAGTCAATGAGCTAGCTCTTTTTAGGAGAACGATGTGAGTCGATTGCTAGTTTCCAGGAAAGAGGTCTGGAGCGAAGTGAGAATTGTTGTTGTGATAATGTTTTCCCATCATTTGTGCACATTCCAAAAACCGATTTTCACAATTTGCATCCTACTTTTTGCAAATAGTCAAATTTCGTCCATTTTCTTTTGTTCACTTTTAAAATGTTCAAAATTTCATTTTTGTGTTATTTGTACTATTTTTAGCGAGCTGAAGGGGGAAGCATCTCTGCTTTATTAGCTGTTTCCAAAGCCCATGTAGAGAGGGGACCAAATTCCGGTTGAATGAATTTATTTATTTAATTATGTAAATTAAAGCAATAGTAAAAATTATAATGATTATTGTTGGTTAACATAAAATCAACAATTTTCTCCGAATACGACGCGGAGTATTCTAATTTGGTAGATTTAAAAAGACAAAGGAACAAAATACTGCGTTTTTCCATATTTTAACAAACAATTTGCAAAGTAGGTCAGAAAATGGTCAAAATTTGGATTTGATCTTATTGTCGTGGGTCCATCGTTATAAAACCCTTGATATCGACTTCTGTGGAAATCGGTATATGTAAAGTACAGTAAATTTATTAATAATAATTATAATTTTTATTTTTATAATTATAATTTCGACAATTTTCTGCGTGACTGACATTCATAAAGTCAGCTTTAACATCATTTTTCTCAAAAGTTAGTGGACTGATTTTTATCGGTATTTACGTTACGTTTTAAAGAAATTGTCAAGCGCATTTTATAACTGTATTATTTCCATTTAAAAAGTAAGGTTAATTATTCGCGAATAATTTTTCTATTTGGTGTATTTTCTTATAAAAATAGTGTATATGTTGTATTGGTACATACGTCGTTAAAAAGCTGCGTTTTTCTTCTTCCAAGGGGAATTTTCAATTTTAGGGGTAAAAATCGATAATTTAAATTCAAGCAAAAATTTATATTTAGGGCTACATGGAGGTGCTAAAACAAAATTTTATATTTGTTGGTTGACGACTTCCATTGTGGAATAATTAATTACTTTTGTGTGAAAATTAGTGGACGGTGTATTATTTACTTTTTTTCTAATTTATCTCGAAGCCTGATCTAACGTCGATCAAACGTGTTGGACGGGGCCGAAAGGACAGCTGAAACAGCTTTTTCTCACGATCCTTCAGCACGGTGGCCTTCTCATTCCACAGCTGACTCTTTGCCATCTCTTGCTAATCTGCTTTACCCTATCTAAAGGTTCTTAATTATATAATTGTAAATAATATGTTGGGCGTCCCCTAGAACATATTTCATTTAATGTTTTTGGGCGGGGGTTCTCGATAATTGAACTAGAAAAAGTATAGAAAATTGGGTTTTTCTTAGAAATAAAGATTACATGTGGTTAATATCAAATGTTTATTTACATAATTAACCTTCCTGTAGAAATTGTGACAAAATGTAACGACGATGGAATGAATTCAGGCCAAATATTGTATTTATTAATCTTGTTATTTTCACCTTAAAACACACCTTCCATAAAAAGTATGTGCCGCTTTTAAATATGTATAACATTCCTACAGAAATTTATGAAAAATTATTCGAGAACAGAATTTTGACATAACAAATTGTTAACCCGAAAAGAGTGATTGCCAAGGCGTTAATTGTATTAAACCTAATGAAAAACCTCAAAAACTCAAGAATCATACTTGAAATCGAATACTCAATGGTAGATCAACAATTCCCAGATTTTTCAAAAGATAAGCGGAGAAATGGTGACAGTGTAGATTAATTCTCTTTAATTTGCGGAAAACGTTTGAAAGTGGCACGCCTTAATGTAAGCGACTGGTTCTCCATTGGGATGAGTTCAGCACGTCGTTTAATACATACAATAATTGAATTATCGCACTAACGAAAACCTTACTAACATAAAATTACCTTGAAGCACTTTTTTCTCTATTACTGCTGCCTCTTTTGAAATGATAGATGTGGTAAAATTGAAGGTGGAGTTATATTATACATACATAATAGTATAAAAGTCAAAATTCTACATACTTCACCAGGACAATATACACCAACTGCCCGCGACTCCTATAGACCCATCACCATAATAAAAATTCTAGGGAAAATATTTGATAAAATTGTATTTAAAATAATTAATGACTTATTACAACAACTAAGAGTGCTGAATAATATCAATCTGGGTATAGAAGCAAACGTAGCACACAGACAGCACTTGTTAATATGTACATGATGTAAGAAAAGTATAAATAATAAAAAGTCACAGTTCTAGCTCTATTCGATTTCAGTCATGCCTTTAACAGTATAATGTGCTGCTGATTAAACTGGAGGCTGTGAAATTTTTGTAACTTGGATCAAATCCTACCTTGATAGTACACTACAACGAGTAAAAACTTCTAATCCTCAGTAGTCTGATTGGAAATCCATCAACATAGGAATACCACAAAGGTCACCACTATCAGCAACACTCTTTACACTATACGTTCATTAAATATCGAATGCACTAAAATACTGCAAAAATGGACTCTGTGCTGATAATATGAATGTGTATATAGATTCAAATATCACGAACCTTAACGAACAAATAGATAAATTAAATTTAGATCTGAATAATCTCCAAACGTAGCGTACTTGGTCCTAATTTTAGGAGACAAACAACTACTAAATACTTTCCAATTAGATAAAAACAAATCCGATTAAATAGTAAACGATACACTCCCTTATGAGACAAATGCTGTTTGCCTAGGTTTATGAGTGAAATCTAACTTGTAATGGATTACGCAAGTGAATTGCATCATTAAAAATATATACACTTTTGTATAGAGAAGCAACCAGTTGCTGTATTATAAATCAGTTCAAATAAAAAGGGATTTACCTTTCATTAATTGTGCCTTTTGTACTTTGGACTTTAGCTTTTAGTCATGAGTGACTTGGATTATGAATTAGCAAAATGTGTAAGAGTCGTGCTAAATTTAAAATTTGAGGATACAATTTATATGCCATTAGGTATTCTTAAATTGAAAGATGTTCAAACTTTAGAAATTGGTACCTTCATTTGCAACTATTTAATTAGAAAACTTACAATATTTATATGAAAATAATAAACATATTTGTAACGTAGATATTATTAATACTCGACATTCAAATCAATGTTAATTCCAAAACACACAAGAAAAACACTTAGCAACTATTTTTACTAAAAAACATTAGGATCATGAATAATATACCATCAGAAATAAAAAGTGTAAAATCGAAAAATTATCAAAAATAAATTAAAAGGTCAATAATTTCAAAATATGTATAATCATACCCTGTTCCTCTAAATTTGCATATAATTTTTACATTATGTTTACAAAAACTTTAGTTTCTTATATGTTATTTTTGTTTTTGATTTAAATTTTTTTTCTCATACATACGTTCATTAATTAACTAGTTAAATGGATATTGTATAATTATATATTTTTCACTTTTTAATTTTTTACGTGTAGTTATTGTAAGTTGAAATGTTGTATTGTTTATAGCACAATTAAGTTAGGTCAGATATGTTTTACATTACACACTACATGCTAAATTTAATAAATTGAGTAAAGCCAAAAATATTTTGTTTTTGTTTTGTAAAACTGAACTCGTTGATTGTAGGAAAAGTCAGCATGACCTAAATCTGCGAAATAAAGCGTTTCAATTCAATCCACTTCTTCTTCCTCACTCTCTCTATCTATATCTATCTCTCTTTCTACGTACCTACCTATGTATCTCCTTTTGTTTCTCTCTCTCTCTCTCTCTCTCTCTCTCACTCATTCACAGACACACACACACACGCGCGCGCGCGCCTTGTCACCATAGACAAATTCATCTTACGATAAGGTTGTTAAAATTATATTGAATGTTGTAGATCCGCGGCAGTGGAACGAGACACAGGTCGCCCATTGGCTTGCGTGGGCGATACGCGAATTCTCGCTGGAAGGCGTAAAGATGCAACAGTTTTGCATGAGAGGAAAGGACATTTGTGCGATGGGGAAAGAAGCCTTCCTGTCCAGAGCGCCTCCTTACATGGGCGACATCCTGTGGGAACATCTGGAAATACTGCAAAAAGGTTTGTACGCAAATGTTCAATTATGTTACCTAAGAGTCCCAGACAGATTTATTAAAACGCATTCACTCTTCTCAAAACTAAAGGAATAGAATAATTAACTCAAAAACTACGTAGATAAATTTACCGGTGTATTGCAAGTACAGAAAAGGGCGTATAATACATGTTAAAGGACAAGAAGCACCTTGCTTTTTATATATTTTCTTATTTTAATTAATATCGTATCGTATAATATCATCGTTGCATTATATTTAACTTTGGACAGGACGTTTTGCTAATCGAAATTGGCGATTTTCACTACATTTTCTCAATAACAAGCCATATGTTTATTTAAAGAGAAAAAAAACACAGCCTCTCTATTTTGACTCGATGAAATTATAATTTTCACAACTTCGGACGAAGAAGGTTACTGCATGGTTCACAATAATTTCAACGAATTAATTACCGAAGCGGGTGCAGTCGCACAATACGGTTATAGATACATTCCCTGTTATTTCAGGAAGGCGCGTCCACCTTGACGTGACTCATTCAACATAAAACAACAGGTGGCCGAGCGGAAGTTTTAGCCGACGGTCATACAAAAGAGTTCATACAAAGAGGATATGAGTTTATTCCTCCATCTATTAAACCTTTTGACTCGTATTCAAAAAGTTATCTGACAGCTTTCCAGTTGAAGAGGTTTTAATCTTCATCCAGATTAAGTAACGACGACTAAATAGACTACAAGTTTACTTTGGCGATAATAATTAGCTTTAATGAATACAATTGAAGTAAATGGGTAATATTGATTTATAATGTAATTGAGTCGGTTTCCTTTTGAATAATTAATCTAACCTAAAAAAAGAATGAGTAAGGCGTTCGGCTTATCTTCTACCAGCCTAAACTTAGATTTGACAACAGTCATAATTTATGATAACAGGTTCGAGAACGTATTGCAGTTTTTACCACCGCGAACTCCCAGTGTTCCTCATTTTAAATTCATCACATAAAATTCGACGTAAAGCGAATGGGCGAAACAGAACGTCTGAGCACACAATCGTGTCCTAAATCGGCGCAGATCCGGAACGCGCCGGGTTTTCAACGTCAAACATGACCAGATTTCAGCAATTCACCGTTACATTTTTAACTGGAAGATTTATGAAATGTTGTCAACAATTGATCGGTAATAACGACAGCCAATGAAGGGTGTCAACCCTTGGCTGTATATAGCGTTAACGATTAGGGATGCGAGGATTGTGCTTGAGCACGGGAGCTTTTCTCTGGATTCACCGATATTTAGATGAAGCAGGGGTGCTTTTCTGTACAGTTGATACACTTCATGTTTACTGTATTATTTAACGCGAAATTTTGGACAAATACCTCATCGGTAGTAAAGTCCAGAACACTTTGCAGCATCACGGTTTTGTCATACCTAGAGAAAATAACGAAATTTAAACTATGTTTGGGTGGCATACCAAAGGGGCATCGAGGACGCAGGAATGTTCGTTCGTTCGAAGATACCCCTGAACCCTTTTGCGGCCTACCAATTTACTCAAATCCGATGTTACAAGAGGTTCATTGAAGAGTTAGATAGAAATGGATATTGCAGAATAGACCAATATCGGTCGTTGTAAGGTCATAAAGAGACCGACTCCTTTTAGGCTTAACCATCAAAAAGAAATTTATTTGACAGTTTACTGGAATTATAATCCTTGATTATGTTAGGATTGAGTCGGTCATTAAAAATATTTGAGATCGCCAGTAAAAAATTATATATGCCCATCAGTAGGCCCGATGATGACCTTAAAATAGGTAGAAAGCTTAGCAGTAACAACAGAATTTACTTTATTCTTCGAGACCATGCCTTAATCCAGCGTTCGTGAATGAAAAAAAAGGATGGATACTTCTAATAGTGAATACTAAAAGTATAACAAATAAACCACTAGTTTAAAGGTTGCGCGATGTGTCCTACGCTATGGAAGTTCATTGGCTCTGTGTAGATAGCGAATGGGAATGCCGTCCGATTTTGTACTGAGTATTTGCATATTTGTTGTGACTTGTTACAATTTTTGGAGGAAACAGAGCTGTTGTATTGTTTATAGGATATCGTTTCAGAAGAAATAAGAAATCTTGTAGGTGGTCAATTTTTCTGACCTAGTCAATATTATATAGTCACAATTATTTGTATTATCAGCGTGTACTTCATTATGTAGAAGGGTAACGAGCTATTCGAAGTCATTTATATTCCTTTTTGTTAAACCATTTTCCCACTATTTACAGGTCGGTGTTAATTAAAAGGAGAATGAATTGATATTTTTAATTATAGTGTTAAGTGATAGGACGATGGGATATTTCCCAAGGCCGAGGAAACGTGTCAATAATAAATAAACAGTGATATTTCCAACTAAGATCCGATCAGTTATCAAGCTAGATTTTTTTAGCCATCGTTTTACCTGTTTGTTTAACTCTATTCGTACACCACCAGGACATTGAGTGATGGTGATTGGCTCACCTCACGCTCGACCGCTCACACTCTGTTCTCGCAAGTCTTTTGTGCTATTTTACAATCATCTCCGTCCTCTCCATATAATTATGACTTCCGTTGATCATTGGAAAAAAAGGACCACTCGCTTCCAGAACTGGCCCTGAATTCTGGATTTTTCCTGTTTTGTGCGCGAGCCGATATGGAAGAAATGCGGCTTTATCATCCACCTATCTGGGAATGCGATGCGAACCAAGGGATTTTCGTGTTTCTGCTCTCCGCTCACCCGATCCCGTGTCCAATTGACTTTTTGTTTGTGATCGTTCCACTTGTTGTATCCCAACCCTATTCTCTCCCTAAATCTTCCCGTGAAGAAGCAAATTCCGTAGCTCGGTTGTAACTTGGTTCAACATAAATTGGAAACTACAACTTTTAAATTGATATCGATTCAGTACTAAACGTAGTTTAAACCAATTAGGTTTTCCAGTCCTCAATGTTTTTGCCCGAAAGATTTTAAAAAATGTCCCGAAATTTATTTCAACCGAAGTTAGTGTTTTAAAATTATTTCTATTTTGATCGATGGTATTCCCTCCGCTTTTTATGTGCAGTAAACTGTAGATCCTTGATTGGAAAGAAAACAGTTTTCTGTGGTTAAGCACTAAATAATTAAATTACTTTATTGGGATTTACTTTTTTCCAATCTCGGTCAATGCTGAAAGTCGTTCCCCAAAACCCTTAAAATCAACTGCGTTTCATCGGGCCTTCTTTGACGGACATTTTCAATTAGTGTTATGGTCTCATATCCTTTGAGAATCAGATTAACATCTCAGACTGCTTACAGTAATGTAAGTGTAATGTAAAGTATATGCGTATAGTAGGTTTTTTTGGAGAGTAGGTTAATTATTTTAATCTTTTAAAATCTCAGACCCATGACGTACAATTCAAGTAGGTAAGAGCGAGAGTACATATTTTATTTCACATTTCAATCCGATCTTTAATTAAGTAAGAACTTTTCGATTTGACCAGAGCGAAAGCTTTGGTATATCGGCGCGTCTCCGCCAATCCCACGTCAAATCCTCGGACTGTCGTGATTATCCAAAATCAGTCAGAAACTTGTCTTGAAAGCGTGTCGGAACAGCCCACTGATAGTTTGGCGATGGAAGGCCAAAACAGAACTGCGCACGCGCTCGCTAGTTTGGTCCCGTGATGTTGTTGTATTAAAATTGTTTTGTATGAACATAGTAATAAGCAATGTTATGTTTGGTTTTAATTCGAAGATTAATTGATGAAATCTAAGAGATTTATGATATAGAAAATGAGGATTAATTTCGTTCATAAATTTTCACTCTATTGTGTTTTTGCCATTTTGTCTCTACTTGTTTTCATTTCCTCCCGGCAAAATTTGAAAAAAAAAATCAAAGCGTTGCGAATTGCCGATTGTTGCGCAAGGCCGCACATAATCAGTTTGAAATATGCAGGATAGTAAAAAATTAAAATTAGTTGGGTAAACGTATTATTTCGTTGATGTTAAAGGGAGCCGTATGCGGAATGTATTTATCCTGTTCGACAAGGCCTTATTTTCCTTGATCCAGGCTTATCCTTTTGAGTTCGTTTTTGATGCGCAATATAGTACTTTTGTTAAATTGTGCAATTGGGAGGTCGGGCTAGAAAACAACGAAGCTTGAAATATCCTTTAGAAATATACTGGAAGATTATGAAAAGGCTTCCTGTTTTTTCTTTTAATTTCATTTTTTTCAATAGCACCACGATATAAAAGTCCAATTATGCCAGTAATTAATTTTCCAATAGGTTTTTCTTAATTAATGTTGAAATTGGGATATCAATTGGTGTCGTTCTAATTTGTTTTAATAGATTTTAAGTGTTAAATATGCCCGACCTGTCCCAAATTCCAATTTATCGGACCTGTATCGGTAAAATGTGTGCCATTAGACGTATGCATCATATTTAATTTGATATGCCATGGTGATGTACCTGTTTACGTAGCGGCAGGTTTTGGGTTGATATTGGTGGTTTGATACGGTGGTTGGAGGGGGAGAAGCTGTTCCCAGTGCAGTCCTCCTCTACCAATCACACTACACAGACATACACACAGACAGTATCTTTCTCGGCGGGAACGATGACAGATTTCTTTCTATATGATGGCAAAGGTGATTTTCGTCCTAGATAATTTCTAATCCTCCTCGCGTACGAGGACGGAATCGCGGGTACGAGGGGAGAGTGAGCGAGTTACGGTACATCCTCACCGGTTGATATTTCGTAAATCATCCTGAGAATTCGGGTTCAGATTTTAGAAAGGGCGTCGCGTCGGGTGTTGGTGATCGAGTGAGTGCATAGAGCGTACTGCCGCCGGCGGTAGTCCGTTCCCGGAAAGGGATGTTTGCCTCCCGGAAAAGAGTATATCCTAAAGAATGGAGAACCGTGAATGCCGACCGTCTGCCCTACAGGATATCCTGGATTTAAACAGTTGCTTTCAACTCGGCCGTCCACTTTTTGAGAGGAAAAATCTGATTTTGGGTGTTTCAGAGGTGGAGAAGGAAAGGAACTGTGTCGAACCGGGTGGATCCCTATACGATTCGCTATACACCACTGATCTCAGTCATCTCCTATCGGTCAGCAAAGCTCAGACATCCACATACCACCATCCAGGTAAGCCTTTTTTATTTGTATTTATTTTTTTATCAATCTCGTCCAACGCAGATTTCCGTGATTTTTGTTCTACTCCATTGAAAAAAAAAAAATCCGCTTCTCGTTCCAGTACGTGCTCTGTTCTCTATCTGTCACCCCTTCCTTCCTTTCTAGATTATTCCACCCCCCCCCCTATATATGCTTTTTACACTTAAATAAACTGTCGTAATTCATTTTTTGTATAATACTTCAATATCAACTGATACTCTAGGACTTTCATTGTAAAATTAAAAAACAAACAAGAAAATAGTCAAATTACTCAGTACTAGAAAAATATTGCTTTGAGCTCGGGTAGTCAAATTTTCTTCTTTTACTTTATTACTCTATTAGCCTCTAAAATGTGAAAATGTACTTTTGCCATAATTAAAATGCACAAAATCATTTGAATTTGAGCGTTTGCGAATCTTTGTTGACTAAAAGAGATCCTTCCTAAAATAAAGTACTTCTAAATGTGACATATTGACTTTAAGTATTTTAAAGTAAAAGTTAGGTAATAGTTTGGATTTTTAGGAAAAATATGATGGATTTCTCTACCTTTCGTCAAGTAAAGAATTTTAATTTCCATTCCAGGCTATTCGCAACCCCCTGGCGAGGGACCTCGCAAAGGGCGCAGTATAAAACTCCGAATATAACATCTAACATTTTACTGAATAATTTAACGGTGACTGCAGGCATTTTTAGGCTTGTGATAGGAAGTACTGTCGAGAGGCGATGGGACACAATTAACTATAGTGTCTCGCATAATCGTAAAAGTCCCAAGAGATGAAAAACTAATGTACATTTTGTCTGGAATTTGATAGCCTGGTTCACCGCTCTTCGCTGCATTTTTCATTTAGATATTAAGCGACAAATCACAACTTGACAGGACTGAACTACACAAATGTATTCAAAACTGAGACCGGTCAATAATTCGGGAACGTTTTTAATTTTTTTCTCTTCTAAATATATTAAGGTGGGTGGCCATTCACGATCGCCCCTTGCTGTCCAAACGGAGCGACGCCGTTCCAAAAACCACGTCAATGGCGAAACTGAACTGGCGTGTCGTGCTGTGCCGAATATTCGACCGGTCCAAACTCCATCTCGACACACGAAATATCTACGGGGCGATGACGGCAGGCGCGTTCGTGAATTTTGGTTGTGAATAGGAAAACCCGCGTTCTTTTGGCACAGTCTATGTCTTCCTGTCACTGAGCAAACATATCCGTCGTATATTCTCAAAAAGTCTAAAGTCAAATTGTTTATTGGCAATGACATACAATCGAGATTTTATTGTTGAAGTGATTGAATTGTATGACAGTTTACCATTTTTATGGAACGTGGTGGACAATGATTACAACGATAGAAACCCGGTCCTCAACCAGTTGGTTGACCTTTTCAAAACAAAGGATACAAATGCAACGAGAGATGTTGATAAGCCTTAAATCGTAGTGGAGAACTTAAGTTCTTCATAGTTCGTATTGTGGCTACCAACCTTTCATGTAGTGATGATTTCTCTTTTTTTTGTTTTCTAATCAAGCGGGTAACAAGCTGGAGTAAATTTAAATAAGATGTTAATCTTTTTATGTAAGGTTTTGGTTGAAGTGAAAAAATAGTGTCACGAGGGGATTCGGATCCACGGCATTCGCCTAACGACTAGTTTAGAAGTGGTGACTTCGTGACTTCGATAGTTGGATCCACTCGGACACCAATTCCCTCTCTTTTGGCCATTTTTTGGTCACCGGGAGGATCTAAGTCATGATAGGATTCAAATCCCGTTTGTGGCACTAGCGTTTTCATTTCAACCAAAACCTTACAAAAGAAGATTAATTAATCGGAAGAGGTAATTTGGTCAATAGAACACTAAATATAATGAATAAATAAGACTTCTAATCCATCCTTAAATAGTTCCTCCAATCAAGGGGAAGATCTTTCATCAAATTGATATTGGTATCACGGCTTCTGTTCAAGAGCCACTTCTTCACCATTTCCTCTTCCGTTTTTTGCTTTTAACATATAAACAAACAACAGCTTGGCAGAAGAGAAGGCAATTCATGGCTCCTAATGGCTGTGGAGCAGTTGTAAAGACCCCTCAAATTTCAGCCACTCCAAATGGAGCTATATACTACATGTTCTGAGAACAAAATCGATATTTCCAACTCTGGTGAATTAGCATAAAGTTAAACTAAGTTTTATACCATTATATAATACGCTAAGGTTGTATGAAACTTAGTTTAATTTCATGTCAATCCACCAGGCTTTGAAATATCGACTTTGTTCTTAGAACATGTAATAGATTTATCACTTCATGCCAGCCTCAGTGGTTTGTCTTGGCTGTTCTTGTTATTTTAACATTCCACCAATGATTCAGGCGATAAGCCGAAAAAGCCCAGTATACTCCAAGAGGATAGACATACCGAATGATGACCAGAATAGAAAAAGCTGTGAAAATTAATGTTAAATATCTGGTAAAGACTTGAAAAATAATATTTTGTTGCATACTCTTATTGTCCTGGTCATCAAATTTTCGCTGGCTTTCCCTTCCAGGTACTCGAGAGATATGGATATGTTGGAGAAAGTGTAAGAACATCATAACCGATTTTATTGTGGTAGAATGTATGATTTTTAACAAAGAATTTTATGGCATGTTTTATGACCATTGACTCAGTGTCGCCAAGTGGAAAAGGTTGGAGTGGGTGGGCAATCAATCGTCTAGCAGTGAATCTATCAGTTGAACCGTATGACGCAATTTTTTTCTTTTTTAAGAGTTTGGATTTCTCTAATGTGTATAAGTTTGACACGGTGGATAACCATCAAGAGTAGTGTACTTGTGTAACCGGGCCAAATTATCCATTACACAACACCTTTCTATATTGTAATACACTTCATACTCTGTTAACCCTCGTCAGTGATGCAACAGGCTCCTCCATACATCACGCACTCATGCCCCCCTCGCCCGGGTTATTGTTCTTTCCTATCTTTTCTCCTTCTTTATTTATTTACACTTTTGGGCAATAAATTACTAAACAGCCGCATGAGGCAAGTCGGTGTTGAAAAATATTTATGATTTCTAGCGTTGCCCTTTTCCTTAATTTCGCAACTCTAAAGCTACCACACACGTTAGTAATATTACATACTGTATCAAAATACCACATTTTTTCTTGTGAAAGCACCTTCTGATTTAACTTTTTGTACTTTTAGTGCCGGCGAGCTATATTGGTCATTGACAGTTCTCTGTTCTCTCTCTCTCTCTCTCTCTCTCTCTCTCTCTCTCTCTCTCTCTC
>CM077101.1:1780626-1808634 GCA_039619505.1 Cimex hemipterus | reverse complement strand
CAAAGCAACTTTATTGAGCGAGCACATGTACAAGACTAGACTGAAAAGACGGTCGCGCCGCCTATCGATACATATAATAGACTAATCGATTAATGAGTGTTCGGCGGCTCCTTCAACACTCCCCCTCGAAGACACACCATGCCCATCCTTGCTACGCATGTGTTGTGCTTGTGCTTGGTGAGTGGCTTCGTTAAGACGTCCGCCGGCATCTCTTGGGTTGGTAGGTATTTTAAATAGACGATGCCTTCCGATGACGCTTCCTTCACGAAATGGTGTCTCACTGCTATGTGTTTTGTCCTCGGGTGAAAACGCTCATTTTGGGCTAGCTTCAAAGCGCTCTGGCTGTCGCTCATTAGGGTGATCGGTTCTTGAGAGTAGCCAATGAAGTTCGCACTGTCACCAGTCGGTATGTCATTTGTTGTTGTTTCTTCTTCCGTGGTATTCCTCGACTGGTTGTTCTCGAAGTGCTTGTAGATCTTTTTGGGTCTTCCTCTCTTTCCTGTCCGTTGTACGCAAGGTCTTCCGCGCCCTTTCCTCTGTGCTTGTTCTTCTCTTCTTCGTTCTTCTCCGACTTCTTCACTTCCATCTTCATCTTCTTGGACTTCTTCACTTTCCTCTTCATCTCCTTCTTCATCTTCTTGAAGTTCGATTTCTTCAGTCAGTTGCTGATCTTGAGTGGCTGGACGATTTCCTTTAATTTGAACTTCAATATTTCTGTTGAAATCCTCGCCTCTTTTTAGATCTTGGGTTGACTTGTCTTCTTTCTCTGTATTTTTTCCTTCAACGAATTTAATGTCTCTCGAGATTTTTACTATTCTCTGTTTAGGTAGCCAAACGCGATATGCCTTAGATTCGTCCGAGTATCCTACAAAAATACCTTCTTCGGCTTTCATGTCGAGTTTGTTCCTAGGCCCCTTTTTTAAGATGTAAGCCTTGCAACCAAACTTTCGGAAGTATTTTGCCGAGGTGTGTTTGCCAGTCCATTTCGAGTAAGGAGTTCTTCTGTCGGGTCCGTTCGGACAACGATTCCTAATGTGACATGCAGTATTTACTGCTTCAGCCCAGAAAGAATGATTTAGATTATATTCATTCAATAGGCACCTGGCCATTTCCATTATCGTACGGTTGTGACGTTCGGCAACTCCATTTTGTTGCGGACAGTAAGGTGCAGTGAGCCTTCTGGTTATCCCTTCCTTTTGTAGGTACGAATCGAAGTTCTTATTACAATATTCCAGGCCATTGTCTGATTGAAGTGACTTGATTTTCCTGTTTGTCTGCTTCTCAACCTTGTTTTTATATTCCAGAAAGGCGTTAAATGCTTCGGACTTCTTCTTCAGGAATTTGACTACGCAATATCGTGTACTATCATCTATAAACGTGATGAAGTATTTTGAGCCCCCGTTCGATAGAGTATTTATAGGACCACAAATATCGGTGTGAACGATTTCCAGTTTTTTTGTAACGCGGTTAGAATTCTTCGGGTAGGGAACTGCCGTCATTTTTCCTTTCAGGCACACTTCACAGATGGGTAATTTGTCCTTGAGCATATATCCGTAGGGTATGGACTTTGCGAGTATCATTTCCTTTAGGTCCCTCTCGTTGAGATGTCCGTACCTCTCATGCCATAATTTCAAGTCATTGTTTGGTCTTGCCGCGTAACTTAAGTTTTCGGTTTGGCGCGCAAAATACAAATCTCCCACACGATCGGCAATCAATTTTACATCTTTAAGTTTTTTATAAACAAACGCCTGATTTTTTGTAAACAAGACTTTATAACCTTTTTCAGTTATTTTGGCGACGGAAATTAGATTTGTACGCAAGTCAGGGACATGTAAAGTGTTGTTTAGAGTAATGTTCTTCAAATTTCCGAAGATTTTGGTGGCGAAGGAAGCTGTTCCAGATGACTCGATTTTCGTGGTGTTATTGTTCGCTAAATTCAGTTCCTTGTCTACAGGATATTCCAGTTTCTGAAAATTTGTTGAGTCTTTGACCATGTGGGACGTAGCACCACTGTCGAGGCACCAAAAGTTTTTCTGGGAGCTATTCTCAGAAATGCTCAATGCGCAAAATGCTACATTTTCGGCTTTCTTAGCCGGTTTTATTTTCGAGCGACATTCATTTGCTTTATGACCGTATTTCCGACATCTATGGCATTGGAATCTAAATTTTCCAGACTCACGTCGGTCGTCCCTATAATTTCCATGACGATTTTGGTACGCGGGAATTCGATTATGCCAGCTGTTCTTTGTTGAGAGCATGGCGTTCTCTGAATAATTGCTTAGATGGGTTCTTCGGGAATCGTTTTCTTCTAGAATCTTTATTTTGAGGGCTTCCGGAGTAGGTAAATCGTCACGTGTTTCGATAGCGCATCTGAAGTTTTCGAAGCTCTGTGGGAGGCTGTAAAGTAATATTATGGCCAATAAATCGGGGTTAATATCTATTTCCATATCTCCGAGCTTATCAACAGTGTCGAAAAAATCGTTCAAATGCTCGCGGACGTCGGCCTCTTCGGACATTCGGGACAGTGTGAGACGTTTTAGTAGGTTGGCTTTTCTCGCGGGGCCTTTTGACCGGTAGATTTGCTCGAGTTTCAGCCACGTTTCTCGTGAGGTTTTACAGCCCTTTATCTGTTTTAATTCCGTGGGTGAAATACTTAAGATAATATCTGACCTTGCCTTTTGATCTGCTTCAATCCACTTTTGGTATTCCACGTGGTCGCGGTCCGTCTTCTTAGGTTCCGGTTTTGATCCGTCAACGAATCCCCACGCGTCATTTTTGATTAAAATCGCCTGCATTTGGATGCACCAAGTGTCGAAGTTATCCTTCGACAACTGGTCGATTTTTGTAGAGATCCCGCAGTTCATTTCTGGGCCCATAACCTATTAAAACACTGTTAGGAACAAAGCAACTTTATTGAGCGAGCAAATGTACAAGACTAGACTGAAAAGACGGTCGCGCCGCCTATCGATACATATAATAGACTAATCGATTAATGAGTGTTCGGCGGCTCCTTCAACAATTTGTATTGCAGGATTCATGTAAGAAACACAACTGCAGATTACTCAGAGGAATATCGATTACTCTGGGGTAACGTGAATGCTAACCAGACTATTATCTTGTTTCTGTGTATTTGTTATTTGTGTTATTTTATCCCAAATTGACGAAGGGCTGAGATCCAAAAACATGGGATTTTTTCAAATTAAATGTTATAAGTACAATGTACCATTAAATATTATACAATTTAACTTGTGTTGAGAATTTGAGTCACTATGCTATGAAATACAATCATATTTAAAATCTATTTTAAAGAAAATCGGTAAAATTACAAATAATGATGATTTCCGAATTGTTAAAACATATATATACTAACAACAGCAGTTTATATATGTAACCATTTATACCAATGAATGAAATTATCAAAAAAGAATTAGAGTTCCCTGGGAGGACCTGACTCTTAAAATAAGGAAAATCCTCAGTCGAATAAGGATAGGCCATGTTTGTTATTTATAGTGATGGTAGTTTTGTCTACCGATCGAATGGTGAGAGTTAATGTATTTATTAGCACTGGTCGTCAATTTTTAATTTGTCCCGTTTTTACACAATTTCTTTCTTGATGTATTGCTGTTTTTTTGTTTCATAATCTATCCACTGGTTTTTTATTTTTGTCAGCTTCTGTTATTTCGTTTCCTGAAATACTGTTATGACCTACTTATTAGTAAGGAGAGTCATTCAGGGGTGAGCGGGTTTATGAATCAATTGGACGATTACGTCTAAATTATAGCGTGAGGGCATGGAGACGACCTCTCGCGGCTGTTAATCGTTTAATCCGTTTTGATGAATACGAATGATCCTCCCGATTCGAACCAATCTCTCGGGTCGACGAGCCGTCATCCACCCCCGCCGAACGGATCTATTCCCGATTCCTTTTTTTCCCCCCAAGAGCCAAACCGTTTCTTAAGGATGTTGTAAAAACTGGATCAGTTCATCCAAAGAGGTGGCTAAAAGGGTCGAACGGCTGGCTGACTGGAGTAGAAACTAAAAGATGGGTTTTGTTCAGAGCCAGTGATAGGGTGCGGAAGTGCAGAAAGAAACGGTGAGCAGATAAGAAGGGTTGGCTGAACTAAGCGCAACTAGAAAGTCTTGCACTCCCACTCCATCCCTCTCTTTCTTTCGTAGTATTTCCTCGGCTTGCCGACTCTCAATAGTCCCAGTACACCTTCCCCGGCATGATTTGGAAAGGTAAGTCCCAAAGCACTGTTCAGTCTTCCCCGAGTTCCTGCTTCGAGTCATTTCTTTGCCCTCTCCCAACAACCATCTATGATCACCCGCATCCTCCGAACGAAGTGCCCGCGAGTGGTGATCTTGTGTGCTTATACAGTGTCTGTTCTTTGTAAAGGAGACTTCGCCTTCAGGATATTAATTATTTAAGAACAAATGCTCTACGAAGCCAACGGTAAATAACTTTTTTAAATACTATTTATCTTTATCTGAAAGAAAAAGGCGGCGTTCCTCAGAGGATATTATTAAAGGACCTCCAGGTCGCCTTCTTTGTCGACGTTAACTGGTTTCGTAGACTTTTCTCATTTAAACCGCCCACAAAGCGATAATCCACGGCTACGTCCACCGGATACGCATAATATATTCGTTCATTAAGGAGGGCAATAAAGAGTATTGTTGTGGACTCACTTTTGGATGACCGGAGGCCGGATATGTACAGTCACCCTCTACTTCCGCTTCAGTTTCCAAAGAGTGACTGTATCTAATCACAACGGGTAAAAAAATTTAATTTTCGTTTTAAATAAATAAAAAATTATACTCCAATACTCCATTGTTATAGTAATAACATTCACCCTAGGAAGATGCATGCCGTAGACCGGCCGCTATGTAAACAGTAATATATTCTTTATGTAATCCTTTCTTATCATACGAGTGTCTTTGAATAAAAGCTACATAAATTGGTTATATGTTTGTTAATAGTGATGGTTTGGCAATAAGCTGATGAGAAAAAACTTGTAAAACTATCATCTTCTTTTATCTCTTGTTACCTTACTTGTGTCTGTCTTTTTATTTTATCGTTGTTTGCCTATTGTGATTTTGCTTTTTTCATAGTTCGTATAAAAACACTTATAGTTTTCAAATTATAAAAAATAGTAAAGTTATTTTTAAGGGCAATATTAACTTAATCAATCTATAAAGATAAATCGAATCTCCGATATTTCGATCTGTCCTTATCTACCACTTATACCATACATGTTATTTTTATATGTTGCTAATGCTCTATGAATGTTGAATATGGTATGGATATATAAAAACAGGCGGACGAGGCCTAAGGCGGGGTTGTTCCAACGTCGGGATTTTACCACCGCGATAAAGTCCTCTGATGCTAAAAATATAATAAAAAAATCATTTTAAAAATGGTGGCATCGTCGGTGGGCCGAGTTGGCAGAGAAGATCTTACGTATCAAGTGTGTCGATAGATTGCCCTCGGAGGGTCTGTCGTGTAGAAAAAGCACACGGATACTTTTGGGCTTAAGGCCGTTTATATGTCCGGCATGTAGAGAAAGGTCGCTCGATACGTCCCATATGAACGTTGCAATTGTTATATTGTATATGTAAAGTAATGACAGTTTCGTGTGTTGAGGGAATGTATTTATTGGGGTGAATGTTTAGTGTGATGGCGGAATATTGTGTACCCCATCAAACCTCAGTCTAATTAAATAATAGGTGTAAATGGTGATGGAGTACTCCACTACTAGGGATGTAAATAAGATAGTGTATGTTTAAGAGTGAGGGTGTTAATGAGTTTAGAACTGCATGCGTTGGGTGCAGAATGGACAGCATCCGAAACCCGTCCCAGTGGCTGGACTGATAAGACCGAGCTCTGCTTTGGGCGGTGATTCTCGAGGCCTTCCGTTAATTTATTGTAAATTACAAAAGATGGCATATTGCCAGTGGACTGCGAGAAGTAAAAGGCTCATTACTACATGTGTGTATATACGTACACGCTTGTGCGAATTTGAGTTTATACAAATCCAATTATATAAAGTTTTTATAATGTTATTTGCACAAAATAAAATAAGTTGTTAAGCGTGTTTTTAACAATTGGCAGATGTACGTCGCGCCGTGAGGTACTGAGTTAGATAGATATTAACTTTTGAACAAATAATTAATTGTAAATAACTTTTATTTAAGGCATTACGTGAATCCTCCTATAATCCTTCGATTATTGCATTATCATGATAATTTATTACTCAGCTCGGGATCGAGGCCGGCATAATTTGACATGCAAATAACCTAACACGTCGAATAATATGCTCAGTTTTTTTTTAAATCTAAGCTCACAGCCTATCCGTTTGGCTAGGAAATTTGAAAATATCAGAAGGGATTTTAATTGAAAAGAAAGTTGTGCTAGTGAATAGGTTGAGTGGATTGAAGGGAATTGCCCTGTTTTGGGCCTTGACTCAAACAATGGAGGATCGTCACGGCTGGCGGCCACATAAATATTCTATAGATACAATAGTGGTTGTCCACCGGTAGTTATTAACCGAAACATAGACTCTTTCCTCTTATCGTGCACCAAATCTCGGTATCACTGAGCCGGACGTGTAACTGAAACTGTACTCTGGACAGCGTTATGAATTTAGGTCTAATTCAGTGCCAAAAAATATTTCAAGGGGGTTTCTCTTTTATTTTGGTTTAATAACCCTCGATCCTCACTCTTAAAAAAAACTACAACAGTTTAAAATGAATATTTTTCGAAACCATTTAAATTCTCCCCATTCGATTTGCAAACATTGGTTATCTGATAATTCATTCTGTTCGCAATTTGTTTTTCCCAGATCAGAAACGGATGTGCGCAATACTGCTTGGCATAATTTGATTGCGATAAATATAAATAATTCTCAATTTGCTGACAACACTTATCTAAACGATTCAAGGGCGGCTCATGAGGACAGACCAATTTTGAAAAAGATTGATACCTCATGTCCTAGTTTTTAGCAAGAATCTTTTTTATTTATTCTTCAAGACATCTATTTTATGGTTATTTAGAGTTAAAATTGCCGAATTACGTGCCTTTAATGTTCTAATCCAAGGCCACGAAACTGAAAATGCCTCTGAGAATAGAATCATTCACCCCGTGAGAGTTATTCTCCTTCTCCGCCAAACAGGTCGGGATTTTCCCTAAACGGATGATTATCATATATCGATTTGGAACAGTTGTTTGATGTTGTCTAATTTTCATTCTTCAACTATCTCCTGACTCACTTGCCCATGACCTCTGACGCATTCATGTTCATTTATGTCCTTTTTCATGACGGATCAAACGCTCAATGTGAGCTGAAACTACGATTCAAAGTGGAGTTGAGTCCGTTCCGGGACTTCGAAGAAAATAATATGTCATTAATGTAGGATTTAATAATATTTAGAAAAAATGTTTGTGTTAATGAAAGTAAACGTTTTCATTCCAGAATTTAGAAAATTTTGCTAAACTTGTACCCGCGTGTTGTTATTCTTCTCTGTTTTTCATCAGGAATCCACAATAAAAAGTATTATAAATCATCTGGAACATTCAAAACTACTCTTCAGACATATTTTGGTCCATGGTTTACCAATTCTCGTTGTATGTGACTTGTGTTTCTTAAAGTCGCCACAAACAAACACACGAGATAAAACAGACATATGTGAAACATTGAGAGAAAAAAGCGATAATAGTCGGACCGGGATGGCCGAGATATTCAACTGCGCTAACCTGTTGTGGATTCCTCCTGCCTTTCCTTAATGTTCCATTTATGTTTTGTACTAGGGGACCGGGTTTTTAGGGCGACAAATTGATACTATTGAAAAAGTACAGTAGAGACCCGCCAGTCCGAATAGATCATCGGGATTTAAAAAAAAAGCAAAAATCGAATTTGAGAAATAATTGCAATAATGAAGAATCAAGCAGTAAAAGAAGTCAAAAAAAAGTTCACCTGGAAAATATGCTGCAAGTTTCAAAAAAGCAGGACAAGGGCGATAGTGTAGTTATGTTTCGGGTTTTTCTCACCTTCAGTGTTTAATACTAATTTGTTATAAAAAAAACCGTCACACAAGTTGTCGACAAGCCGAAACTCGTCTGAAAGACCAAAGACAACGGGCAAAACAAAACGCTCGAAAAGAACCAAATTCAAGGTTCAACTCGCAGACCTCACAATTTAGTATAAAACGTACAGGTAAAATGAGTAGAGTTTCGAGCGGGCAAAGTTACGATAATAAGATACGATTGATATCTTAATTTAATAAAATTAAAAATTTGTTTTCCCTGCTAAAATATTTTCTCCGACCAATACGCGTTCGGATTTTCGAGATTCCACAATCTCATTAGCTTGACAGAAATTATTGTTGCATTTACATTAAAGAATAGAAAATACACCACCGTAAAGTTTTTTCAAAGTACAAATTAATAAATAAAATGAAACTTTCTTTGGGTTGTTGGGGTCCGCTGTGAGGTGGTCCTTGGACATCCGTCTATTCTTGCTGAGGCGTGCTAGAATTTAATATTAACCCATAATTCGTGTATGTTCCAACTTCATTGAGAGTTAATTTTGAGAAAAACTATTTTAGCAGTGGTGATTTAAATCGTACTCTCAGAAATCTATTATTCCTACTATTTATAAGTCTCCCCCCCTCTAGAAACATTGCATGAGAAGCCCAGAATGGCATTAAATATAAATGAGATTCAACTAGCCGCGACGGTGAAGCAACTTTTATTTTCCGACGGTTGTTTTTACCTTTTGCACCATTTCCACTCCCTTTTTTGAGAGGGCTTTCCACAGGAAAAGTTAGACTTCATTAATCATAGTTCAACTTACAATTACATTATAGATAAATAACGATAAAAGGCCGAGCGAGGATATTTTGGAAAATCTAAGGACTGAAAAATAGTCGCTCTTCAGAAACTTTTCAATTTGGTTCGATTCGTTCAATTTGTACCTCGTGAAAGAACGAACGAAATAAAACTATCCAATACGGTTGTTATTGTAAATTTAGTTTTATCTTGTGCTAATAATAAAATATAGTTTTACAACAACAACGATCAAAACGAACGTCAGTTCTGAGTCATCAAAGAATATATAGTAATGAAATATGCATAATAAATATAAAAATATTCAAGACTTATGCAAATCGTTCCTGTGAGCCGATTGGTTCTATTGTATTTAGTATGGTAGATAATTGAAACGAAAAATATAAGCCTACGCTATATCAGTTACTGATTCATGCTCAAAATTATATTTAGGGTAAAGAACAATTTGAAGCCCAATTAAAAAGAAAACTTCAATGGGCACCGCCCTCTTTTGTGTAGGATCTAAAGACAAGACTAACGGTCCGTAAAAGAAGAATATTAAAAAAGACGTCGTAAAACGATCGTGATGATGTTACTTCTTTCTAAGAAGTAAAAAGAAATGGAAAAGAAGACGGTTCTATCAAGACGCCAGTTTTGCTCCGGTGAACCACGGAAAAATGGGAAAAATACAAAATGGAAGTTTTCTTCCTTGGTTTTATCGTATCTGATCTTACACGGAATGTACCACGAAGATACAAACTCTTTATTATATTATTATAACATTTAAGGTATAATGTTGGGTATGTAATATACTGCGCTATTGTACCCCTGTTCTGTACATACAGCATGAGTCCGGTGAGTCCTAGACCTTCGGGAAATTTGATTAGTAGGCCAGGTTACAATGCTTAAATTTCTTCTACGGTTGCGTGTACATCCCAAAGCATTTCCTCCTGCGAACAACTATAGCCTATAGTTTGGTAGTAGGTTTGCTGTCGCTTCTACTTATTTACAGTCTTCAACCTGTGCTATACCAATCTTCTTCAGATGCCCATTCAGTCTGCAAACATCATAGGCTATAAGATTGTTTGTCTGCAATGAGTGAATCCCTCTATTCCTCATTTTCAATTTGTCTAAGGTACTCCTTGACACTGTACCCCAGAAGAGCACCGGACCCAGCAGTGGGTGACTTAATTTTGCATATCTAATCTATTTAGTTTAGTTTGCAACACAGCACCATCTTTGAGCTAATGATGTGTGAACTTAGTGCTTTGATGGTTGTTTTGTTATCTGACATCATAGGTGTGCTCTTGTCTTTGTATCTTTTTTTTTTTTCAAATTGAACTGGTACTTCTCTCAATTGCATGGACCTCAGCCTGGAAGATACTAGCGTATTTTCTCATAGATTCAGTGAAGTGTACGGTTCCAGGAACTTCTTTCCTGCATTCTATTTCCATCAGTGTATCAACAGATGGTGCCGTTCTTCCCAGAGGAGATTTTCCCTTTTTCCCATTCTTTTTGGTACTTAGATTTATATGGAAATTTTGCTTCAACCCAAACATCCTGTTCATGTAGCCTCCTGGGGCAATAAGTATCGGATGTTCCTTAATTATGATGTTTCTATTATTTTAAAGAAATGTTTAAAATGTATACCTATTATGTTAATGAATAAATTATAAATTGTCCAATTGGAAAAGTTGAAAGAAAACTGCAAAATATAATGGGGGGAAACATATTTGTCTCTTGGACCTTTTTGTCATTTCGATTAATTTAGTTTTCTTTTTAGTAGGGACAGTTTTGGAAAATAAAATTTAAATTTAGTAAATAAAATAAATTTAAATCATATTAATGGTCAGTTATTGTAGTTGCATTTCCGGACTCCCGACTTAACGTTCATCCTAAAACTGAGAGGATGGCGTGATGGAGAACCTGTAGTTTGATCCTGTCTGAACGTTTTGATTTAAGACCAAAACGAAAAGACGCACCTACACTCTCGTTTTGCTTTTTCAACCCTCCAAGCTTATTTTTCAACATAAACGTCTTTATATCATCTGCAACCAGACTTGTTTCACTGACGCTTGCTTCTACATTATTGAAATGATTCTGTTAGTTCGAACACTCGTTGCCAATCTTGCTCGATATCCTGAAATGGATATGAGGACTTTTAAGACCGCGCCTAGCCCTAGGGCCATACATCACAGGCCCTGTGCGTAGGACCTTGAGAAAGCTCTTCCCCGCTTGGCCCTTCTGCAGGGCTAGGTCGGCTGACTGCCCGACTAGCGTCGCAGCCGAAGCTACTCCTGATCTATAGAGAAGGCAGCTCTATCTAAACCCCGATAGAGGCGCACCTCTAGCTAGGCACTTCCGACAGACAGGCCGGCACTGGTTTTTATTTAAGTGGAATGCTAACCACCGTCCAGAGAACACGATGTACGCCCTGGGCTACTCTCAAGGATCTTCACCACGTACCACTACGAGTTGCAAGCAGTAGACTAGGAACACGCTTGCGCCCGTAGTTCAGTAATTCTCGCATAAAGGACTCACATGCTGCTGTCCGCGAAGTGTAACATATCTCTCACTCGACGGTCTGTGCAGAAATTCGCCAAACCCTCTACTGATTTAGAATGCTTGCCAGGCACTCAAGACTACAATTAGCCTGGGCTAGTTTGAACAGTGCTCGATCCCAATCAGTTCTGACCAGCAGGGCCTTACTGCACAAAACATTTGAATAAGAATTATAATTCATCCGCCTTTCTTTATAACAAGATATAGGCTAAATCTAATTTAAAAACTTGAAACACTGAAGACTCTTCTAGAGTTGCAGTCTCTTTTCGGCCCTGGTACTGGGTCACATTCCGGTCTCATTACGAACTGCCATATCAAACGAAATTAGGGTATCACCATTATGTAAATATTTAAACAAATACGATAGGCAGTTACAATAAATTAATGTTTGAGCTTGTGTGAGAGGAGACAAGATACGACGAGCAATCGTCTTTTATAAACAAAATTTCACCATCGCGTCAATCACATTCATCATTCATAACGGTTTATAAATTGAACGATTTATTTATTGCGTGCAATTTATTATGTTGTCTAAATTGATGTTTTTAGAAACTTGTATTTATCAATAATATTGGTTTAAAAATGATAATAGAATTGTGAGATTTAGTTTTAAAATCGGTGTGATAAACATATTAGGCCGTTTTCGATCACCCAGTTAATAGTCCAAACTATAAATAGTCCAGTTTTTTGGGCCAAATTAACCCGTAATTTAACTGCAAATTGCCTTTATAGCTTAAAAAACCTTAGGTGAATCGAAATGGACCCACGTCCCAAACGTTTTCTTTGTAATATTCTTCTAAATTTCCACTGTTGTTACTTCTTTATTTTCTCTCGTTTGTTATGCTTGGTGTTTTGTCAATGTGTCTTCAGCACTGGTCACTTTGAAATCATTTAGTTTAGGCAAAGGCTATATTTAAACAAAAACCGCCCCACGAATTTTTTAAATAAGGCATTTGTTAATAAGGAATCTGCTGGTATCATGATGTCTGAAGTTGTGGGTTTTCTATATACGTCTTTTTCAATTAAGTACTTTATTTTGGACAGTTTTGCGTCTGAAAAGTTAAAAAAATTATCTTTATTTATTCCAACGTAAAATTGATATTAGGAAGTAAAGAATTAATTAATTAGAGATATTCTTGTAGATCCTTTTGTGTTCCTGACCATATACATAAAATAGTGTCTACATAGCTTTTCCAAAAAAGGTTAATTTATTGTTTGGTTTCAAAAGAATTTTTCTTATTATCCATGAATATTTCGGCACAAATTGCGTAGAGTAAGTTGGTAAACCTTTCACTTCATAAAATTATTTATTATATTTACATTAATTAAATAGGACAACAGTTCTCTCTATTTGATTTAGCAAGAACGAATTTTGGGGTTACGTTTAAATTCGTTCTTGTTAATTTAAATAAAAAAAATCTGTTCAACGCTCATACGATATAAATGTATATAATAAAACCATATTATGTAATGAAATGGATACATAAATTCCATGGTCCATTAGGTTTGCCTCATAATTATCTCCACAAGTTTGGGATAAATTCGATTAAGATACACGATTAAAAATTAAATTTATCATTGATAAAAAAATATATTGGATAAAAAATATTAAAAACATGAAGCACGACGGTGCACTCGACACCCGAGGGGATGCTCCCTCTCCCTCGCTCTCTGGTTCTCTCGATCTCTCTCACTCTCTCTCTCCCTCCCTACCTGTGGGGTTTGGCGTGTTTTCTCACTGGGCAGAGAGCGAAGGTGGAGATGTCTGCCTTCCCCTGCCAGCAGTCCTGTCTTCATTGATGCCTCCCCACCACGGTCAGCGCCCCTCCCGGCAGTTCCCCGATCCCCCGGTCTACCACCAGTTCACATCCTAACCCTGTCTAGAAAACATGGTGCTTCAAGTTCTCGAACTTGTAAATTCCGCACAAGAAGCGTTCTACGCCGACTGTCCCAACAACTCCTTTATTCTTCAGGAGCCGGATCCGAATTACGGTGAGTGGAGAGTTTGATCTTACTGACCCTCTTTAGCATAGGCCGATACAAGTGGATATTTATTAATTAGAGCCCGCTTATTTCTTAGTCCTTTCATGAACATGCAAAACACACACGTGTACACGCACAACATCGTTACATTCCTAACAAGTGTGTATGTGTGTGTGCGCGCGCGCGTATAACGATGGTACAGCGATACATTCTATATTTTTCTCAATTAACTTGGCAAATAGTACCAGTATTAACACTTCACGAGCTATTATTTATTATTTTCATAGAAGAAGAAAATTTCATCTACCAGTTTTCTCTTCTATGCAACAAACATCGACCTTTTGTTTTGAATACGTCCATCTTTTGTTGGATGTTCTTTTCATCGTTAAGCATAAATTATAATACAGGGAAATTATGTTATAAACGCGCAAAATGCCGTGGGAATATAATTTTATTATTATTCTTCCTTCAAGTCATATAATTTATTGAATTAAAGTTTATTTCATATCGTTAAACGTAAAACACACAGATCGACAATAAACTCTCACGGTTCCGAGTTATTAAAAAAAATTGTATGTGAATAAAAAATAAAGGACCACGTACAGTAGATGATAACGGGACAGGCGTTCATTGTGCAATGAACAAATTCAGGTTCAACAGGGCTTCAAAGTACAAACAAAAATCGTGAAAATGAGAGAATTGGGACTTTTCAATGAGAAAAGATGGCGTTTAAATTCCACCGTGCCCACAACATCCACAAACGCATCCTTCCTTTAATTTGTTGAATGAAATCCTTTCGAGACAAAATTTAGCTCCAGTTACAACAGATCAAAATGGTCAAAATCTTGGTTAAATATTGAAACAAGTCTTAGCTGTTTGTCCAATTATTGTAAAAACGTTAACGTCCAATCGAATTACCCTAAACAAGGCCATTTTTTTTCTCTATTGCAGACAAATTGTATTATGAAGGATTGTCGAGTTTTAATTTTTGGTTTACATTATTTACTATGATGCTGCTATTCATCAAAACAAAACGTATTATGGCCATTGAAAAATTATGCCAGAAAATATCTATAAATGGTTTATTTTTTTAATATTGACGCAAAGAATGATATATTTCTAAAATTGAAAAATATAACTTTCAATGTTAAGCAATACCAAAAATTACTTAACGGTTTTTTTCAAGCAATAACAAATCAAACAATTAAACGTATTCTTTAAATCGTGATGTACAATATGTATTCTGGATGAACAGGCAATAGTTAATTTATCACAATTTTTACAGCGCTTTTTCAAATTCGGCGGTGGTTTTGTGTATTTGTAACGTTGGGTATACAACAAATAAGGCAAAACATTGTTGGCACGTTGATCGACCGACAAACGGAAACAACGTAAAAACGCTAATTTTTCAAAGTGAAAACCTTCTCTAGTCGAAGGGAGAAATGTCTAAACCTCTTTGTAAAACTATGAAAACTGTATTAACAAAACTAAGTACGATGCATTTATGTGAAAGTGTCATGGGAAGAAAGAAGCTTGTTCCTATATTCAGGGCGATTCACTACTCACTCGTACGACAAAGTCCGTCATATTCTTTCACACGTCAACAAAAACATTCCTAATGAAGCATGGTACGATTCTAAACCTTCTGGCACGTAGGTATTCAACTCCACACGGTTGTCATCATTACCACGTAGCTCCTGAATTTTATTTTGGGCGGAAATTAAAAAAACCATTGGAAAGATTGCATTTAAGAAAACACACTTCTAGAACTTTAAATTTAACTTTGGGTAAAGAAATATTCAACGTAAAAAAGAGACAAACATTGAACAATCAAAACAGAAAAATTACCTTAATTGTTTGCCTTTTTATTAGGTTAAAGTTAGGTTTTACAACTGTATTCCTTTTTTTCTTTTGTCTGTGGTTAGTGAAGCAATTTGGTCCAATGTTTCTGTTTTGGTTGTTCGCTATGTTTATCGCCTCTTTTTTTTATGTGTTTTGTTCCATTTTTCTTTCTTTTTGTGCTTTTTATTAAGTTAAAGTTCGGAAATAAATTTTGCCCAGGACAAAACGTTGAATTACTACGAGCCTCATGCCCCCTTTTAAAACCGTCAACACTTTTTCCCATTCACTATAAAACCTTTACGTTTTGATTCGATGCAATTAAAGAAAAGGTTAGACCGCTAACTAGCTTATTTAACAAATAAGTGGTTATCAAATTTGCCAGGCTGTATCGTGAAATTTTGCAATGAGGTTGGAATTTAGTTTGCTTACAGATTTGAAATTCAGCAGTTTGTGAATGATTTAGTATTTATTTGTTTAGCAAAAATTAAATAGAAAGTTCTAGCAGTGTGCCTTACCAAAGGAAATCGACTCTTTTTTACTATATCCCCAAAAATGAATAGTTGAAGAGCTACGGGTAGATTTATGAAGAAAATGTAGATAAGTGAAAAAAAAAATGAATATCTGCAAAAGGGTTGAGAATCCAACCATGGTTCATACGAATTTTTCTGTTGAATTTGAACAAAGTAAAGTAAAGAAGCATCCGACGAACTTTATCGTACGAGTAGTGAATCGCCCTGGAAATTTAATTATATGTAATAAATTATGTTAAATACGCTGGGAATAGCAGTAGCTTAATAATTTTTTTGTAAATCCATTAAAGTTATTGTACACTCAAAAATGTAAATTTTTCATTACAACTCCCATCCATTTTAACTATTATCTACCCCTCCCCCCCTGAAGAAATTGCTGGCGGTTTTAACCGGCGAAAGAATGTAGTGTTTTGTTTGAAATAATTCGTGGTATGGGCTAAGGAGAGCTACAGGTGGTTGGTAGAGCACGTGCTCGCCCAGCTCATCTGCTACTTAAAGCACCTGTTCCTTTTGTGGGACCACCTGCGCCTTATAACCCAATGCTACCATTCCATAATCCATACGCGGGCGATAACAGTGCACTGCGGTTTCTCACGATTCTTTCCGTCCATCTTCACGGTAAATGTCAATATATGGAAAATTATGATCCGGTTCACCTTTGTAAACAGCTTTTCTAGTCATGAAGGAAAATGGAAAACAAATTAAAATTTTATTAAAAATACTAACCGTCGTTCTGAGCCCGTTTCAATTAAATTGAGACCATTCATCAAAGAATAAGTAAAACAAAATCTCCATTCTCCATCATATTCAACCGAATCCTTCTTGTCCCATTCTTTATAAGATGAAAAAGACATTTCAAAGGACTTCGATCGTGAATCTTTGGATTTACCGTGCTAGATCACTGTTATTTTAGAATTATAGTTCTCCACAAACTACTCACTAGGACGATGAAACAATTACTGAAATGGCAGCTATGCGAATGTAACAGAAATGTAACAACACATTAGGCTACGGTTACACTGGATGAGTATTCTGACGAGAGTAGTAGTCCGAATGCGTCCGAGCTGCTCTTCAGAACTCTCCTTCAGAACAGAGTGGTTACACTATTGCGAGTTCTGAACATCAGTACGTTTCCGTGTTCTGGTCATAATGGACGAGAGTGACGATTATTATTTAATGGATTGCCCATTGCTTAAGTTATTATTTACGGAAGGTGGCAAAACTACACAAGTCAATGAACTATTCGCTACAAGAAAGGAAAAAGGAGAGCACCGAATGTTGTTCGAAGATCTGTGTACCAAACCTCAAAAGTTTTTTGAGTACTTCAGGATGATTCTTGAAACCTTTAAATATATACTCCAGGGAATTGAGGAGAATATACCAAAGACTATAACTCAACAAAAATTACAGGGGCGTTACTGTCCCACAATGTGGCTTTTCGTCAGAACGGATGGGATAAAACAAACTGGTTTAAACTGTGGAAAAGTTCTGACGAATTCGCACGTGTTCTGAAGAGCCAGTCGGGTCCAAAGTAAACACTTCCATAGCAACTACGTACTTTGATAGTTCTGACTGATTCGTCAGAACTGTTTTCGTCAGAACTCACATCCAGTGTAATCGTAGCCTTAGGTCTACAGCATTCAAGGTCTGAACAAAATGTAATGTCGGTTTATTTATTTATTATCCTCCAATTTCGTCATTTTCTATTGAATTTGATGCCACTGTAAACACTATTCAATTCGTGTGTTCGAAAAAATTAAATTAAAACAAAGGCTTTATTAATTATTACCCATCCACTCTCGTATGAGAGGGTGCTCTTTTCGGTACCAACATCTTTTGTTCAAATTTCTCCAAAATTTACACGTATGCTTATAACGGTTTAATAAAAAGTTTTCTTCAGGATTTGTAAAAAATAAGTAGAAAATATATTATTCAATATTGAATTTAGTTTCCTCTTGAGAATTTCAAAGGGCAAATGTCCCCATTCGATTCTATTTCATAAGAAAAGTAGCTCAGTTCGCTGTGTTACAGAGAATATGAAGAACATCTGTGTGCGGAAAAAGGCGATAATTTCAGAAGCAAAATGTGAAAACAGCTTGGTTTTTGGCTCGTCGTTATCGATCGATTTTAATCTTTTATTGACTGTTGTAAATCATAATGACATAGTAATGAACGCAATAACTATGGAAAGATTTTTTTAAATGTTATTAATGCTTCATTGTGCTTAGTTCCTCAATCGAGCGTGTTGTAGGGTTTTAGTAATTTAGTCTTATTGTAAAATGCCTCTTTATTTCTCCTAGTTTATCAACACAAATACATATTTGTATTTTGGCAGCGCACTGTCTACCGCAACGATCCGCACATATTTCTGATTTTCAGTCATAGTCGCTTACCATGAACATGAATCGAACATCTTTTGCTTTTGGGTAAAACCAAAGTGTTAAGCAAGCAGCATAATCTCTAAAGAGGATTAACAGGCGAAATTAGTCCAACATAAATTTACTGAAATCCTCCCAGAGAAGCCATAAGCCATGGTTGAAAAGTTTTTGGCTACCATTGAATTTTTGGGTTTGGATGTTGTGTCATTGTTGTTATTGTGATGTTTGTTATTGTGTTTAATTAATTATTAATGATGATAAAATTTCAGTAAAGTCTGTCACTTGAGAATAGTAGGATGACGATGGTGTTGGTAGAAGGAGAATAGGAGGTAGGGATGTTCCTCAAACACTTGCAGCCATTATTAATATGGCTTATTGTACTTTCCTAGTTGCTTAGTACAGTCCGTGGATTCATTCCATCTTTTAAGGAGTGTTAGGTCATTGACTGTTGTTGCTACAATTCCATTTCCTGCGAGGTTCTGTCTCCATTGAGCGGGTGCTTCGCATTCGAATATTTGAGTGGCAGTTTCTTCCTCCTCATCGCTTAAAGTACAAAAGGTGGAGCCTTCATTGAATCCATGATGCATTTTCTTATATACTAGTTGGTTAAGGATGAAATCACAAAATTTGTCCAAACCGCACTCCAATAATTGTTACAGTATTTCGGTGGTTTATGAAAGATCAAATCCACAGAACTTTTTCCAACTGATGAAGCAAAACTGCTAACAGGCAACCCAAAAATTGTATAGTTTTTATGAAAATTCGCTCTACGCTGCTATATCGTCATCTTCAGTGTATCTGTGTAAGTGTTATGATAGGCACACCAAAAATGACCAACTTACAGGTTCACTAACGCTCTAAGAAATCACACAATATTACAAGACCACCCCGGCTAGCTAGCTCCTTCACAAAATTACGAGTATGTACAGATTCGAATCTATTCGAATTATTCGATTCTCTTTATAACAAACTGACAGGATTTCCCGCTAATCTTTGACCAAAATTTCGAAAAAGTTCCTCTTCTTCTTCCTCTGCTCATTGGCTATAACGGGTTAAAAATTGTTTTTACCTGACTAAAAAAATATATATATATTTAAAACACGAATAAATCGTTCTGGGATAAAATAAGCGTCCTGATTAAACACTAAATTTGGAAATGAACGATAAAAATAGTTAGAAGGATGTAAAGTGTTGATGAATTTGGAATGGTGCAATTGGTAGGACGATCTCAGTGGGCTGGGAAAGGTGTGATCGACGATTTGCGTGGAAGGGGCTGGAGAAGGCTTTCCATTGGAGTTCTCCAGCGCTTGCGCCTCCCTTTTTTTCCGTTTTGTGTATTTCTATCGTACGATGGTTCATCCCGGGGGCCATGGGTCGGGCCGATACTCTTTTGTACCGCCTCGGCATTGTCTGGCCCTTTAAAAACCAATCGTCTACCTGACTCCGCCATACTGGAAAAGAAGTTCAGGCAGTTTTGTCTTGGTGTAATTCAAATTGTTTTAGTTCTGTGAATACTTAAAGATACACCAGGCTTTCCTTGTTTACTATTGATTACTTTTATAATTTTTAAGAGAAGTTTAAAAATATTGATGACTATTTTTTAATGGTTTTTAATCGAAAAAAAATTTAGCCATTAAACATTCACAATAACTGAACTTTAGTAATGGTTGTACCGCGGGACTGTACGATCCACAGATGTGATTCAAAGTTGATACTCAGTTTTATTATTTGTATTATGGTATTCTTAATTGTACATATAAAATCAATTAATTATACATTTTTTTCGAAATGAATCCATTTCAAAACAATTGTGTACACTTAATTGAGTAATTGAGTTTTTGGTTTTGTTATTCTTTTACTATTATGTGTTTATTTTTATTTTTTAATTTATTTTTATTCTCGTTTTTCACACGTTCAAATTGAGCGCCATTAAAAAACCTGCTGCTAATTCGAACGTCCCGTTGGCGGGGTAGCAGCGGGTTCATTTTGGCAATTCGTGTCGAAAGACGTGGTTGTAGAAATCCTTCAACCTGATGATGAGCTAAAAGGCTCGAAATCCGGATCGATACAAAACAACTTACTGTGAGTAGGAACTATCTTTTTTAGAAAAGGATTGAACACCGCACTCACTGCATCATTCGACATTTCTATGGTTAAGCAGTTTCCTTTAACCATGCGAACACAATCAACGGGATTTAAAATTGATTATTACTTAAAAATGAAGGAAGTTGCTTAATTGTCGTTCATTAAATTACAGATTATAGGGTTAAGTGTAGTGTTGTATTTTTAGTGTCCCAGTGTTTTGAATGTTGATATAGTTGATATTTATGAAACTAGTGTAGTGTAGGCCTACAATTTATAGCACAAGGTTGGTTTTTGGAAGATTCGCGCTTTCCTTTAATTTACGCCGTGTATAGGACTTCTCGTGCCAATTGGCTTCGACGCAGCCGCGTCGCAGACGTCGCCAGGGCAGTTGGGACGTTGTTTCATTGACACAGACAATCTTTCAATAAGACTGATTGTGAGTCAACCCCAAGGCTAGTAAAGTGTAATTGCCGAGGTGGTCATCTCTAACGCCTCGTAGCTCACCTTGCCCGTTCTAATTGTAAATTTATTCACGTTCGCCAATTGTCGACAGGTGGTTACAACCAGCTGAGGAGTCCGCTGTGTCCCGAGGGCACCAAAGATGGCAGCCCACCGCCCACCTCGCAAGCCCCTCCGGCCTTTTTGCAGCTTAGGACCCAACCACCCATCTACCATATAAAACAAAGTATGTCATCTGAAAATTACTTTTGTTTTCCTACTCAATTACATGTACATTTACGTTGTTTTTTTTCCAGACGGTTACAGCCAACTGGGTGAGGGCTCAGGAGGGGGCGACGAAGGAGGAGGATACCCTCCGACGGCACCCACGCCTCACGACACCTCCGAATACCAGACCCTGGACACGACGCATCAACCGCCACCCTACCTCGAATCAAGCTCTCCGGAATTCTATTCGCCGACCGCCACGCACCAAGTGCTTGAACATAAATTTCAACCCCAGTACCCAAAGAGCTATATCAGAGGTAAGCATTTAATTTACGACTTAAAACTTTTAGCTTCAAATAGCATCAGTTCGAAGGTGACTAAGGGCATCGTTACTTATGCATTTGCTCTTTCTGAAGTGGTAGTCAAGGATGTGAAATTTGTCACGCTTTTATTTAAATTTAGCATTTATCCGGGTCCGATCATTTCGACTCATATACTTAGTTTTCTTATCACTCTTTGCGTTGAAAGCCCGATGAAATTAATTATTTACAGATTTCAATCTTGACATAAGTATGCTCGTTTGTGTCAGGCTTGAAGTCGAATCACTTGTAACACAGAATGATAGTGTGACAGAGAAGCATAGCTTCCGACTGATAATATGGAAATACAAAAGAATTTATGAAATTCACAAGAGATTTTTTTTGTCAGGTAGAAAACTAATTGAAAACAAAATTCCCATCTTTTGCATTTCATGTTAACGATTTCAATTTGTATTGGATCTTTTACACCGAATGGTTTCACCATTTTCGTCGCTTCACACCATTTTCTGTGCATTATTTTGTCACGTTTAACAGATCGTTTAACACATCGAGCAACCACTTAAGACGGCAAGAAACCGAAACAAATCTGACAACAAAACCGGCGATTTTTTTTTTTTTTAATTTAAATACAGTTGTTTCTTCGTCTCGGATCATCCTAGTCTGCCCAGCCTCGCTAATTTAATGTGTGTCGATCGATGTTTTTTTCCGTCCGGCTCCCCACGTTTTGTCTATCACGCATTTATTTTATTAACACTATCTTTGATGATAAAAATTGAAAAATTATCTAACCTAAACTAACCTAGTTTGGTTGGTGCTAAGAGTTCTTGATATTCTACTATATATTGTTAAAACTCCACTCTTACAATTGGACTAAATTTATGTACAGCCCAAGCTTACAGTTGGAATCCCGGTAAGGCATTTTATCTAGACACCCTTTCTTTGTTCCCTCCAATAAATCCTACAGCCGAAGGTGGGTTCGAATCCCGCTCGTGACACTTAACTTTTTCTTTCAACCAAGACATTACATAAAAAAGATTAATTAACTTAAAGAAGTAATTTGGTCAATCAAACCACCAAATATAATGGAATTAAAAATAATATTATCACCCTAGATGTAGAGTCTGTCTTGAACAGTCGGCATAGTACATAATATATTATCCTTCTATATATAAATTGAATTAAAATGAGCCACATTTCTATATTAACAAATGAAGACTCATTGCACAGGTCGTTTGACTAACAAAAATATGTTCAATATTTATTGTTAAGAGAAAGTCGTTTTATTTGAATTCTGATAAGTTGTGTACTTTAAATACCTCCCGGGCTAGTAATGTAATTAATTTTATTATATTATTTATTAATTTTATTTTAATTCATTTATTTAATAGGTAATTTAATTAATTAATAAGTCTTGACTTCTAAGTTCAATATAATGTTACTCTTGTTCGTATGTCATATTTTATGTTTACTTTATTTACATATTATATTCTGTTTAACCAACTTCCTCTGTATCCCTCAATAATTCCTCGCGTTCTACTACTATGTACTTTACAAGTATCAGATGGAGGCTGATTAACAACCTGAAGCTCGTAAAATTTAGAGAAGCACAACAGATCTCAGGTCGAGGTACAAAAGGCCTTGTGGCCACCTCTTTTGTTCCTATCCCCTACTCGAACAGTTTTCTGTGAGCGATTGATGTTGTTGAATCGCATTTCGCCAGTAGAAGAGGAAATTCAAGAATTTCCATCCTAATATAATCGAAACAGCATTAGTTTAAAAATAAAACACAGTTTACGCCTGTTGACCTTGGTTAAATTGTATAATATCTTAAAAAACCGTATATTCAAGGATAATCCTATTTCCTTTGTCTTGAATATATTATGAAAAAAAAATAGTAAAAAATGATTAATTGCAGTAAAATTTAACCTGGTACTGCAATAAAAATAAATGATGCACGGTTGCTTAATGAAACAGTCGAAAACTAAGGAACCGATAAGTCATTGGAAATTGGGAAGACAGCCCGAATAAAATTTGAGACTGAAAGTGAAATCCATGAGTAAACTATTGTTAGAAAGTGTTCATTATAAAAATTAAATGAATAAAGAGAGTTACATTTACCTCATTGCATTATAAGAGAGGTCATAAGCGCTGGCTAAGGTCAATGTGGTGAACTGTGTGGGAATTTCTTTGTTCGCGCCATCTTCCTTCTTGAGACGCCATTTTTAATTTTCGCTTGGGTGCGTACCACAGTTGGACGGTTTAGGCTCACTTCTCTTCCAAATAGACACAAATAATTCGATTCAGTTCAAAAGAATTCAAGGCGAATTTACGACAAAAACTCAAGCGAAGGGTCAAATTTTCAAAAAAAAAAGTTGTATTTTAAAGAGGCTAACGACATGACATGAGACCTGGAGTGTATCAACATTTTCAGATTTATAACCATTTTTGAATAATTCGATTTGTTTTAAATACATTTTAAGAAATGTTAAGTAATTAGCACATAAGCCCGTAGTTACTTAGTCTCTGGTCAAACGACTGAGTACTCATTCGGATTCTTTTTAATATTTAACTTTATGCCTTTTTTTTAATGTTGTCGTAAATTATTTTAATACGGATTTTAGCGATTTTGTTTGGTGGAAGAGCGTTGGTTCTAAAAAGCCTAGTATGTTATATTACGAAATATTCTTAAATATACAGGAATTTTATTTTAATGCTTTCAAGAAAGGGCGAGTTAGAAATTAAAAAGGTGGTTTGATGCGGAAAAAAGTTAATTCAAATTAAAAAGGAATTGATTTGAAGGATAAAAAAAGGATAACTTGAAATTAAAAAGGGTTATTTTAGTGCGAGAAAGGTTAATTTTAAAGTAATATCACGTGCGAAAAGGGTTCATTCCAAATGACAAAGAGTTAAGTTCAAATAAAAAGAGGATTTGAAATTAAAAAGAGTTATTTTCAAATTAAAATGGATCGTTCTAAAGATAAAAAGAATTCGAAATGAAAAATGATTATTTTAGCAGTTTTTTCTTTCCAAAGGTAGATTGGGGATGAGGCCAGATGTAACGTTGGTAAACCAGATATAACGCCAATCTACCTTGGGAAAGAAAAAACATATTTAAACTGAAAAGGCTGATCAATCACCGAAGAAAATTATTTTAGCGGGATAAAGCATTACCAGTCGGCTGCATTTCTTGAACAGTTCAAGCCCTTTACAAAGCATGGACAAAATCCTGGCTGCGTTTTATTGTTGTTTTATTACACTTTTAAGTAATATTAAGTCAAGCCCATATTTTTGTACACTCTGGTCTACGGTGCTATGCAGTTCTCCAGTTCGCAAGCCGGCCAACGGAGATTCATAGTTAACTTAAAAAAAAGCAATTGCAGCCAAATTCGCGCCCTCATAAATAAATAAAATTAATTCCTAGGTACAAAACCTGAATCCTTATGAAATCTTCAAAATTTCGTAAAATTGCCAGGCAAAAATCATTAAGAAAAACAGTCACCCTCATAATTCAATAGTTGTTGTCGTCCATTATTGGTTTATTTATTTTTTTATCTGTGTAAGTCTCAAACTAGCTGACAAAGCCCTCTTAATAACTTGTGTTTTTTTTCTACTGGCATTTTGTGTAATTATAAATTTACCTTCTATACAATTACTTGGAAAAAGTTTTAAATAAATCGAACGTTTTGTTTTGTTATGGGTTAATCGCCTGTCTGAGGTTTCTCAGATTTGTCTACAAACCTTGAACTTTTACGTATTTATTTTGAATGTAATTCTTCTAATTGTCCAGTTCTTTCCCGTAATTTCGGATTTACGTTGTACGGCTGACAGTGCCTGTAAACTTTAAAAGACTTTTTTCCTTTTTTTCAAAGAAGATAGTAAAAAGAAAGAACATCCAAACCATTTTGACTATTTTTTATCCATAAACCATTAATGGTTCTTTAATTTGACAGCACTCGTTAAGCGCCTGTTAATCAGTAAACATTTTAACCTCTGCACTTCTGCGGTGAAAAGCAATTTTTTAGAAAGAAAGTATATGTCAAAAAAATGCAGAATTGATCCACAACGGTTTTGGCCGAATTTCCTTTCTTTAGTTCAAATATTTTCGGCAGTTTTTCCCGTGGTCGGCTTTTGCTCAGAATCATTTTCCAGGTCGACGGCCCTTTTCTTAAGGATGCCTCGACGATTTATTATTTGTCTTTCTATATAAACAAAAAGATAGGGTTAAGAAACAAAAAGTTCACAAAATTATTACATATTTCATTTTGCTTTCGTCTTTTACATTTTTTCAAATTGTAATGACATTTTATCATTAAAAACTTTCAAACTGCACGACTGTCTCCAATTTTTTAAAATATAAACCCAATAAAACTACTTATAAATAGTCAAACGACAAAACTCGTCATCATCAAATTAACTATTTTATCCCCTTTCACTCAATCTTGTGTTGATAGAGTGAAATCAGTGAGATGCTACATGTTGTATATAACGCTATTATCTGTTCTAATTTCGTTTTACATAACACCTTCCATTTATGCAAATAAATAATTAATCTACATGCATGGAAGATTCCATAGGCGTTAAGCAGATTTGATTGAATGAATAGTTTTCACAGTTTGATGAACAATGTTCAATCATAATAATGGCACTTGGTTTAAATATTTATTAAAACATGCAGATAAGCTTTAAGTACATATTTTTGAACTATCAATTACACATAATGTTTCTCATACATGTGCATTTTTTACATCATAGGTGGGATTGCTAATAAGAACAACAATCATATGATGGAAAAGTTTTATTTTTATGATGAATTTTAAGTTTAAATATTGCTGTTTGGTCAACAGGAAGATATCCTCAGCATGATGGCTACAATGAGTCATACTCTTCGTATGAGACCACTCAGTTCCAGACAGTACCTAGCTCGGCTGGTGGCGGAGGGTCTGGTTCAGATTGGGCAGGAGATATTGGATCCCAATTGCCACACCCAGCATTTTTGTCTCATCACCCCTCGACAAACCCTGACTCCAAAGCTTTTCTGCAACCAGCAATTCATCCAGGATATTCAGGTATATTGCATTTCACTTTTTAAAAAGATCAAGTAGTAAACTTGTGTAACAGTTCAATTCAAATAATCTTTAAGGTGTTGGACCGTGCTTCACTGGCTCCGGCCCAATTCAACTGTGGCAGTTCTTGTTGGAATTGCTCACAGATAAGTCTTGCCAAAGCTTCATCTCCTGGACAGGGGACGGGTGGGAATTCAAGCTTACCGACCCTGACGAAGTTGCTCGACGATGGGGTGTCAGGAAAAACAAGCCAAAAATGAATTATGAAAAGCTCAGTAGAGGCCTACGTTACTATTACGATAAAAATATCATTCACAAAACTGCAGGCAAGAGATACGTCTACCGCTTTGTTTGTGATCTCCAAAATCTTCTTGGGTAAGTTCAAACTTATTCATTTCATTGTTTATTTTGATTGTTAACACTGTAATGAAATAAGAGAAATATGTTAGATATTATTTTTACAGTCTGATTTCTGAAATATCTACTTGACTTCAGGTCTTACAAGTATATAACATTGTACGAGAACAAACGTTAGTGCGTATGTTCCACCTTTTTCATAACAATTCAAATTTACATTCCGACAAACACTACTGGCTGTTGGATTTTTTCAAATTATACTAATGGTGTGATGACTTCAATTAGGATTTCAAAACTGTTTATAAAAAAAAATTATTTCCTGATTATGGATACTCCTGGAATGGAGCTGGTGTTCTTTCTGAACATTGCTTTTACATTTTATTGCTCTTTTTTGGTTCCATTTTGTGAGCTCACACCATATATGTAAATTAGCCCCCAGTGTGCGCCGGTGTTCTTCTATTGAAGAAACTAATTAATTTTAAAAGGGGATCAGGATTGAATTCAGGGTCCGTGAGATCTGATCCTCCCAGATCTTCCATTGATGAATGTTATGCCAACTTTCATTGTGGCCACCCTTAGCTACAGAAAAATCCAAAGGCAACGATGGGGGACAGACCTATGACCATGGGACCTCCTGCCCAAAAGTCCACACGCTGACCACGGTCTTTTTAACAATTCCTCTTTCTGATTTAAAAACTACTTAGTTATTACTATTGAGTTACTACATGACTCTTTTTCGGGCGGAATCTGAGATGTGGTACAAAAGTCAACAAGTTTCAAGTTGATCCCTGAAGAAGGATAATAATTGTGGATTAAATTTGTTTTACAAGGACTTGAAATTTTCATCGAATTTACCATCAAAAAATGCTGCTGATTTATTTGACAACTCGATGTGTTGCTTATAAATTAAATTACTGTTTCAAAATCTGACATATAAATCACAGACATGCTATTGTTAATTTTTATGAGAGAATAATTTCAAAATTCATAATTTATCTGGTTTTTTTTTTCAGGTATAGCCCAGAAGAGATGCATGCAATAGTAGAATTAAAACCTGAGAAGAAAGAAGATGATTAAACCTGAAATGAAAAAAGTCAAGTCTACATCTCAACTTAACGATGAATCGCTATTTAATTAGTGATTTAATCGTTGCAAAGTCTTAAAATTGTAGGTCTGTTTTGTAAAAACTGTATTTTTAAACTTGTATGTTTCCATCAGAAATTATTGCTACTATATATGAATAAACTTTTGTATTAAAAAGGAATTTAATTTATGGAGTTATTTGACTTCAGGGCTGTAAATATACTGTATATCCCAGGTCAAATATATTTTTGATAGATAATTGTTAATTATATATATATATATATATATATATATATATATATATATATATATGTATAA
>CM077101.1:1699977-1780226 GCA_039619505.1 Cimex hemipterus | reverse complement strand
TATATATATATATATATATGTATAAGGTTATTTTGTTTGGCATATGTTCACTAGATATGTTGTAAATATTGTTTGAATTACAGAAAACCTGTATTTTTATATTGGCTGAACATTAAGATTAATTAAATTGTAGTACAGGATATTATTGTTTTGGGATTAAAAAAATCGGTTTTACATCTGTATGGCACAGTTTTCTTATGTATAACGTCATATATTATTAAAAATTTACAAAAGTTAAATTTGTTTTAATTGTGTGGATTATATAAGGCAGTGGGTATGTCCAGAAACTGTGATAAATATTTTTATTTTATTATGATTTATATTAATTTTTTAATTATGATATTAATTTGCAATCATTCTTTAAATAACTATTTCACTGGATGCAGAAAAAAATTTAAATTAACTTTTTTTGTCAATTATTGACAGCCTTGTAGTTTAAAATGACTGTTAAATTTTAGGTCTAGTTTTTCTTTTCTTTTTTAATTATTATTTTTATCTTCGTTTAATCACACAATACTGATAAATACTGTCATTCAATTCACATTTTTTCCTTTGTACTGTGTGGCAGATATAAATACACAATTTATCTTGAAAAAGAATAATTGTGACTAACATGTAATTTATTACAAAATCTGTATGCCTCAACTAGATTTATTTCTCAATTTATTTGATTTTTGTAATACTTTTTCCTTTAAAAAGTTTAATATTTAGCATATTAGAAAAAAAAGATCATGACATGTTTTAAAGTGCCTTACAAACTGAACAAATCAAAATGTTCTATCATAATCCTCAAGCTTGCTGGCTCGCTGCCAATATGCTGACTAAAAAAAAAAAATAAATAAATAAAAAATATAAAAAAATCCTAACGAACTGTATAATTTTGTTTATATATTTTGAACGTGTGTAGTCTCATTTCTCTAATAAAGTTAGAAATTGGTTAGCTTGTATTCTACTGCTTTTAAAACTAGTCCTACAATGTTTTGTGAGGAATTATTAAACATTGGATGAATAATATATATTTATTTTTCATTTCGAAAAAATAAATGTGACGTTTATTGGAACACATTAATTCGTGATATATTTTGATCTCTCGTGTATGGCATTCAGAATATCTAACTATTTATGAACACAGTTCGAGACAAATTTCAAGAGTGCTCTTTGGGGGAATGTGTAATGAATGTAGCAAATTTCAATTAAAATTGGTGCATTCATTGTTTTAAAATACGTATAATTGTAAAATTGATTTAATGTACTTTAATTTTTTTTCTCTTATACCTTGTTCATTTTAAATATTTTATTTTATTTTCATTACCAAAGTCAACTTGATATTTATTATTTAAGGTTTATTGTAATGGTCGTTTGAAAGTGTAAATTCAAAGTTTTGTTTGGTTTATCTATTTATATATTCTTGAGAAATAGTGTGGATTCAGTTTAATTTACAGAAAAAATCAAAATTTGTTATTTCCTCAATATTTAATTGGCTTACGTGAGTATAAATTATATTTAAAGATAGTTGTTTTTATTATCTTGTTTCATTTAGTTCATCTGTCAGAACAGCTTTGAATTATTTTGTTAATTGATGTAAAATATCAAAAGCACAAATTCATTTATGTGTAATTATTCAAAATATATATGTTTAAAATATAATAAAATTATATGACTATCAAGATACATTAAACAGAGTCATTTTGAAGTTTGTTTATTTTATATATCTATGTTATTAATTGCATTATCGTTAGTTGGCACATCAAAAATTGGGAAGAATCTGTTCCCATTAATTTGAATTTATAAATCTCATATCTTGTAAATAAATGTCTTATTAACATTCAAAAATGTTTTGTACGTTACAATCTCAACAATTCCTCGACCATTTGTATAAATTAGTAAAGAAGCAATATTTGAATAAACAAAGAAAAAGGAAGATGAGATATTTTCGCTATTTTCAGGGAAAATACCTTAAATGGACAAGTACCTGTATACATAACATTGATTTTCAAACATATTTGGCTGGTGAAAAATATTGCAGAATTTGAAAACGCAGAACTATTGTGGAAATTTTTAAAATAAATATAAAGATTATTTGATATATTTTCCATTACTTCTATTGACAAAAATTTTTATTTTGACATTTTGACTCACAATAAAGTGTCCTCTAAAAATTCCTTCCCTTGAGAAGCAATCGAAATGCCTGAAAATATGGAAGTCTGTAGGTGAGAGTTCAGGTGAATATGGAGGGGTTCAGGAAGGTTTCATTGTCTTAGTCCTTAAGTTTCTGTAGGGTTGACATTGTGTGACGAGAGTGTCCACCAAGAATCCATCACACGCAGCCCAAACAACGCTCAAGAGTCGGTACACATGAGAAATGCTGAACCTTCCTCAGTTCACACTGCCTCAAGAATGTACCAAATCACATACAATTCTGCTGTGTAATTGCAGCAATGAGGAGGCAACGACTAAAATTGGCCACTCCCTCTCTATAAACGGCACACGCCACACCATTGCCGATCTTCAACTGTTCTGTAAAAATGAGACAAAAACAGGTATATCTGTTTTTAAGTCCATGAAACTTAGCTTTGTAGAGGTATAGCAGTGTACATGATTTGGGCAACTTCCACAGATTCAACAGAACGGCAGGAAGAGTGCAGGTTGGTGTTTGTCTGTCAACCAGAAAGGGCAATGTCCCCATGGCCAGTCGTAGGGCTTCACTGAAATGAATCCAGAGGGGTCGTCAAAGATTTCTCTGTACGGACATTGAGGGAGTGCTCCAGCCAGAGGATGATGGCTTAGCCAGGAACCCAGCTGATTATCAATCATTTTTTCCTCAGTTTGGGAGGCCAGACCCCCAGTTCCCAGGCTGATCAAGGGGCTGGTCCTGAACACTCCCGAGATTGCTCTCAGGCCCTGATAACAAGCAATCAAGCTTTCTCAGTTGCGTTTTATAGACCAGGAATATGTGATATAACCACAAAAGATCTTCAAACAGAACAACAAATCGAACATTTTTATTAGGGCCTCCCTATCCGCACCCCACCTAAAGTGACCAACAAACATCAACAGTGTGAGGGTGTTCCTGTCCCTGACCTAAGTGGCATCAACGTGTGCCTATCATCTCAATTTCTCATCAAATAGGAGACTGAGGAACCTCAGTCGGTCTCAATATACTGTACAGTCCTCCCCAGGACTATGCGCCCTCCTCAGTCAGCCTGTAGAAGTGGACGCACACTGTTTTCGTCGTTGAGATGGTAAATCCGGTTTCTTAGGCTCACGCAGCAATAACGTCTATCTCCACTGCATCCCACCGCCGACTGCCACCAAATCCTTGCCTGACAAAGAGCATTCTCCTTATCTGCGGAGGGACGCCGTCAGCGATACCGTTCACCACTTCCAAGAAAAGTGCAATGTTCATCACTGAACCTTGAGGGATACCATTCTTCTGAATGAAATCCCTATGTCTCAAGGTGCCAGGCCAGTTGACTGTTCACCTTTATCAGGATCTTAGTTAAGCAGATTGTTAACGATATTGGGTTCCTACCTTCCTTGGGGATCGGTATAATAAGCGCCTCTCGCCAACAATCAGGGTAGGAGATTGAGTCTCATTGTCGAATAATTCCAACAGTCGACACTTTGCACCATAGGGAAGGTGGTGAAGCATCTCATGAGACACCATCACACCTGGGGCCCGAATTCCGGGAGTACCTCAACGCAGACCCCCCTACATCATCCAGATTTAATGGTGGCCAACACCACTCTTACCAAGAGGATGATTACATCCTCTTCACAAACGTCCCCGGCACATAGTATCAAGGCCAGCCTGGTAAGGAAGTCAAACTCCACAGGGACGACGGTGCCCCACTTAAGCTTCTGCCTCTTTTGCTGGAAGCTATTACTCGATCAAGTCCGCCCCATATAAACTGGATGATGGACTTAGAAGCAATGTCTGGGTCAGATTCAGCAGCCCTCGATGCTCTAGCACAGAAGAAAAAGGGGTGGCAGAGGGGATGACCCAGACCAAATTTGAGAAAACAGAAGGCACAGGGCGCGAGTAGGCTGCTGCCAGATTTAAAAGGGGTTCTCGGATGCAGTAGCAAGTTTCAGGGTGCCTTGGTTGTAGTTGTTAAAGTACATGATATAGCAGTATGGTTAGAAAGAGACCATCCATATACAACGAGTTACACTTTAGAACCAGTATCATCAAGCTAGCCTGAAATATAAACTTTGATGTTGTAGTATAATTGATGAGGCTTCTTAATGAGTTAGAACGTTTTGCAAATCGAATAGGCCGCCACACCTATCAGTACGTGATTCCACTAGAGGCGTTGTCCCATGATTTGCAAACTGGGTCGATTTTGCTTGTGCCGTTCTCCCGATAAAATTTCACCCTGATAAGATAAGGGAAAGTGATTTTATGTCATTGACATTTCTCCTCTTTGACAGGCTCGGATGGCTGCAATGGACATAATCACGAAATTCACCAACTGCAGAATTTTGCGAGACCACAAGATCTTTTGGGAAGACCTTTGGGTCCGCGACGGCAAGATCATAGATCCTCTGAAACTTTTCTATGTGGAAAAGAAACATTACGACCGGGTCGTCGACCTGGAAGGCGCTCTCGTCGCACCGGGATTTATCGACTTGCAAATAAACGGTAAAGATCAAAACAACTTTTCCCTGCAAAATTAAACAAATAAATAAAATAAAACACCTGACAAACAAACCCCTTATACGTTGCACATAGGTACACTTCAGAGATGTCAAGATGGTTGACGTAGATGAATATGAGTCTTACAATCTCGTAAATCACAGGGAGCCGAATAAAAAAATAAAATTGCCATCACAAAGACCCTCCTCACCTTTGAAAATTCTGATGTTTCAATGATTTTTATTAGGTGGTTTCGGTGTGGATTTTTCTCATGACTTATTGAAAGATCCTTCTGGATTGGACAAAGTGGCTAAAGGGATTCTAGCTCATGGTGTCACTTCGTTTTGCCCGACAATTGTCACTTCCAAGGCACATGTCTATCAAAGGGTGAGGTTTTGCTATAAAGTTGTTTAGTGTTAAGATAATGTAATTCAAAGCGAGGGGTCGTTTAAACTTGAAAAGTGGCATGCTGTGAGAATGACTTGCTCTTGTGTGGCGTGAGACTGTCTTGTCCAACTTATCCTCCAAAGTTCTCACTCTGGACCTAGTCAGTTAGGACACTTTCATCCCGTACACATGCAGTTTTTAACATAATCACGCTAACACTCATTCTTAAGTACACCAACTTACAGTCAATGAAGTAACACAATGTAACCTTTTTATACACAAACTGTAAGACTATAAAGATACTTGGCTTCAGACCTCAGCATTCTTTCCCACAGCAACTGCACTGTATCACTGTTAGTATTCTTGATGATTTTGAGAATATACAAATCTTTCAAGACATGGAAAAGACCTTTGATGATAGTCTTAAGTAGAAAATAAAGCTATTGCTTCCGTACACATACTTCTGAGTTGTAAAATCTTATTTAGAAAGAAGAACATTCAACGAGAAAAGTAGAACTGCTTCCTTTAAAAACCATGATATAAAAGAGGGAGTTCCACAAGAAAGCATACTAGGCCCCTTTCTGTATCCTATAAACTCGTCGGACTTCCCTAAATTGATGTTGCATTCCTAAGCATTGCCCCAAGAAACTCACCTCCTACACCCCCCCCCCCATAAAACATCATAGAAATGTTCTAGTGGTTTAAATAGTAGAGAATAAAATCATGAATACTGAGAAGTTGAAAGTTCTTCACATACTTAAGAGGTGTACACCAGTGAATGGTAACCCTAAATAGTAAAATAGTCCCTAACATGGAGTCTGACTCCTATCTAGGTCTCACTTTGGACAGTACACTCACTAGGCATGAACAATGATATAACGAAATTATAATAACGAATTTTATGCTTAAAACCCATCTTCACCAATTCTGCTGTATCTTAAGAGGCCGTTGTACTTGGCTTTAATCCGGTATGGCAATGAAGCTATGGGATTTGGGGCTTGGCAGCAAACAGCCATATAAAAAGAGTGCAGACCAACCAAAATAGACTTTTACAGCTAGCAACCGAAGCCCAGAGGTTTGTCGGGAATTTTACTCTACACTTAAAAAATTGACAAAAGAAAAAAAGAAAATATAATGATGATTTGTACAAGTATGTACACAATGTACTAACACATATGCACATAATTGAAACTATCACTTCTCACAGCCCACCAGCAATTTCATTTTTTGTATAATTTACAATGAATAACTGGCAGGGCTTGTGAATGTCAGGTGTTCCAGGTGGGGGTCAGACTTTGGTCTTATCCACCACCGAGGTTGCTTTCTGGGTGCTGTCATGTCCATGCATGCTGTCAACTCGGCACCCAATGCATGCAGTTTCAAACCCATTCACTCTTTCACTCACTCAGTTAAGAGTACTTTTTATTCTTCCTTCCATCATCCTTAACACATATTATATGACTAACCTAAATGAGCGTTGATGGGGTACTCAATATGCTTCCATTGTCCCTCTCCTAATATGTACCAGGGGACTTGAAATTATAAGTATTCTGTTTCCTCCAAGAATTGGAACAGGGACCCAGAACTGGCTACCATGTTCAAGCACGATTCTCACATCAGGTGGCATTCCTCTATATAGAGCCAAGAATAAGGGAAACACTTTGAGCAACCTTTTTCTACATGCCAAATACATATGAAGGCTTCGGCTCAAAAATGTACTTGTCTCAACATTGAATGACCATTCTTAATCAGGTGAGGATGAGCCCTTCTTCTATTCACACCACCTCTTGACAATGCTCTTGATGGAAAATTCTTTGTCAATTAGGCACAATGCTGCTGTCTCGTCTTTTAATCATGTATTAACACGGACTGTCATATTTTTTGTTTGTTTTAAAGGTACATAGCCCTAAATTCTCCAAAATAACAGCATACTGCTAAGAAATGTTTTCCATTTTCTGGTTCTTTACATGGAAAACATTTGCTGCAGTCCTTTGTCATTTGGTTTATTATTAAGATTCAACAATTCTTCTCTACACGCATCAATGCTTGTGCCTTAGAAAATCTTAAAAGAGGTTACACTGGAAAAAATTACAACCAAATTAGTCAGTGAATGCATCTCCAAAACCTGGGAAAACACAACAACCAGATGATACCTTGGGTACTAGGATTTAGGGGAATTTTGGGTAATGAAAAGGCAGATATCCTGGCCAGAGGAGGATTTGCAAGACTATGTGTAGGCTCCGAACCTATTCTTAGTATAATAACAACAAACAAAGAATCATCCATCTCAGACTGGATCCAAAAAAGACAAAAGGAGAAGTTTTCACATATTGCAAGGGGGGGGGGGCAAAAATTAGGAGAAACATGTGCAGATAGATTCAGAACCCGGGAAGGAACCGGTTCAGGTATTATTTTGTGCAAGCCCAAAATATAAGCAGTTAAAATCAAAGAACACTTCGGTCTTTCAAGCTGAAATATATGATTTCATTGTTTGGATCATTAAGATATTACAAGCATTAAACTGATACAAATTTCCCCAAATGATCAGACATTCCATGCTAGTGAATGAATGCATTTCCAAACCCTGAAACATCATAACAATGTGACAATTTCTTGGGTGCCAGCATACAAAGAAATTTTGCCAACAAACTGGCCAGACGAACTCCTGCAAGACCAACTATAAACCCAGAACCTCTCAATGGTAATGCACAACATCACTTCTTGATCTCAGAATGGGTCCATATAAAACATAAGGAAATATGTGGTCTGGTGTGACGTAGGTTTTAGAAAACAATTTTCTTTATCATGCCTGCCTACATTTCGATCTTTATTGAGATCATCTTCAGGGCTCAAAGTATTTGCTTTCTGTGTAGATGTATCAATCTTGTGTGTCGTGTTGAGAGGGCCAGTGAGACATCTCTCGTCCATAATCCATGCATACTGTCTATTTTATGTTCTAAAGATATTATATTACAGCTAAATAACTTATTGAACTGGGTGTTTAAATTGGGAGCATCAAAAACTAAATAGGATTCCCAAAGAAAGTTATGTATCATTCCACTTTTACAATATGTGTAATTGTAATTAGTAATTTTTTCGAAATTCCAATTGTATGAGGTCTGTAGGTTTAGAACATAGTTTGGGGCGTCATTAGGTAATTGAAACAACAAAAAAAGACAAATTTTACATAATACTTGTGGATCTGTTGTGAAAAATGTCAAGTCATGCACAAAATTCATTTAGTTGTGAAAGAATATTTGCTCATGGATAGGAAAAAGATTCGAGTAAGTCAACTAGGCAACCCATTTTATTATGACAGAACAACTGCTGTTAAAAAGTCAAGAATGATTTTTTGTTTTATATTTTATGTATTTGTTGCATTTGCTGCCTTTTGAGATGTAAAGCAAAACCAAATTTTGAATTCTACATTAGTCACCATCGTACTACCAGCCAATATTGATAAACGCATCCAATTGACAGAAAAAATTGTCTACATTTTTTTGTAATTTTTATTTGATTATGATTGGTTTATGATAAACTTTCACACTTACAAAAACAACCATTTATTTATCTGAAACAATGGAACAAAGAAGAAAATGGTGAGATTTTTCTGTGAAGTCTGAGAGGTGATGAACCTGTAATTTGGTCGTTACTGACCATTTTTGTTTGCCTATACTAGCTGTGTAGATTCTGTCAGATGTTCATCTTCTTGGGATGACGTACGTTGAGGAATGGCGAAACACATCTAGACTAACACAGCGAGGATAAGCAAACGAGGATGGCCAAAAAGACTAAACTACTATGTGTTTGACAATGATAATGCAAAAATAGATCATTCTCTAACAGTAGGTTTACATAAGTGTATTTACTGTGCTAATCCTGAATTTTTTATTCTTCAGATATTGCCTCTTTTGAAGCGGCGAAAAGGTGGCGTATGGGGTGCTGAAATTTTGGGAGCGCACGTTGAAGGGCCTTTTATAAGCGCCGAAAAGAAAGGGGCGCACTCTGAGGCTGATATTTGTGAATTTGAAAATGTAAGGTAAAACCATCATCCCTTTTTTATATACATACATTTGATTTGAATTAGTAACATTGGATATTTTAAGTTTGGTTATTTGGTTAACAGTTTGATGAATGTTTGGCAGATTGTTGTCCCAGGTCATTTTTTACACTTGGTAAAAGACACTTTACACTTGGTTATGCTGTAATAAAAAAAATTAAAAAAAAAAAACCCTAACCATCTCTAAACACTTATCTGGCTTTCTGGCCTAAGCTTGGCTTTAATAGTAAAATAATCTGGTAGGTCAAATCCTTGAACTATTCAGCGAATTTCAGACTGAAGATAAACAACAAAATAATTTATGAGGATGCCCCACAACTAAGGATGTGTTGCAAGTTGAATCATTGTCTCCCCTACTGTTTTCTCTATTTTTGTCTGATAACGTTTCTTTTTTGAAATCTCACAATGTCATAGGGGTCAAGTTGGACAATGCTACAAACTTCTTCTGTTTGCAGCCTCCATAATTTCATTTGCAAATTAATTTATTGAAGTGTAGCACATGCTCAATATGCTGACTGAATACTTCTCCATAAGCAACTTAAAAGTCAATGTTAAAAAAAAACAAAAAACTATGTAAATATTTGTATATTTGTGATCATTGTGATTCGAATCTAACATAATTAAGAAACACAAATCCATATAAATATCTTGGTTTTCTGTTTAGCTGTCTGGGCACTTTTAATCTAACCATGAAAACTATTCTCATCAAAGGCAAGATAGCTTTAGGAAAACCAAGGAAATAAGTAATTAGTAAAAATAGGTAAGTCACTGGGGATGAAAGTTAAGCTCTTCGATTCAATTTTATCAGCCTCTGCTTTCCATGGTGATAAGCTATGGGCATTGAGTTATATGGAAGAAATAGAGAAACTTCATTTAAGCTTCATTAAACTACTGCATCACTTTCAACACTCCAGAACACTACATTAGAATAGAAGTTTAATTAAATCCACCAAGCACCCAACTTCTAAAAACGACCTTTGACTGGAGGGGAAAAATATTAAAATGAAACACTTTTCTCCTCATTTGAATATTTTCTAAATAACACAAATTCTTGCCAATCCATTGGTTTGATGTCCGTAACTCTTTTAGGGTGTAAATCCATCTCTATCATACAAATTCAGAATACATTTTAAATAAGAAAGACAGAGTTGAGAGGTGGAAGAATAATGTATATTTAAAGGACATTGATAAATGCCTTAACTCGTGATTTAACCCTCGGTTCAGAAAGATATCTGATCTACTTGCACAGAACACTATTTATTTTTTAGTTTATCTATTAGAAAAATAAGATTAATTAGTTCAGTTGAGGTCAACTAATTGTGAGATTAAAGATATTCTTTGGCAGAAGTTGCTGTAGTATCAATGCAAGTGGGATTTGTTTGGTTTGTAACATGTAAAACGGGGGGGGGGGGACTGTGGTAGTTGATTGGTTAGCGTGATAGATTCTCAACTTGTAGACCCTGTGGTCATGGATTTGATTCCCACCATCACCCCTGGTTCTTTTTTTCATGTTTCTTTTCCCCTATGCATATCCATATAATATATACATCATTTACCTACTTGCTTATGAATGCTAAAATATAAATGGATAATATATATATCACAAAAATCAGGAATGACCATACTACTGAAAAATCATTACAATTTTTCTTACGTTCATAATCATTTTAGTTGTAAACAATCTCAACATGTATAACTTTTGTTTTAATTTTTTTTGAATACTTTATTATTTTAGGAAATTTCAACTGTTCAACAAATATATGGCGATTTGAACAATATTATGATAGTTACCTTAGCCCCAGAAAAGAAGAACGCATTGAAAGTCATAAATGCATTATCATCTCAAGGAATTGTTGTTTCAGTAGGTGAGATATTTATTACTGTTGTTTTCAAATTTACCATTTGTAATTGATTTTTTTTTTAAACGTAAAGTATGATTGAGTTGAAAAATTAGTGCCCCAAGCACTACCATTATTTAATGATTTGAAATGAATCATTTTGTTAAATATCACAGCCAGTTAGAATAATAGTTTCAGCAGTTATAAACTAATTTAAATTCTTTTTTAGGACATTCCATGGCTAGCTATGTTGTTGCTGAAGAGGCTGTATTAAATGGAGCAAATTTAATAACACATCTATTCAATGCCATGTTGCCGGTAATTATGTTATTTTGTTTTAATACTTTAATTAATTATTAGTTCATCATGGAAAAAGGTTGTTCATTGTGTTCTGCTTAATTGAACGGTGCAATTCTTTGGCCACATGAAGAGAATATGTAATGTAAGTAATGCCAAACAATATGAGAATTGTGCTTGGGTACAGCTGCGATTCTTTGGATCCCTGTTAAAGGCTGTTTACTGTTATAAACTCTCTAATTTGGATTCTTTTTAGTGTATATTAAGTGCGAATGTGTAGTGTGATAGGGCCAAAGGTGGAATATTATGTACGTTATAGACTCTCACTTAATTTAGTTACGCAATATATGTAGAGGGTGATGGAGGAATATCAAGTACTCCATCACCCTGAGTTAATAGTAGATAAGAAAGAATATATTTAAGATTAAGTGAGAGTATGAAGGGGTTTGGTTTTGTAACAGTTGGAGGCTGAAATAAACCTAGCCATTGAAAGCCCCTGGTGCCCAACCTTGGCCACAAATAAGACAAACGTCTGACCCTGGGTCGCCACTCACACCCAGGGTGGGTGATTTTTGAGGCCTGCTGTTAACTCTAAAATTACAAAAGCTAGAATTGCTGGTGGATTGCAAGAAGTGATAACCTCTCAACTGTGTACACATGTCAGTTTATGTACATGCAGGTGTAAATTTGAGTTTATATAAATCAGTAATTAATAATGTATTATTAGAATTACATTTCTGCTGTTGAATGAATATAGATTTGACCTCGTTCCAGTTCTGACAACCAAATCTACATTCCAAGGTAAATTTACTCAAAGAACTATTCTCATTTATTATGATATATTTAAATTGATGTATAATTTTTATATGAAGTGTGGTTGAAATGAAAAAGTTGTGCCACAAGCAAGACTTGAACCCGTGTCTAACCACTAGTGCTATCGTAACTTCACCTCCTGACATTACATAAAATTTATAAATCAATTCAAATCATTACTTTGGTTAACTAAGACTAACTAAAAAACACATGAATTAATATAATAATTACTGAAGTACCTGCGCTTTGCTACCCCAAGGCCAATTCATTTGTTGCCGAGAAAAGAATCTGATTACTCGAAATTTGAATATATGCTAAAAAAAAGAAACTTGAAAAAGCTGTAAGTTGGGATGATGAGTTGATGTGCTAATGGATCCTTGGCTACACATCTACTTATGATGCTTTTAATGCATATTTTACTAATTTGAATTAACCATCTATCCCTGATATATAAAAATATTTCTTAACATATGTTTCTAATTCTTTCTCTGTACCGAATTTGAGATAACTGGAATTATTGATTATCTAAAAAATGGTCTTTCCACTGGGCCTAGATTATTTGAATAGCGCTTTCCTGGAACAGTGTGTTCCTTATTTGACTAAACCCCTAATATTTATATGTAAGTATATATTCGAATCTCAGTAAAGCTCAAAATAGCAAAGGTGCGCCTGTTCATAAAAAAGCGTACCAGTCATAATATGGATTCAGTTTGGGTTCAGAAAATTGCTTTCCACTGAAGACACCCAATATCACAAACATATATGAGAAAATAATAGGTTCAAAAATGAAAAATCTTTTAGTGGTGATCGTGTCAACCATGACTTATTAAGGAACTTGAATCTTTTGATGTATGTGGTGTTTGCCTGGATTGGTTTAGGTCATACCTTTTTGGATGCTATCAAAAAGTATTGTAAGTAAGTATAAATGGCATTCCTCTTCCAATTTTCACCTTCGGACTGCCATTGTGGGGAGTCTCACAACACCCAGAAAATGATTTTATTGCTTGTGCTTTTTTTTAATCTACTCTCCAATATATCTCTATAAGGTCTATTTGTGACAATTTTGAACAAAAATGTAATTATTATAGCTCTTTTATAGATTAAAAAACCACACCAAACACCCACCTCGGTTTTTTATTATTACTTTTTTACCGATGGCGGTGAGAGTGTTAAAATATTCCATTAAAAATTAAGTTTTCAACCAACTTTCTATTTTGAATACATCAAACAGGTTTGTTTATTTTAGTTTCATCACAGAGATCCTGGTATTGTTGGTCTCCTAGGAATGGATTCTAAAAGCACAGTATATTATGGTGTCATTGCAGATGGGATTCATACACATCACTCAACACTAAGAATTGCTTATAAATCGCACCCTAAAGGTAGTTTAAAATTTTTTAAAGTTAATTAAAGTTAAGTTCATCATTTTCATTCATTTCAGGAGATTGTAATTTATTTTGAATCATTTGAAAGTACGCAACTGTTCAAGTAAATTATAACAATGAATGGCTGCTTAGTTTCATCATAGCTTTTCATAGTAATAGGCCCAATGCAAACAATATCATTGCATAAAATCTTAAGAACTTAATTTTCAGGTGTTGTGCTTGTCACTGATGCCATTTCAGCAATGGGCCTCGGAGATGGGAATCATTATTTAGGGGAAAAAGTCATACAAATAAAAAATGGAAGGGCCTGCATAGCTGGGACTAGCACACTTTGTGGGAGTGTTGCGACGATGATTGACTGTATCTCTCATTTCATAAGAGCCATAAGTAAGTATGAGATGTAAATTGTAATTTTTTTTGCATAATTTGTTTCTTGTTGTACTATATTTTATTTCAACGCAGAGAAAATGGTTTAGAAGTTCAGCATTTGATAGATGGTTAGGGATAGTTTAAAATAAAAATAGATACCGTACTTTTATTGATATGATTACAATACCAAAATAACCCACATGTCATCTAATGCTCTAACTTCAAAGTTACAAATAAAAAGTTGCTTTATGATACCGTAGTGAAGCCAATATGGATTGGAAATGTGGGGTTCAGCCCACTGCCCAATGTATAATTCTCAGAAAAATCCTTCATGCTCCATTTCATGTTCCACATGATCTACTAAATGTACCTTTTTGTTCAAGATAATCCAACTCCTGTTACTGCAAATTTTCGTAAAACAACAACCGTAAATCCTCAAATCCAAAAACTCATCCTGACAAATTCCCTCAAACGACCCTTGCTGACTGTAGACATGATGGCTGTGAGATCTCCTATCCATTCTTACAAATTTATGTTATACTCTACAAAGTTTCTGATTTGTATGAGCAGTGTATGGATTCCAGACTGGAGAACTTGAAGTACTGAGTAATCCCTTAACATTCACGGGTTTGACATTTGCGGTTTTCACTATTCGCATATGAAAAAATGAGGTAAGATTTAACATTCACGGAAGGTCAGACTTGTGTATTCGCAGAAAAATAACACTTGAGTAAACAAAAAAAAAAAAAAAATTGAATCAACTGTTCATTCTATAAAGTCAAAAGAGCCCCCTATAAGGGCAGTGTAGCAGCTTCTTCAACGCCAGCAAAAAGAGTGTGCCAAATTCGAAACAAAGGGCTGGAAGAAACTGACAAAGCATTAGGACTATGGATAAAAGACATGGCGCAAAGAGATTGCCCTTGAGCTCGGCATTGATAAGAGCTAAGGCAAAAAAACTACATGGTATGATTAATGAAAGTTCTGATTCCGAGTCTGATTTCCAAGCCAGCAAAGGGTGGTTTGAGAATTTCAAAAAAACGTCTCAATCTACACAACTTGAAATTAGTTGGAGAAGCAGCATCAGCTGATCATAAAGAAGCGGAACAATTTCCACAGACACTCCAAAACATCATAGAAGACAACGGATACTCACCTCAGCAAGTTTTCAATGCTGACGAAACGGGACTTTTCTGGAAGAAGATGCCGAATCGCACGTTCATTTCAAAAGCAGAAACAACAGCTCCAGGATTTAAGGAGGCCAAAGATCGTATCAGCTTATTACTTTGTGCAAATGCATCTGGTGATTGCAAGTTAAAGTCGACTTTGTTCTACAGATCCCAAAACTCAAGAGCCCAAAGGGAAAAAGTAAAGATGAGCTCCCAGTTTTTGGGAGATCAAACACCAAAGCATGGGTGACTAGTCCCTTATTCCAAGAATGGTTTCATTTCTCTTTCATCAACGAAATAAAAAAAAATATTCTTTTAATTTAAAACTTGTACAATTTTTTCAGTCATGGAACGTAATCCTCCTTATAACATAGAAAAATAGACTCAACATTCACGGATTTAACATTCACGGTAATTTTCAGGAACCAAACCCCCGCGAATGTTAAGGTATTACTGTATTCAAATGAAAATCCTAACATAGAGGAATAATAATAATAATGTCATGGAATTTACCTATAACTCCTGTGGATTTTATTTTATCATTGCACGTATTAAAATCTAATTTACAAATAAAGGTTACACCAAGATCATTTGTGATGGTTTTTGAAGATAAGTAGATGTTTATGTTATAATTGTAAGTGATACAAGAGTTAGATCTATAGGAATTCATTTTATTGCATTTTTCAGCATTTAATATTAAATTGTTTTTAATGGACCATATATGAAATGAATTTTAAGTCAGACTATAGCAGTCGGCAATTCATTGAATAGAGAAAGTCTTTGTTACTGTAAATAAAAATAAATAAATAAAGGAGTGTTACAATGTAACTTTCTTTTAATATTTTGCTTTGTGTACAGTAAAAGTGGCCGGTCCATATGGAAAACGACACCCGTATAACTGTTGGTCCTTCAGATAATTTGGAAAATACCATTAGATCATCCTGTTGTGAGGAGAAACAGTATTGCTCAAGTGTCTTTCTCGATGAGGCCCAAGTGGTCGATCGGGTATGGCTCCCCGCTTTTCTGTGGAAGTTCAAGGTGCTTAATTCATTTTATAGGACTGTTATAACAAAATGGTATAAAAAATGCCAACTTTTAGGCCGCTTTTAAACATCTAAATGGCTTCGACAAAATTGTGTAATCAAAAAAGTGGAACATTTTTTTCACAATTTTAAGTCGTTCCCAAGAATTAACGAATCACTTTTATTGGGTTGTCCGGAAAATAATGCAGGATTTTGGCATTAAACAAAAAAAAAGAAACTAGTTACTTTAAAGCAATGTTCTTTAATCAAAATAATTTCCCATACTCTCAATACATTTCTCCCAACGTGTTGGTAACTTATTAATTCCGTCTGAGTAGAATTCAGAATTTTTAGAATTGATAAAGTCAATAAATGCATTTTCCAGTTCCGTTTGATTTTTGAATATTATGTGTTGTAAGTAGTGGTCCAGGTGTCTAAAAAAATGGTAGTCAGTAGGCGAGAGGTCCGGAGAGTAGGGTGGGTGAGGCAAAGTTTCATAGCCAAGCTCCAATAATTTTTGTGACGTTACACGTGACACATGTGGTCGAGCGTTGTCATGCAACAAAATGGGCCCTTTCCGATTGACCAAAGAGGTGGTCAGCGACGGTCGTTTTACTGACTTTGAGTTGCTCTGCAAGTTCTCGAACAGTTGTTTTGGGGTTTTCTTCCACCACTGATCGCAGAACATCATCATTAAGAGAGGAAGGCCTTCCACGACCTTCTTCATCTTCAAGGCTGAAATCTCCCTCCCGAAATTTTTTAAACCACCTTTGCACAGTGCACTCATTAACACAACCCTCGCCCCAGACTTGGTTAATGTTTCTAGCCGTTTGGGCTCCGCTTCGGCCGAGTTTAAACTCGTAAAAGAAAATCGTACGAAATTCTCGCTTTGACATTATAAGGATGACTGAATTATTTCCAAGTAGCGGAATGCTACAGAGGTAAACAAACAATATCATTTGGAAGAGGATTAATAAGTGTTGACATTCATACAAATGAGTAATCCTGTAAACGTAAACAGAATATTTTATATAGATTTTTTTAAATGAAAACTTAAAATCCTGCATTATTTTCCGGACAACCCAATAGTTCAAAAACCTAATAAATTATAGTATAACTTGATATTATAGAACCTAGTAAATTCGTAGTATATCAAGAAGAATACAACCAATAAAGATCAGTTGTAATTGACCACTTGGACTGTGAGAAAATGGTAACAAAAAATGGCAACGTTTCTAAGTCATAAAATGACATTGAAAAAATTGCTGAAATAAGGTAAAATTTTAAAATTTGATTAAACAAAAAGTGACTCTCCTTAAAACTGAATTTGTATTCAAATTCAGATCTACCAAAAAAGTAAAATTGGAATTAAAAAAACTGAAATAAACCCAACTGTTTGTCCAAAAAGAGTTACTACTCCATTTAATTATCGTTTTAATTAAATGCAATACTTGGGTCTAGTAAAAATTATCATTGGACTAATATTTTATTAGGACAAATTAAATTTAAAAAACAAAAACACAAATGAACTGTTTGCTTAATGCTGAAACATATTTGGCCAGACCAGGATGACCAGAAATGAACGAACTGTGCAGTCTTCACCTCACAGACTTAAGAAATAAATTTAAACAAAATATATATATAAAAGCTAGATCAGAACAAAGTTAAATAGTTTTGCTTTTCATGTATTTTTCTCCAAACCACTTCAGCATCTTGAAACAATTCTATTTTATTTTGTACTCAATTTAATACCTCTGACCTACCAAGTAACCTAACACTATCACCCTCACGTTTGCCGATGATACTCTATTCTCTTTTCTAATAAAGAACGGTCACAACTTGCTGCAATTTGCAAAATCAATTGCTAGAACGCATGCTCCTACAATGGAGAATCAAGAGGAGTAAAAGGTAGTAAACAACGTTCCCACCCTTGTTGCCTACAATGTGTGAAAGCTCTGATTCTACCTGGACAAGCGACTGACATGGAACCCACGTATACAGCTATGCACACAGACTGTAGCACACAGTCATCATAAAACAACTACTTGACAGACAATCTAAACTCGCACTGATAAACAAAAGAAAATTGTTGCATTGCCCTCCTGGCCCCTATTCCAAAAGACATTCCAACCTCAATGGAGTTCAATTTCTTCAATCTAAAATTCTCAGAACAAAAGTCACTGTCCCTTGTTAATATTGTTTATATGTAAGTATTTATTATATGTCTTACTTGTGTCAAAGAATAGAGTTGTAAAATAATAAAAACATAAATAACATGCTATTTTATCTTGTAGTGCAATAATAGACAGTGTTTCTCTTTTGCTTGCTAGAAACAGACAAAAGTTACGAATTCACGCTACACCAGAAAATCACTGCTTCTCTAGAAAATTTAAACTGTTTCACTTTTTGGTAGTTTTTTTTTTTTTTTTTTTTCAAACCACTTCTTCTTGAAACAATTCTATTTTATCTTGTAGAACAATAATAGACAAACATTCATAGAGAGAACAGCAAAGAGCTAAAAAAATTTCGATTTCTCTTGAAACGTTGCATTTTTTCACCGCTCAGTATTTTTTACGTTTCAGTAATTTTTTTGCAAACCATTTTATCATATAGATACAATTCCTTTTTTTTATTTAGTAGAGCAATAATAGACAAACAATTTAGCATGAATCTTTTTCAAAAACATCCAGAGCTGAGTAATATTTTTTATTTATTTAATAAAAAATGTAATCAATTTTGTTGTAACTTTAGGTTACAAAGATTAACAAAATGTTATTTGTCCCCCAGGGCAGCATCCTAAGGCTGTTCCTCTTCACAATATTCACTGCTGACACGTCTGAGCTCCCTAGCTAAGTTATATGCTCTTTTGTTCATCTTTCCCTGGACGTGCAAAACATTGAAGGTCTCGAAAATAGAAAATTTAAAACTTAATCCAGCCACATGACCTTTACTTTCCAAAAATCCACTCACCTTACAGTCTATTTCAACAGAACACTAGTTGTTGATACTGTGGGCTACCTGAGTCTATAAATTGACATGAGAGAACAAATTACTCTTAGATTACTTTTTTACTTATTTAACTTGCACCATTACTTACACTTTATGAGACCTGGAAGTTTGAGAATCAACAAAAAGTCTAATTCCTGTAAAATCCCATCCATTCAAACAAAAATGGTATGAAAAAATATTTCTCCTTTCTTTGTTGCAAATCCTGCACTCCATTAAGACCTTAGTGAAAGGACAACTTCCATAAAAATTTAAACTTTCATCCTAATCCTCTTGTCTGACAGATTTCTTGTCACACCATTTCTAGGGCCGAGGCCAAGAGAACTCTTGAGACTTGAATCAATTTGAGGGAGTGTCACTGGTTGGTAACTTCTTATTTCCATTTTCATTGTGTCATTTTCAATTGCAAATTAAAATTGCAATTGTAAAAATTATAACAAATACAATCAAAAAGTATATTAATAATATACATCATATTATAACTAATTTATTTATTTTCAATAAAAATCGAAATGTTGGTACGATAAAGAAAACGTTTCTCTGAAACCTACATCACACCAGACCGCATCTCACGATTTCTGAATAAATATCGACTAACGATCACTAATTAGCACACATTATAACTAATCGTGAATATATCTACTGCCAGGATGTCCACTTGTTGAAGCTTTGGAAGCCGCTTCTATGCATCCAGCCTCTGTCTTGGGACTAGAGACGAAAAAAGGGACTTTAAATTATGGAAGCGATGCGGACTTTGTGGTACTCGATGATTCCCTTTCCATCTTATCAACCTGGATCCGAGGCGAGTGCGTGTATTCTAAAAAAATTGAAAAATGATATAAATATACATTTTTGATATTTTTGTACCCATTGCAATCATAAAAAATTGTCTGTTTAATTGTACTATTTGATTACCTTCTATACCTATTTATTGAAGTTACAAAACGTTATTTAAAGTTTAAAAACACAATTATAAATTTAACAGTTTTAACAGTGTGTATTTACTATGTTGACAAGGAAAACAAAAGAAATACAAGTGGAGAACAAACCTGAATTAAGGGAATAATGAACACTTAATTCATATAAGCTGAGGAAAAATAGAGTGGAATAGAAATTTCTTTATTATTTACAAAAATACACCTGTAAATCTTATTTACATCTAAAGAATATATGACACGATTTACAATCGTCTGTTGGAGCTCATTACAATATACCATCAAACAACAATTTCCTATATATTTGTGATTTTATACACATAAGTGACTCAAAAGAAAAAAAAAGAAAAATACTAATATGAATTATGAATCAAAAGTTAAATAAAGTCAAACCTCTGGAGAATATTATTAAATGGAAGCAGTACAATACAAATTAATTTATTTGTTGTCATTTAACCTGACATCCCATAAACAGTATTTCCTGTAGATCCATGCTTGGCAGGTATATTGTGTGTGAGAGGTCTGATTTCTGTATCGTCCAATAATTTTATTAGGTTTTAGTTTGACTCTTACCTAAAACTCCCTAGTTTAAGAATCTCCCACAAGGTAGTTAATTCAGCAATAAAATACATAACATTTCCACTGCATGTGAGCTGCAGAGTTTAAACCATCATGCTACCACTCAAGAAGCGATTGAGAGAGTTAAGTACAAGGCTTCACATTTGCATTTAATCAGTCAGCTAAGGGTCCTTCAGTGGCAATTCCTCACAATTACCTTTATTTAAATTAAACATACCTGTATTTAGGGAGAGCTGACTGTAAATCAACTGACTAGATACGGTCAATTCTAGACATCCACAACAAGAGATTTGAGAAAAACTAGGCCAACAGCCGATGTTTTCCCTAGATGGAAAAAGGTCTATTTTAGTTATTTTTTAAAAATTCGCTAGACCAACTACAACATAGTTTTCCAACTGTGCATTTCATACGCACATTTCACATTTTCAACTGGCTCAAATAACTGATTTCTGAAAGATTAAAAGGCCACATTTGTCGCTTAAGACCACAAGAACCAGGTAATAATTGCAGTTGATAATCTCAGTGGCCGTGATATTGGTTATTCTTGATTCAAGCAGCAAGCAGATTTTTTGGATGTACTCAAAACGAAGTGGTAGAGTAAAAATAAAAACCATGCTGTGGAGGTTTCAAGATATAACATATAATTTGGTATTAAATTTGGCAGTGAAAAAAAAATCATGTATAAAATACCTCTAAACTTTTTCTATAATTTTATACTGTTGAAACCCACATACCTGTTACCCATAGCAAATGATGTAACGGCACACAGTGCTAAAGACTGCAAATTTTGGTTTGATTGGGATGACATGTCCTCCTATTAAGGTCTAAGGAAGAGAAAAAGATCGCAAGTCGGGGAGGGAGTACAACCTAAATATTTATATTTATCTATTTCAATCTGGTCCCCTTGTTAGAATTATTTAACCTGCCACTCATCCAGAATAGTAATATATTTTTTAGGGTTTTAAGGTTGTGGCACTCTCAACACGACACGCAAGAATGGAACAATTACACAGAAGACAAACACTTTGAGCCTTGAAGATGATCTCAATAAAAGATAGAAACGTTGGCACGAGAACGAAAATATTTTTCTGATACCTACATTACACCAGACCGCATCTCACGACATCTCAATAATTGTGTATAGTACAATTTTTATGGTGGTGCTTTCCATTTTTATAGCATGTTCCAAAACCTGGGGAAGGTCGTCTAAGAATAGAGTAAACACTAAAGGACTTAGAGGGCAGCCCTGTCTAACTCCTCATTCCACTTATAAAATTCGAGAACAACTAGTCAGACCTCTGACTCTTGATCCCATGATTTCAAAAATTGATTTTAACATTTTGAGAAGTTTCACTGATTTTTCCTGGCTTTGTCCATTTCAAATTAATTAAGTTCAACAGAGTATCCACCCCTAACGTAAGAAGCTATGCGATTAATCAGGAGGCAAAAACATTTTTGCTATGGCATCAAGTCATGAAATTCTCCTATAATTCTCACATTGATATCGTCATGTTTAAAAAGAGGGAATAGAATCGCTTTTCCGAAAGATGAAGGAACAGCACCTATGTTTTAACTGTAATGAAAAATTCTAAGCAATATGGGAACACTCTGGGGGGGGGGGGTCCGCTTTATCCGGGGAACAATATTTAAAGAGATCGCGTAATATAATAGCATCATTCCTGTTCGGATTTAGAAGACTTGAACTATTTGCATAGGGGATCCTGTCGTCACAAATATAACTTTTCTTTCTAAAATTATTAATCGTTTTCCAAAACTCATGGGAATATTTATTACAAAAAGTTGTGAAACAGCATAAGAGCAGTTCTTGGCTTTGCACAGGGTTTTCTAACGAGAAATAACCCTCAAATAAGCTATTCTGATAAATGATTCCGAGTGCTTTTTGGAAAAGGTTCAGCAGAGCAAAAGACTTTTGCGTAGCGCGAAAGCATTCAACCATCGAACCACTATTGTTTCTGATTAATTTTAATCAAGCATTGGAGGTCCATTGTTCTTTCAAAGTATTTTTACCTTTTACCTTGTACTTACCTTTTATATTGAGGTTGTTATTTTATTTGGTGTATCATATTCATTTCATCTGTGTTAAATTTTCGGGTATAGGAAGACTTTGGGGAACTGAAATATTTCAGTTCGACAACCGGATTGATCATCGATCAGGTTCGTCATAATATTGTCCAATTTATGCAAATCTTGCCAATGCTTATAAATGGGGCAGTCCACCAGAACGTGCCTCACAGACAGTGGCTCGTCACTGAGTCACACACTGGTGGAGAGCTCAGTGCCATTAAGTATCCGTGTGTGCCCTATTCTGAGTCTGGTAAAGACCACTTCCTCACGCTGGTTGTTTCTCGCGGATCAGCTCCTCGTTCGTACGGCGTGTTTTATTATCCTCAGTTTATTGTCGTTGGTGTTTTCCCATTTGTTCTGCCAATTTTTTACGAGGGTTCGCAACAACAGAGGTCGTATAAACCCTCAGGGTGCCGGTGTTTTTGAAAAAAAGCCCATTTGTAAGTATGTCGGGTTCGAATGCAGGGCCCCTGGTTTCGAACCCGGGACCTTTACCTTACAGTGATGAGCGCCATGTCAAAGATTAAATCTTGCAACCACCGACGCCCCTAAAGCTGTGCAGTTAACAGTGCGAGGAAGATTCAATGAAAAGTAGCAGGATTTTTTAATTTTCATCATACGTTCCTTCCAATTATAATTTTTTTTAAATTATAAAACGAGTTGAAAAAACGATATTTGAGTTGTTTGATGTTAGAGTTGGCATTATCGGGAGGGGGGACTTTTTCGGAAAAGGGTTGCAGCTGATTTTGAGGGAGCTATTTTTTGACTTGGCTTTACATCAATGCATCGGCCATGCGTTTTTCTTCGGCGTCGCCGCAGTCTATAGAATTTACTATGCTTCTTTCACTACGTGCTGTTGTCTTTTATATTTTGATGTCATTCTTTTTTATAAAGAAGTATTAAACTGTCAAATACGGGAATATTTTCAGTGACATTCAATATAGTTGCTATATTTGTTGGGAACGCTACTCCGTGCTTTCTTAAATTCTAATATAATCCCTCTCTAACTTTGTTTCTGCTGGGGCATGTTAATATGACATGTTCCGGGTCGGCATATGTTTCTCCGTCACAGTCGCAATTTGCGTTTTTTATTAGGGATATTTTTGCTAGATGATGCGGAAGTTGGTTCTGGTCAAGTCTAAGTCTGATAATGGTAGTGAAAAAGTTCCTCGGTCTAATAAGTCATGGCTTGTAGGGAATGACGGGTTGGATTCTTGAATAGTATTTCCTTTTAATTCGATTGGATTCGACGTATTCTTTTTGCCAATTCTGTTTGGCCATTTTATTGATATGCGCTTTGATGTTGTCGTTATCAATTTAAATGGGCTCCCCCCATTTTTTGCATCATCGTTTGCCAATAGGTCCACTTCCTTGTTGTGTTTATTTACATCATGTGCTTTGACCCATAAGAAGTGAACTTCTACTTCGCTTTTTCTCAATTCGGCAAGTACCACTTGTATTTCCTCTATCAGGGGGTTTTCATCAGTTTTAGCCTGTTCTAAAGCTGTGAGTACGCGAAGTCGTAACTTTTAGAGGGTTGTGGTTCTTAATCCTGTTAGTCTTCTAGGAGCTAATTTGTCAAGGCTTCTCATTACATTAATTCGCTTAGCCAAGAATGTGCCGGTCAACATCTGTCTTCTGACACTGAGCGGAGATATCATGGCTTCGACATGTAGAGGGCTGGTGGGTCTCGATTTCATTGGCCCGAGGCAGCTTCTCAGGGCTATGTATTGTACCTTGTCGATTCGTCTTAAATGAGTTTTCGCTGCATAGAAGATGATCCCGTAGTATATTCTTGCCTGGACCAGCTACTTATAAAGAGTGTGCTCCTTGCTATACATCTTAGCAAATTGAATACTTTTTCACTCTTCGATTCTGTAAGTTCAATGTGGGGTTTCCAGAGCAATTTTTTATCGAGTATAACTCCCAAGGACTTTTGCGTGTGTGTGTGTGTGTTTTGGATGTCTTTATCTGTAGAATGTCACGTTGTATACTTGTTGGTTGGGTACTTCTGTTCCTCGTAAAAAACATTGCAGCGCTCTTTCCTTCTGATAGTTAGCCACAGGTCGTTGTTATTCCAGTGAATAAACTTTTCGAGAATGGGAGTTATTTTTTCTACTGCTTCTTCTGAGCCCTTTCCGTTTGCGTATATTGCAGTTGCGAGAACTTTACGTCAACTGATTCTATGCGTTTCAGTGAGGCTGTATATATTGAAAATAAGATAGGGCTTAGGACGGCTTCCTGGGGGAGCCCCTCGTATAGTTGTCGAGGCCCATGTATTTGCCGATCGACCTGGAAGAATAAGGTTTTCTTTTTAATTATATTTATAACTGTACGAGTAATCCGAGGTAGTATGTTTAGTTTTATCATTTGTTGTTTTAGCAGGTTAACATTGATATTTGAGTACGCATTAGTAATGTCGCAGAATATGGCCAATGTGGTTTTCTTTTCTAGCATGTTCTTCTTGTCGCATTCATTTAGGAAACTTGCCAGATTATCATAGGTGCTATGGTGCTTGCGGAAACCATGTTGGAAATTCGTTAAAATATTACGTTTTTGCATGTACCACTCCAACCTATTTTTTTATGCGCCGTTCAAATGTTTTAAGCACACAGGAGTATAGCGTGATTGGTCTATATGAAGTCGGCTGGTTTGTTGGTTTGCCTGGTTTGTATGTAGGAACGATGACTTGATAATTCCATTGTTCTACTGTGTGCCCATTCATCCACACTTCGATAAAATCTGCAGAAGGATTAACTTTGCATTGGTTGGTAGATATATTAGCATTTCGTAATTGATTTGGCCATAACCTGGGGTTGTACTTTTTCCAGTTGATATAGATTTTTCAAGCTTCTCGATTGTGAGTGGGCTGTCTAGTTTATCGGTATTATTCACTTCTATATCGTCGGTTGTTATGTTCTCCTGTGCCAATGGTGAGGTTTATAAATTCTTCTATGTATGTTATAGTTCTTGACTGGAGTTGTTCTATTCCTTTTATTTTCCTTATCTTATCCCACACCCAGCACAACAGTGTCTCTATTAAGTGAGATTGCAAAGTTTCGCCAACTTTCTCTCCTGTTTTTCATTTAAAAACTTTCTGCATACTGCTGCCGATTGTTGAGCCTTTATGACGGTGGTGTGGGCTGGGTTTTTCTTATATTTTTTGAAATTTCTCTGTTTCTTTTCCCATTCAACTTGAAATTCTTCATCCCACCAGTATTTCAGTTTTCTTCCTGGTCGACCGCCTTTTGATTTGACTTTTTCTTTTGTCCGCGGGATGCTGTGTTCAGCGGCTTGGTTGATTATCCTGATCAGTTTCTCACAATTTTCTGGTTTTTCTTTCTCGACCTGATAGCTTACAAACTGGGTATAATTTTCCCAAGTGGTTTTTTTGTGTAGCCATCTCTGAGTAGTGGCCCTTGCTACTATTCTCGATTCTGATTGTAATATAGCCAAAATTGCATAATGATCAGGTCCAAAATTTTCTGGTAGCGTTTGACATTCAATTTTGGGTGCTGTATTCGTTGAGCTGAGTGTTATATCTGGTGCTGAGTTTTTCGTCCCAATCTTATTAATAATTGCGGGTCTGATCGTTAAGGAAACAAAGTAGAAAGAAGTTGGTTTAACGCCGATAGTAGATGGTCCCCCGACGCGCCCTTGTATGAACAACCCCATGAGAAGTGGTGAGCATTCAGGTCCTCTCCTATGTAAATTGGGTTTAATATATACTGATATGAAATTTACGGGATCAGGTTCAGCATAGACTTTAGCGGCCCTGATCTGAATGATGTCCTGATCATTGTTTGTAGCGTTTAGTGGTTCAAATTTAACCCCGTTGGTATGATAATCGCATTTCCACCATATTCATCCGCCCTACCGTTATGAAGTAACGTATATTCGGAGAGTTTATATGCGTGCCTCGGGTTTAGCCACGTTTCCGACACTAAAGCTATGTGTGCTCCTTCCTTGTTCCTTGTAATTCAAGTGTGTTTCTATTAGCTGGCAGAGACTGTATGTTCCATTGTATGGTCCATAATTGTTTTAAAATGTAAATATATTTCGTGTTTGTTATCATTTTTTATATTAATATTTTGAGGATTGAAATTGTATTAAGTCTAGTTTTTTGGATTAATTATTTATGATTAAGGTATGGTGATGTTTTGCACGAGGGGCAGCAGGTGAGTTTCTTGGGCCGATGCGTAGGACTGCAACATCACCTAGAAGTTGGGCTATAACTAAACTATCCGATTTAGGGAAATCCGATGAGTACATAAAATACAAAAATGGACCTAGTATGCTTTCTTGTGAACTCCCGTTTTATAACATGGCTTTTAAAGGAAGCAGTTCTACTTTTCTCGTTGAATGTTTTTCTTTCTAAATAAGATTTTACAACTCAGAAAAATGTGTACGGAAGCAATAGCTTTATTTTCTACTAAGACTATCATACCATACCTTATCAAAGGTCTTTTCCATGTCTTGAAAGATTTGTGAATTCTCAAAATCATCAAGAGTACTAACAGTGCAATTGCTGTAGAAAAGAATACTGAGGTTTGAAGCCAAACTGAGTTTCTGGAATATAAAATATGTACGATTTAGTCTAATAAATAAATAAACTGTGGGGAAGATGCGTTAAAGGCGCTATGATGAAAGTCATGCAGCAACTTGTTCTGTTTGTGCGCGGTCAGTTCATGCGGAGGAAATCGTGCAACTTGTGGAATATAAATTACCCAGCTGTTGAAAAACGTTTTATATGTGCAAATAAACTGGCAAAAATTGCATTTAGGAATGTTAATCAAAAGTTTGTTTTTATGGTTTTTTTTGTATGGAGAATTGTTTGTTGAAGATTGTTTATTACGGACATGGATGAAAACGTATTTGTTGTCATAGAAGAATAGATATGTCTAGCTTTTCAACTGTTATTCTTTTATGTTAATGTTTTATTTAATTTAAAAATAAATAATAATGAATTGTTGCGGAAAGAACTTTGAATCGGCATAAGGCGACGAGATCCTGGATTCTACGGAGTGATGCGATCGGTTTAGAAATGGGCCCGTTGAAGTTGAAGATATTGGACAGTGGCTACAAGCGAAGGGCCAAGGGCGATGGCGGAGAGGCCTCAGGACCCTAATGCTTAATGGTAATTAGGACGGGATAGGGAGTGGGCTTTGAGCCTCCCCCGACCGGAAACGCTGTGCCCCGACCCTCACTATGCCCTTTCTCGATTCTCTCTCTCTCTCTTTCTGTCGCATCGCTAAAACAGCAGCCGCGCCCATCCCACCGACAGCTGCAACACGGACACTATCTGCCACCGTTGAACCGTTTGAGACCACTCGAGGGTCCGGAAAAGTCCCGAAACAGCGGATCTACCATCCTAGCTTCAACATTTCTCATATTGAACTCTCTAAAAATTTTGAAAAGAACAGGAATGTATAAAAATACATAGACATATTTCATTTTTTCATAAAAACATGACAAGCATGACAGATTTGCCGAAAATGTATTACCAACTCTCGTTTTGTAGCGTTCATTGAGAGTTTTCCGATAAAAATCGTAATGAACCAGCAAGTCTGGATCGTATACTGTGATTTGATGTTGCATCATAATCTTTTCTGCAGACCGGGTGTCAGATCTTTCAAATTCAAGAAACGTAGTAAAGATGCTCTGCATATTCTCCTGAGGTTTCTCCATGGAGTTTGTGGGATGAAGAACCTATAGTTTGGTCGTTTCATTTTAATCTGCTATGCTTTTGATAGGTATATTTATGATTTATATATATAGAGCTGAAAATCTGGACTGTACCATGGGGTTTGTGGTTATGTCATGGTTTTTACGTAAGACCGGTATATACGAGAGAATTTCTGTCCTCATAGGTACTAGATACCTTTTAAATTTATTCATGTGGGAGAGGGAGAGAGAGAGAGAGAGAGAGAGAGATATTATTTATTTTATATTATTGGAGGGTGTATAAATTATATCGCGTAATAACATTTATTACTGTGTCTGCGGTGTCTCGGATGTGAGAATCTTCGTAGAAGTTATTTTCCAATTTGAATTATTTATTCTTCACTCAAAACGATTTTATCGTAGCTGAAATAATCGTCGATCGCTGCTTTTAATGCTGTTTTTGGATATACCTAACATCTGAGCTGCCTGGCCATAATTTATAACGGACAAATCGTGGAAATGTAGCTCAAAAAGGGTGCAAGGTCAGGACAGGTAATTGTTCTCACGTCACGCAGGAAACGTGTTAAACGGCTTTCTACAAAAATTCATACCGACTTGCCAGAGCCCTGTCATTTACTACCTGATGCCCCCTACGTCGAGCGTCGTATGTCAACTATTGGTCATCAAAGCTGAAAAGTTATCTCGCTATTTATTCGTCATAGGACCGTCACTGATCACATTGAAAGACATGGACATCGTCGATCGTCGATCGAATATCTATCTGCCTGATTATCAAACATAAATTATTTTTAACATTTACATCCAATTAAAATGAAACCTCTGGTGTGTATTTTAGGTGAAAAGTGCGTGTTTACAGCCCAGAGAGGAAGTTGGCGAACGCTCAACCGTGTCTTGACCCACCGTCGCGTCGGCTCTCAAACTGGCACCTGGCCTTTTTTACTCGCGCGCTTGCAGGCTTTACGCCCTCCGACGGTCCTGACCCTGGTCACGAACGCTTTTACCAACCAGTTGGGGTTGAAAACTGCCTCTATTCAACTGTGAATTGAATAAATCGGCGACGGGACCGTCTAAAATAGTGCGTTGCGGCTGTGTCTGCCAACGCGGCTTTGTAATCTGAATAATCTAAGAAAAAATATTGAATTGAATATTTGATGCAATGGCATTTATGACAGAACTTCCGACAAATACATTTTATAATTAAATTCACATGACAGTGTGTTATTACTGCTGATGATTTCTGTTTTTGTTTTAACATCGAAAAGTGAATTAAGTCAAAAATGCTTTTATACCTGGTGGCATATGGCAAGAGTTGATTTCGTCCACTTTTTTACCCTCCCAGTGCGTGCTATTTCGCATATATTCGGATGTGGTTGACGCCCTATGAATCATTTTCTCCGCCTTGAAACTTCTCTCTCTTTCTCTCTGTTTATCTTCTCATTTGTTATGTTTATATGCACAAAAATTCATTGCAAAGCTATTTCATTCGTAATGTTGCCAGGAGGAAACAAAAATGTTTTGAGTAGGCTTAGGAACGAAATTAAGTTTAGTATGTGTATAATAAGTTTGTATCGTTTGTAATAGAAGATCGAGAACCTTCTTGGGCATTCGACAACACTCCTTTTGAAGCAATGGTTATATCCCTAAACGGCGAAGAACCGACAAAACCTGCTGCCGATAGACAGAATCAATGGTAAAACAGCAAAAAAGTGCAAGACTCCATGTTCCACGAAAAAGTAGAAGCAGCAGTGGCGAGAGGATGTCCGCAAGGAGGAATACTATCTCTGCTGTGGAATGTGGTAGGTAGAGACGGCCTCATATGCAAACTAAATAAAAGCGGTATATACACCCAAGGCTATGCGCATGACTATGTACTGCTCGGGGAAAATTCGACTCAACATTAAAAGAGCTCACCCAAAGAGTACTAAACCTGGTGGAACAATGGTTTTCAAAACGGGGACTTAAAGCAAATTCCTCAAAACCTACCTTAATTGCTTTCACCAAAAAAGAAATATAGAAATACACGAAATGCTGTAACTAAAAAATGAGGGTAAATATCTAGGAATAATCTTTGATAAGAAATTAACCTGGGACCCTCACCTGCAACATTCTATAGCAAAGAGAATATCGCTAATGACCATAGGAGTTCCCTACGCAAATCTTGGGGATTAAAGCGAAAATGTCCTATTGGCGGTAATAATAAGACACAGAAATACCTATGGATTGCTAATCTGGTGGAACAAACCTCGACAAAAAATAGGTACCAAACGTTAGACAGCATACAAAGACTAGCAAACCTATGTAGCACAGGGGCAATGACAACAGTCCCTACAAACGCATTAGAAATTTTGCTAAGCCCACCTTCATTTGAAATATTCATACAAGAATAGGCTAGGAAAAGCTCACCTATGCTCCAGAAACAATTAATTTGGAAAGGAACTAAACTATTCGGGCATACAACCACAATCAACATAATCAGCCGCCCATTATTAGAAATGGGGACTGACTACATCATACCGAAAACATTCTTCACAACTGCCTTCAAAGTTTCAACGGACTATAAAGGAGTTGAAGAACACAGGAGAGCATCAGATACAATGCTATACAGATTGCTCCAAAACAAACGAAGGAACCGGATCAGGCGTTTTCGGTACAAGCCCAAAACATGTGCATTCAAAGTCATTAGGGAAGTACACTTCGGTCTTTCAACCAGAATACATGCCATCAATTCTTCTGCCCTGGAAAATATTAAAAGAGGTTACAATGGCAAAAAAATCCTCACGGAATCTGATAGCCAAGCAGCCATTAAAGCATTGGTATGTAAAAGAATCACATAAAAATTAGTCAGTGAATGCATCCAAATCTCCAAAACCTGAGAAAACACAACAACTTGATATCTTGGGTACTAGGACACTTAGGCATTTTGGGTAAACGAAAAAGCAGACACACGGGCCAGAGGAGGGAGGAATTGCATAATGAGGATTTGCAAGACCATACATCGCCCCCGACCCTATACTTGTGATAAGAAAAACATATAGAATCCTCCATCGCAGAATGGATACAAACAAACAAAAGGAAAAGTGGATAAACTCTAGCGGTGCTAGACATAGTAAACGTATGATAAAACAACCCTCACCAAGACTGGCAAAAGCTTTGTTGCAATCGGAGAGGGCCAAACTCATTGGAGTGGTAGGACTACGAACCGGTCACTGCCAACTAAGAAACATCTACACAACATGGGTATATACAGCAATGATCTCATTTGCAGATTATGTAAAGAAGAGGAGGAAACAGTTCCTCATATCATCTTAGAATGCGAAGCAACAGCGCAATGGAGATTTAACCAAACATAAGAAAACACTTAGGGAATCAAATTGCAGCAGCGACAGTCAATGGGCTGATAGTTCTAAGGAGAAGGATTGAGTCTAGAGCACTGAACTGAGGAACAAGGAAGGTATCTTATCTATAGTTGCGGTCCCTTACAATTTACATTTTCCGTGACCGGGCCGTGGCACTTCGTTTCGACACAAACTGTTAAGCCATCGAGCTTAATTTTAAATTTTACAGGCAGTAATTTGACAAGTTTGACAAGCTCATCTCTTCAAAAGCTCTTCTTTCAAGTAGCTCTCCACTCCAGCAGTTCTCTGCTCCAAACTTCTCTTTGCTCCAAACGCTCTCCGCACCTGTAGCTCCAATCTCCACATTCCTCGGAGTCCGCATTTCTGCGTTCTCGCTCGTTTAAATTGAATTAATTAATAATAAAAGACACAATTAATCACTAATTTAAAATTCTTTTCTTACGGTATTTATTAAGGTAATATTTAGTAGAGTTGTAATTGACGTTTTTCGCACCTTCAAAATTGAGCGCCAATAAAAACTAGCTTCTCATTAAAATGTCGCGTTGGTGATTGGAGGGTTCACTCTTACAATTCATGCGAGAAAAGTGCTTCTAACCCCTTTCAAACTGATGACAAGCTTTAAGCTTGAAGTCCGGATGGTTGTAAACTACAAATTTGTGAGTAGAACCATCATTTACAGAGAGGAAAAAACAACCTATTAAAAAAATCTGCATTATTTGTTTATTTTCATTAAAATTAATTAGAAAGTTTAATATTTGACTTAAAACGTAAACACGACAATAACTTGTGGTTTTGAATGACGGCTAGAGATGTTCGTTCTATTGCTCTAACCTTCATAAGATGGCTTTCTGAGAATAGCTAGTCTCCAGATGTCCCCGAGTTTCTCTATTACTGAACAGACATCGAGTAGAATCGGGAAACCATCACCTCACTCGAACAATGGGGAGCTGTTATATTCATAGACGAGTGTCGGTTTGTGGCAATCAGATGACCTGGACCCTGTGTGGAAAAGACGTGGAGAACTCTGTTTCACGTACACCACAGACTTTTTAAAGATTGTTATGGTATGGATGGACACAAAGTCTGATTATCATGCCGAATGGACCTTTGTTATCTAGGTATCTGGTTTAATTTAGTTTGCATTAAAATAATTATGTTGTAATTAATATAACATTAAAAAAAACTTATCGTTTGAAATAAACAACAAAAGATGAGTGTCCGCTTTTTGAGTATATATACATATAAATAAAAAATCCCTACGATAAAGCGGTTTCCAAACTATTTTAGTTATGACATTGGCGGGAAAATTATAGAAATATAGCACGGAAAAAAGTAGTACATTTTTATATGGCTGCAATAAATCGGACGATAGCAAGGGGAAAGCCGCAATAGTATATTAGCCAGCACATCAATTACTACCTTAGCAGCTTGTAAATTATACTAATGCGGAGCTTCCCAAACTCGTTAACTTTGAGAAAAATTTATAATTACCACAATAAACATAGAATGAATAAATTTCAAAATTCATGAATTAAATTTCAGTAATGAGAAATGGCAATGTATTCTGCCGAATGTATCAGATATTTTCATTAAAATGAATGAGATTAGCTTTTGTTTGCTTGGAAAAAGTATCACCACTTTCGATGCTTTAATTCACACTCAAAGCGGTCTTAAATTCTTCGCATAATTTAAAATCATTTCCGTGAATCAAAAGTGACAACGGTTTTTTTTTATAATCAGTTTTTCCCGCAAACGCATAACAGGCTAAACAACACAAAATGATTGCGTTGTTAAGGTTGTAGAAGGTTAAAAACCCATTGTCTTTCGCACTTCTAACATAAATGTAAAATGAGTCAGGTTGCAATCTGTACATACGTAAATATTCAGTCAAATATACTAGTTTTTCTTTCTTCTTCTATTTATCCAACCAATACAAATATATCGGTTAATTGAATTAAAATTTATAAAATGAGAATAAATTACGAATATCTCTATTCATTTATGAGTATACATAGCGCTCTTAAAAGACCACTGTGAAAATTAATGGCAAGTAAAATACAAAATTAAATATAAAAATAAATAAATGTTTTAATAATCTGGGAATTTTTAAAATAATAACGTTTTGACCTATTATAAAAATCTTTCGAATTGACGGAAAAACCGTTTCTAGATTTAATTTAAATTTAACATTTTGATTTTAATTTACATTTTTAATTTTACTTCATTTGCATATGATATATTCAGTAAGAAACAATTTAATATGTTTTCAAATTCCCAAATTACAAGAATTTTATTTTACAATCTTATATTTCATTGTCATTTAATAACGATTTTGTTCCTTAGGGGGTTGGAGGTTAATATGCTTATTAATAAAAGGAAATAATAAAACATGCTAATTATATAGGCGAAATTATAAAAGGCAACTTTTCGACTCAAATTATGAAAATATTTTTTTACATTATCCGACATATTTTTCTTGAGTACTGGAACTTGAGATCATTGATTTAAAGAGATACAGCATTTATTTATGCTAACAACATCAAAGTAATAATAACATTTGCTATAGTTACTTTGGAAATACTCACCTTTTTTGTGACCAAAAATTAGGATGCAGCTAACATCCATTCGCAGAAGTCGGTGATGTTGACCACTAAGAAGGGATGTTTCTGGTTAGTGAGAACAATGATTTTAACCAGGTCTCTAGTCCCACTGGTCGTTTGCCTCATTTAGTTTTTTCAATTATTGCGATTTGCGAGGTGCCGATCGCACGATAAAAAAATGTGGGTTATTTCTGTGAAATATTCCTTTGCGAGGATTACTGTATTGATGTGAGCTTCGATATTTATTCTGGCCACAGCAATTGTGAAACCTTTGTTTTGTACTTGGAGAGAAAGAACGGTCCTGATCAGTCACAACAGCAGAGTGTAGACTGGGACTGATAACGCGATACGGAGTGCCCAAGCAGGTTGCAAGAGCGTTTTGGTTGGCACATTTCATTTTCTGATTCTGAGATGGAGTGAGATCTATTACATCTCTAGATAAGTCTTATTTCAGAGTTTTTGGCACCGACAATAAGTTTTGGTTTAACAGCCTTCAATTTTAACAATTAAATTGAGATGTTTCTTTTCACATTCTGTGTGATAACGTTGTCATTCTTTGACCTATTGATCAATTTAAATCCAATCGTTTTCAGTATACAAAATCCATTAAAAAAGAGGGTAAAAGAGAATATGTCCTCAATTAAAATTAACATGTTGTGATAGCTCTGAACTACCCTGTCACCAAATATTTCTAAAATACACCAAAATTTTAAAACTAAGCTAAAAATATTAAATATGTACATATTTTTTCTTTTGGTTTTTCCATAAATTAGTTATCAGTTCAAGCGAAATTCCGTCGGGCCATCCAAAAGGACACGACACCCTGAATAAGACAAAGAGTCATTATCTTATTTATTACTGAGCGATATCAAAAGCTTTCAGGTCATCTTATAAAATTTTATTCATATTTCCATGGCACAAAAGTGTTTGCCCATCAGCCGATAATAAAAGTTGTGCTGAATGCTTCCAGACTCGGATATCCGCCCGCGTGTGGAATTAGTCGAGGTGGCTGGTCGCTGGCCACGAAAAGTGGCCCCTCTACCCACCTTCACCGTAATCGGAAATGACGCAACCGTGTGGTATCCGCGATTATTTGCAGGGAACAAAATGTTTTTCTTTCTTCTTCTTCTTCTTCTTTTTAATCCGCCGCTATAAATCTGGCGGGAGCGACGGCAAGTCCCTTCGGGCGAATACGGACGGAAACCACTGGAAAAATCTTTGCGGAAGTATTTTAACGATGCAAGATGAAATCGAAAATCATTAACAACATTAACCACATAAGTTGCGCCGGTTGTCAAAGATTTTTCATCTCATATCAAAGTTGAATTACACTAGATATATTTTAGAAAACAGGCGTTTACGCTAATGAGGTGTGATGGAAACCGTTTGATAAATATTTGGCATGTTATTTTTCAAAGCTTTCGTGCAGCTCTTCCACTGTTTTGACGATGACCAAATTCACGTTTTGGGTTTAAAACCATTCCCTTGCGGCAACGGGATATGGAATCTCTCTGCTATTGTCCCTAGGAACGGTATGAAGCTGTCACCTTTTTTATGACAAGCTGGTAGGTCAAACGTTAATTATTTAGGAATATTAGTTTCTAAAGCATCATGCCAGGCAGATACAAGTCGGCGTCCCACAAGAGAACATTGGTAACATCTGTGCACGCGATGGTCGGTCGCAATAAAAATAAAATAAAATTTAATAAAATACTAAATAAAATAATATACTAACTTGTTAAATGTGGCTTGATTTTCTGGAGAACCAGGGAGAAGAGCTAGAATAGAAATAGCTAGAACCTGCAATAACTCTGGCCAAAGCTAAACCAGAATCCTAGTCTATTAATTACCATCGGGGCTCCGTCCGAACCCTGTGATGTGTCGCATTAATGATACGGGAGGAGACACTCACGTTATTTTGAACCCGGTACTGCCTTTCTGGCAGCACACACAAATAGGCGCAAGTAACCTTTCATGAGAGAAGGTTTTCTTGACCGGTTGAATCGAACCGTGAAGGGACCCGCTTAGTCGAAGCCGAAATGTGAGAAAGGACGGGACACATTAACACGGACAGCCGGAAGGTCACCCATTTGAGGTTGAAAGTTGGAAGCCCTAAATCGATAACAAGTTAGGCAGCTCCTGACACACGTTCGTAATAAGCCTCGCAGTGATAAAATCCAGAACTTTGCCCGGATTAAAGACTGCACAGTGTTTGGGCCGGAATGAAGAGATGCATAATGGTAATGGAAGCAAATCAATTTGGAAAGACGGCACTCCAGGTGGAGGAGGTGAGGGTGCTTTGAATCATATTGAAGGTTGGCCTGTCGAAGCCTGTGGGCGTGAGAGGAGCAAATTTCCCTTTGAGGAACTCTTTGGCACGTAAAATTTCAAAATCATCCCTGAAATAATGTTCCTGGGTAAGTCGGACAAGAATGATGACTGAATCGTTGAGTTCCTTGGAAGAGAGTGGCCCATTATATTTACCATTGTGGTTTTGCTTTTTCGTATTATGCAAAAATATTAACACCCAAGAAAACAACACACGACGCAGACGAACAAAGCTCGAATGACGCTCCATTTCGTTAAAGAGGTGATTAGAATTGCCTTTCTTTAGGTGGAGACACCCTTTAATTTTTTGAGTTCAGGGAGGGAAGTGATAACCTTTTAACGCTGAAAGGCGGTGGCCACAAGTTAACGTCTTGGCTAAAGAATGGAGGCCCATGAAACCAATTTTGTTGGATGTCGGAAGAAACAAATTTCTCCGGACTGACGCCTCTACAAGCAAGATCTGTGGGATTAGATTCTGTGCTTTTATGTGACCATTCGATTGAGGACCTAACTCGGGTAGCAATACAATTTTTTTAGCGAGAAAGGTCTTGAGTAAATACGGAGGGGTTAGAAGCCATGATAAACTATTTCAGAGTCGGAAAATAATCTAATAGAGGCGATTGCATTAGGGATTGCACAGGTTAAACAAGCTTTTAATCATTCACCAAGAACACTGCACCGCTCAGCTCCAACCGTGGAAGGCCAGGCTTTTCAAAGGAGCAACCCTTGATCTCGCCTTCCACAGGCCTGAAGGTAATCGGCGCCGGAAATGATATTGATGTAGGTTTCTCGAAGAATGGCTCGGGATGCATGGGGATAAGGTTGGTCCTCATTTTGGACAAGCTGATGGAGCCGCGAATCGCGAGGAAGGCTGAAGGAGCGAGACCATAGGTTACAGTTTGTAGTTCGTATTCCCAAGTTCGGATTCCACAAAAGGACGCCAGAAAATGTGTTGGAAGTTTCTATTTTCCGGATGTACCTCTATATGTACATTTTCTTTATGTCAGCTCCAAGAGCAATTGGATGTAATCGGAAGGTCGCTAATATTTCAGGGAGATCCTTCTGAAGCTTGGGGCCACATAATAAACAAGAATTGTGAGAGAGACCTTTGGAATCGACTTGGGAACCGTTAAAAACGACAGGAATTTTTTTTGTCTAGCTTGACTCCTTTGAGACTACATGATGGGGGATTCCATAAGGAGCAGAATTTTTCAGCAGGTATCATATGGCCTAATAGTAAATACTCTTTCATGAAAGAGAGGTATGCCACATACTCTGAAGTGTTACGTTACGACCTCGCTTCCAGGTGAAAACAGGATTGACGAGCGATTGAATTGTTTTCGCCAATGGATTCTACATCGGGTTTAAATGGCAGAGCAATATCTACCAGAAGAATTTCGCGTATGGGGTTTTTAAAGTGCTGCTCAGCAATGTCGGACAAAGAGTCATCGGGTATGTTGCAGATGACTTCCTCTGTTTCACAAAATTTCTTTAAAGTGTCTGTCAACCTGCAATTCGTAAGCAAACTGTCAGCGGAACCAAGACTTCCAGCTGCATGAATGAGTAGGACCTAGAATTATCCACCCGAAAATGGATTTAAAGGCTGAAGGGTAACATTTTTTGAAGGGGGAACCATCGTGAATTAAAATATCCGGGAACTGGTCCGTTCCTAGAAGAAGGTCAACACTGGGCGGAGTATGGAATTCATCATCCGCTAAATTAAGATGGGGAAATCTGTCGTAAATATCCGATGAGATAGAAATAGATTCGAAATTGAATCCAACACAACTGCCTTAAATTGTAAAGAATCTAAAGTAGAGTGTGCTTTAAGATGGCAATGTGTTACACCATAATGCCGAGTAGAACACTGATATTCCTGAAACAGTGATGGAAGCAGGATCAACCTTTAACCCTAAGCTGCGAGCGGCCTGCTTATTATCGCAGATATTTGGGAGCCAGGATCTAACATGCAAAAATAAGAGGTTTTGGAGGCATATTTTAAAGCTGGTGATTGAAAGTGATAACGAAATATCAATAAATGAAGGCAGGAATTACAATTTACGGAGGTAAATAACAAATTTACACTTTGTTTTTGAAGTGTATGGTGTGAGTACTCTAATGAAACTACGTTTCATGCAAAATATTAAAAAATTTACTAAGTAATTGGTTAAAATTTCTATGGAAGAATATTGTTCGTTAAAAAAGGTAACTTTATTTAAAACCAAACGAGAAGGGTTTGGGAGCAGAATGGAAAGATAAGAGGTTTATACCAGAGGTGTAGGCGTAAATAAACAATTGTTAATTCTTGTGCTAGGTTTGATAAATTCCTTAAATAGGCGACAATTAGTTTTCAGAAAAAAAATTTAATCGCGGCCCGGATGGACTAAATTTTATGTGCACGCGCTGGTCGGTCGCAATAAAAATAAAATAAAATTAAATTAAATACAAAATAAAATAAAATAAAATACTAACTTGTTAAATGTGGCTTAAATTTAAATTCTCGACAACCAGGGAGGAGAGCTGTTTAATAGCTAGAAACTGCAATAACTCTGGCCAAAGGTAAACCAGAATCCTAGTCTACTAATTACCATCGGGGCTCCGTCGAAACTCTGTATGATGTGTCGCATTAAGGATGCTGGTGGAGAAACTCGCGTTATTTTGAACGCGATAATTGACAAAACGAAAAAAAATGCTTCTTGAAAATAAAAGAAAAACAGAAAGAAAACTAAAAGAAAATTAATCTTGAAGGCTAATTAATAGTTGACTGTATGGAAGCGAGACGGAAGCGAACAGGACTAGAGCAGGACCAGGCAGCAATAGGACAGGATTGCGGGGAGAGAACAGAACTAGGATAAATTCTAGATTAGCGGCATTTCGGAAACAAAGTAAACAATTATAATTCGCGATATTTGGGGGCGAACAACATGCTTTATGTCATTTATACTGCTCACCTACCTTAACACCCTAATATTTCATCACCACCTACTTGGTCGATAACGCAATTTTGTCCTCTCTTCCGTCTATCGAATTCTATACAAACTACCTCCAAATAGATGAACACCATGAGCGTATCAAAGGTGGTGTAAAAAGAGGGAGACATTACTGACACAAAAAATATACTCAGTGCATCTTTTCCGACAGTTCCTGGGTTGGCGAGGCTTTAGGGTCGTAGCTTGCTATACATTCATAAAGCTATACATAGATAGCAAAGTGACGTGGAATCCCCGCACAAGACTTAATAGACAACAACTACGAAAGGCTTGCAGGACCTTAATCCAACTGGTCAACACTAAACTAACCTTGTATCAGGATTTACTGCGACCACTTCGGACGTATGGAGTGGAAATGAGGGGTTCTGCCAAACCACACAACATTCATCGGATCCAATCCTTCCAATTAAAACTATTCAGACAAACTGTCAAAGTTACTTAATAGGTCACTAACCTCACTACACACACTATTTCAACATTCTTTTTCTCCACGAAATGATCCGTTCCTCGCCACGTCTCCCCGATCGACGATGATTTAGAGACCTCTTTGCCCCTTAATCCCTTAACCCCTCCTGGTTTCTCATTGCATGTGCTGTCGATGTTCAGCGCTGGGAACGTACTTACGCGATGCTACCTGCCGCAAATTTAAAGTCAAATTTTCCATAAGATTGTATTAGTCCCGTCCAAATCTGCTGTATGCCACGCAAAGCTATCCTACGCTCTGCCATCGTCGGATACTCATACTTTTTTTCGAACTAAATGTATTATTATCGTTATATTAATTACAACATACTTATTTTAATATAAACCAAATTAACTGAGATGAAAAATCCATTAGTTTTTATTTAATTTTTTTTTAATGACGTGGTAGAAAATGGATCAAAACACCGGAATACCAATTTTTTATATGATGAATTTAACCAACAATTAATTTCATGGTTTTGCTCATAAAATTACATCATTTTCGTCGAGTAGCGACAAGATAGGTCACGCATATTTTTTGTAATTTATTTCAATATATGTATATGTAATTTTGTCGTTATATTAATTATCACATTGCTATTTTAAGGTAAACCAAATTAAAGTTCATGAGTTTTCAAAACATAATTAATTATGATGGTTAGGAAGAATATTTCTTAAAACACCTGAATAACGTGATTTAAAACAGTTGTTCAGCAATTTAATTATCTTCATTATTAACTAACAAGCAATTTATTATATGGTTGTGCTCATAAAATTTAACTAACAATTTATAACTTGGCTTCGCTCAAAATAATGCATTAGAAACAAAAGAGGCGTTAAACAAAACAATATACGCATACTTATATTATTTACAAACCTATTCATTTTAATAAAACAGAAAGTCCTCAAGGAATGCGATGACTCGGGAGTTGGAACTGCAGTGGGTGTTTTAATTAAAACTATTTTGATGCTAAAACTAAAATTGCTTGACTGACTGTATTACTTTCTTCAGCGTAATCAGTGTCAGTCCTCTTCGTCGCCGTTTTTCACGAATAAAATCGTCTCCCGATCATGGACTATTTATAGGAGGAAAAGAGATAGTCGCCTCCTCATGAATGAAATACGAATTGTTGAAAGATTCACTAATCGATAAGGCGTAAAAAGAACATTAGCCGACAATCAATTTGCGGTCATAACTAATGGCTCACCCCTTGCAAACAAGGGAAAAGAGAGCGGGAGATAAACACTGACTGAGAAAGGGAGTTTTCGATTGAAATTATACCAGTTACCGTCTACTCCGTAGTTCCAGCTATTATAGCAATTTGTCCTTAACTTCCTCATATATCAGCCCTCTTTCTTCGCACCCTCCGCACACTGCTCATTCACTTTATTTCAAGCCATGTTCGTTTTTAAATACTGATTTGCAATAATTTTTCATAACCACTTTTATTCCGTAGGGATTCGAACTGACAAGTAGCTAGCTTTTCGAAGGATATGTGTTAATATTATCTATTTTGGACCAGTCTTCGTTTATGAATCTCAAAATTATACGATTTTGATTTGACTTAATCTCTTTACCTAGGACTTATACTCATAAACGGTTTGGTTTCGACTTTTTACCGTAAGTAAAAAGCGCGTGAAATTTCTCCTTGTGGTCTGATGGGTCAAAAAACATTTGCCATCATCAATAGTGGATGTTTTTGTACGACATAGAACTGCCTAACAAAATACAAAACTGTATTAATTTATGGAACAATGTTCAGAAGTGGATATTGGGATATTCAGGACTTTCTTTTGAAAAAAAGTAGGACTTAAAAAAAACAAGTTTTAGAACAAAATTTATTTATAAAGTAAACATCAAGCTCAAGATAAAGTACGCTGCCTGTAAATTGTTAACAGATGAAGACAGTGATGGACGTACCAGAAGATCAATAGTCATCTTCAGTGTTTGGTGTGTCTGATCGTGATAGTAAGACAAAACGCGTTTCACGACAAACCCAACGAGGACAGGCAAACAAAATGACTAGAGACAAAATCACAGGTTACTTTCACAGGCACACGGTCAGCCTTCGTTTACTGGTTCTATCTAGTTTCTGGTGTCTACTCTCTCGCGTGTTTTGATGTCACTCAAACTTTTTTTGGATTACGCCGACCGTCCTTCACCGAAGATGGGTAAGCCGAAACTCATTTGTGTGAAATTTAAACCTTCGACATTAAATAGAACTAATCAATTCATCAATAGTAACGAAAATGACTCCAAAAATCTTACCTTCTTTTCGACTATTATAACTGTGAACTATTTAAATTCTTGTGCAGTTCGAGCGATGATAGTAGAAAGTAGGTTTATATTGGGATGTTTTTATTTATTATTTACTCGTTTTTGGTTTCAGCCTAAGAAGTCTTGAATCCTGAATTAAGAGAAGACAGATATAATTAAATCAAGTCAATCATTGCGGGATCCAATATGTGGCTAAATAATGAATAATACATAAATATAAATAACCACCAATAAAAATATAAATTTATAATAACATTTAAGGTTAATCGAAGGTATTTGTATGTCTGTTTGATATAACAATGGAACAAAAGATTTAAGTTTATATAAAATAATAACCCAAATATGTTGAGCGGTCATAATCGACCATATGGATTATCTACGGTTTAGATGAAAAATGGTACAAAGAGGGAAAATTCGACAGGTTGTAAGTTGAGATGAAGAGTTGGTGTCCGAGTGGATCGAAGTTACAATAGCTCAAGTGGTAAGAGCAGCGGCGTGGCCACAGCAGCCAAAGGTCGAAGGTTCGGATCTCGCTCGTGACATCGACTTATTAATTTATTTATAGGACGGATCACTCCTAGATGGACATATATTGTGCATTTTATTTTCGTGTTCAGAGTCTACAGTAAAATATTTTCACTCCCACAGGACCTATCAATATATACAGCAGGATTGGGTATTATGTGTATTAAAAAGACCAAAAAGGTTTTAATTCAATATAATAAAAGATGTACAAAATGCATCGTTTGGTCTGAAAACAAAGAATTGCAGAATTTTTTGGGTGGCATTATAAAGCATTTCTGAGTGTAGAATACAAATATTTAATAAAAACTACCCCGTTATTGTTAACTTATTCTAAACATTAAATTGTGATAATTTTACTGAAAATTGCTTAGAAAAACATTTTTATTGAGTTAGTTCTGCAGCTCCGGTTTTGTTTACTTTTGACATCTCACTTTAATCCCAATTTGTTTATCAGAACATTTTGTTTACCTATAACAGAATTCACAATGCGAAAGAATTTTTTAAATACAAAGTCGGACCGGTAGAATCCTACATTTTCAAAGAAAATTAATGCCAAAAAAAACAAACTTGTTAAAACAACTACTTTCTAAACTACACTGCAATCGGTTTTGAAAATGATGCAAATAATCTTTTTCCGTGGAAATACATACAGTTTTCCCTGTAAATAGTTTAGAATCTGATTGGGACGACACAAAAGCTGAGAAATAATGTGAAGTTTGTACACCACTCAACTACAAATGAAATGTGAGTTCACCCCTCGATATTTGTGTGCTAGACACCTGTATAACATTCGAATAACAAATCATCTATCAGTTATAAATTACAAATTAAAAACAAAAGTTAGTAAATAAGCGCGGTGCGACAATATTATAACGTAACTAATCAAATTGGGGGTCGACAATATTCCGCCAACATGGCCCTCATACACCACACATGCTAATAAATATTTTCACTCTCAATATAAACCAAAGGAAACATTAATCGAGATATCTCAAGTACGAATTACAATAAAGTAGTCGTGCGTCTATCATAAATGGAAACAGAAAACCAAAAACTCGTGTTTAAGCACAGCTCTCATATCGGCATCTCTCAGGAACCAAGAATGATACTCAATTAATTTGTCATCTTTTCCTATCCACTGGACCTCCTTCCTAGATTAACTTACCAGATCGAGTAAGCTACATGCTTGACACAATGGTAGAGCGTTCTATTCTTAATCGGGCAAGAAACCGTGCCCTTGATAAATAGCATCACACATAGATTGCTGCCATTTCATTTCATTCATTTTTTTTGTTTTTAGCGTCATCGGTCAAGTCGTTAGGTTGGCCCTTTTCGCTAACCTTCGGAACAACTACAACTGCAAGGCGTTCTGAAAACAATCAACAACACAACAAATTGTCGAAGTCAAAAGTTCGCGAGGCCGACCTCTTCGGAGAGTTATTGGAATGTTAAGCTTAAGTTAGGGTATAATAAAAGAGCTTTATGGAATGTTAAAGTCATTATGAAGTGTATGATTGGATAGGTAGAAGGGACCATTTACTACTGGTGGATAGATGTGATTACAGTTAAAATGTTTGAATGAACAGCACAGTAACAGTTTTAGAATTTTATGGTGAAGAGTCAGTTTTGATCAATTGTCTAGAAGTCTTGTAACGTCTAGCCAGTTCCTGCTTTTTTAGGCTTATATTTGGATTCCTTAGTCTTTCGTCGATGTACATCCGAAGAGAGCGGACGTTAACTAACTGTCTGGAAGAATGTGTCATGTAGGTATAGTGGGTTCTTTACTCCACGTCGGAAGGTGAACGTTACGTTTTGCAGGTGTATAGGTGTGTGATGTGAAAGGACGGGTAGGAAAGCAGTATCACCTGCAAAAGTGTGGATAGATCAGCCATGGACGTTGATTCCAGCATTACCACGTTAATAGAGACGGATGTTCCTTGGTTGAACTGATAGAAGCGGTCACTCGAGTATGATCGGAGGATGGAAAAAGGGTACTCTTGAGCTTCCACAGCAAACCCGGCAACCAGACATATAAAAAGCAATTTCGAGTATTATTTCAATTCGTGGGAGGAAGAGATTTCATCTACAACATTACAGCTGGATTATTGTGGGGTATTTACAGAAGCCAAACGGTGAAATGGGATTTTCTTCATCTAGGATAGGAAAGGTTCTTTTCAGAAGGCATTGGCCAGGATTTTTACTAGGATAAGTAAGAAGCTCATTGGGAGAAAAAGTTGACTCAGAAACAACACAACACAGTTAACAATATATTGCTTTTTGCATTTCCACCTGACATTTCAATGAAAACAAAAATAAAAATTATTGAATCTTTTTAAATATGGGCTTTCGTGACACAACAACAGCCTGATTTAGTTTTTGTTCTGTGATAACATGCGGATTGATCGAGCATTGTGGAGGATGAAATTAAAATTTAAAACCTTCACTAGAATGAGAGAGGAAGTTTAAAATTTGAAGTCTGGTTTTATTTTTCAGTAATATTTTGAATTATGGAGGATCTGATTGATCATTCGGGGCTAATAGCCCTAGACGTTCACAAGTTATGGCCATGACCATTGTTGTACATGGATTTCCCACATCTCCGCCATCAGACCATATACCAATTGATCAGACCACAGTGGTTGATGCGAGACCCCACATTAAAAAAATGTGTGGTGTTTAGTGACAGTTAGGAAATGATTTATTGGAGTTGCAGTCTGGTGTGAGGTAGGTTTTAGGAAAACATTTTCTTTATAGTGACAACGTTTCGACATTTATCAGATTCTCTGTCAGAGGGCAAACAATTTAAGCTCTGAAGATGATCTCAATAAAGATCGAAACGTTGTCACAATAAAGAAAATGTTTTCCTAAAACTTACCTCACACCAGACCGTTTCTCACGATCTCCAAATCATTAATAAAAATTCTGTTTGTGGTGCATTTCAAGATAACACGGGATCAAAAGGCCATAGATGAGCTTGCATATATGACGCTCTTACCATGCAAATAAATGGATATTTCAAAATCACGTCGCTGCGATTATTGCGTCGGGCTAGGAACGTGTCTGCAGCGTCCACGATGTAGGGCGATTTTGTGTTGCAAATAATCCAATATAAACCGTTTATTATTAAGTTTCCAAAACGCAGTTTGAAGCTTACTTATTTTACACAACCCATACATACATTACAAAATGAGATTGACACATAACTTGCTGAGGTCTTTGCTTCGTCTCAACGGAGTACATTCAAAACAATAAAACCATCGTCTATCTGCGAGACGATGGCGACCTTCTTGAATAACCTCTAATAACTTGGTAGCGATGAAAGACCTTTGGGCAGTTGTTCTGGGGATGTTAACCAACCGATATGATTCTAGGCGAATCTGTATCATTTAAAAAACATCACTCAAACAAATTCGCAAATAAAATTAGCACAACTTAAAAAATCAAAGCTTCACTATACGTTCCGGTGAGCTTCGTAGAAAAACCAACAAAGACGAGATTGACTCTTCAAAGAGTTATTTCCAAAACCCACTTGTAAACTACAACTGGGAGAATTTAGCTGTGTTTTGTTTACATCTAATCTTTAAAACGGCCCAAAAATTGTTGTATGTTGTAAGATAATCAATAGAGGATTGTCTAAGAGATAATTAAAAATATTAACGGGGGCCACTTGTTTCCTTCTACTACAAATTGGGTCATTATTGACCCGCGTTACGTAAATGTTTTCTCAGATGCCAGTGTCAGGTATGTATGTATGCCTATCACTCCGCTGAGTTAAGCCTTCTCTGCGGTGAGTTTGCCAGTATTCAGCGTTTTTTTTACATAAACTTACAGTAACTTACGCCCCTATAGTTTATAAATTTCTTCATTTTTCTTTTAGATCTACCGTGTGACGGGGGGGGGTGGATTCTATGTTTGTTTTTGTTTTCCAAAGAATAGGTTCAGGGGTCTATATGGCCTTGCAGATCCCCCTACTGGGACGTATGCTCTTTTCATTATCCAAAATATACTTCTGTACTGGTACGGTACCCAAGATATCATCAGGTAGCGAAGTTGTTATAACCAATAATTTACAAGATGTCCACTTGGGTTCCGCGAGGTGATGAACAAATAGTGTTGTCGTTTCCCAGATTTCGATCTGACAATGGTTGTTTGGGACTGATAAACGCTTTTCAGCTTCTCGCCATCTCCACCACTGGAGTATGTGTGCCTATGGATAGGCTGAATGAAATGATCGAAACCCACCATACTTACAGGCTATCCCGCCTCTAGAACTCTCAGAATGAATGTGAATGTTATTTATAAATTTTTTTTCTATACTCCCAAAGGAGTGAAGACGCCGAAACGAAAACAACTGAACGCCTCATGCAGCCTTTCCCTGTCTCTAGATCGAAATCTCGGACGTGGGTATGAAATAATTGTGTTGCTCTGTAAAAATGCAAAAGAAATTTATTATTAATAACAAATGTAAATAAAGGTTTTATAATACAATTTTACTGTAAAAAATACAAACGAAACGACAATTAAAGCTATTATTTGGATTAGGTTTTCAACATTTTAACAATGCATCCCTCACTTAACATTCGAGTCGAGGGAACGCGCGAATGTATGACGTTAATATAACAGGTCGACTTTCTTTTATATATATATGATCACAAAATGTTTTGTGTAAAAGATAACAGTTCAAATTATTTATTACAATCCTTAAATCAGATTTGAGTATTTAGCTGGGTTTACAGGACAAGCACCTGCGAAAATAAAACGAATCATCAAAACCTACATTAATTTTATACTAACCTATATAGCCGAAAATGTTTGGAAACGACCAAGGTAATAATTTTTCAAATCGTTCGTTTTGAGAGTAGCTTGTGTTATTCCAAGTTCACTTGTCCCATTTACAATTCAGAGAATAGGGTTTTATTGTAGACTATTAATGGATAATACTTACGGAGAGTAAGTGGACGTCTACGGGTACCATATTTGGTTGCGAACTTTAATTCTGCCAATTATACCGCAATTCTTTGAACCTTTTGCGTACGTTTTAATGATTAATGAATAACATAAAATAGTGGGATATTTTTATGGAATAGCGTTAGTTTTATCCTTTTTTAATTTGGTACGGTGAAGAAGGAAGGAAGATGGTATCGCGTTGGCGAGGGGCCCGTTGGAAGGGACTAAGGAGGTGAAATAAGGGCTGGAAAACGTCCACTTTTTTCGAAGGGTGTGTCAGCCCACGGGTCCGGAGATAAGGGTCATGGCGGGCGCCGTTGACCATTCCCCTGGTCGGTTTCGACATTGCCCATTTACCCTTAAGGGATCCTCGTCCTTTCTCTGTTTAACATTATACCAGCATGCGACCCTCGCTGCGGACTCTCCTCGCCACCCCCCGCCCCCATGCCCTCGGGGAGGGGCAATTTTAATTTCTCAAAGCTGTGCCTTTTTTATTTTATTTTAAGAAAACTGAGACCCTTTTAATATGAACTCCTTCCCGATTGATGGGGAGGCAAAGCGCTTTAACATTTTACTGTTCGCCCGCTCTCCTGTTTAGATGAAGTCTGTAGGTGTGAAACGGTTGGATTGTTAAACTTAATGAGAAATGAATATTTAAATTTGATTTATATTTTAATTACTTGTAATCCATCTCAATAGAGGAAAAATTAACATTTTAACCTTTTCTTGCCCAAAGTTGCCTCTGAGCCAAATTTGCTAAAGGCTAAGTAATCCAATGAGTTTAGGGAGGGTGTTCTTATTTACCTTCAGTATTTCTGCCAGTGTATTGGTAACACTTATTTATTTGGCGCAAATCAAAAACCTCCCACTCGAAATCTTCACTCTTCAACATGACCCTTCACCCCACCACTGTATCTTGTATCGATTATTATATTTGCCAAACATAACATGTTTCATATCCAGTTTATAAGTTCACCCTTTCTTGCCCAAAGGTGCTTCAGAGCACTGGCAACTTAAGTAATTTTGTTAAACGTTAGCACTAAATCCCGTGAGTTTAGAGCGGGCATATTGTCTCTGTCCTGCTTCTGCCAGTGTATTGGCAACACTGATAACTCACTATTACCATATTGTTATCAAAGGAAAGCCCAATGTCCGTGTATTCCAAGACGACAGAAATCAAAAGAGAGCGGTAATTTTTGTTGCTAATCCTAATTTCGACACGCTTGTACTGCCAGAGAACGCTTATAAGGACATGGTTGTGATCGCAGTTAAATTCATAAATGGTTTTATGTTTGGCCTCGCTGCATTTTTTTTACGACAAAACTGAGCCTACTGTCATTTCAGATGCCGTGCCAAAACATATGAATTCCATAAAGTAGAAGACCCCAGCAAGTTTGAGTTGCATTAAGAAAGAAAACGGTTTTATACGTGGGTTAGAAGAAAACTGCCAGTATCGGTGAATAAATTCCTCCCTCAAGCCGATGAAGATGTCAATGCACTTTCTAAACTCGACCATGGACCCTCCACGAATACCGGATGACACTTATTTTCTAAAATATGTAATCAAACAAAAACAATTCCATTAATTACACCTTGTAAGGAACCATCACATACCGAAGAGAAATTTTTAAAACATATTGTAATAATACCACAATATTTTTTCTTCTACTTTTGCTTTTGTTCTGCTATTTCTTTTGTAACTTCTTTTGCCTGTCCTCTCTCTTTGACAGTTTTGATTTCATGTCGTACTCTTATCCGAAGAGTGAAATGCGTTTAATTTATGTGATAGGCCGTGAATATATGGAAATGTATGTTGTTTTGTTTGTATTTGATAGATTTGATGTAGTATTATTAGTAATAGCGGATGGTGTTAGTGTTGAGTTGTAGCTGTTGATTATTCTGTTGATTATGTGTTTAGGGTAATGATTGTGGTGGAGGATATGTTTGTATATTTTTATGTTCTTGTGGTGAAATGATTCATGGCTTAGCGTAATAATTCTGTGATGCAGCCATTTGGCCGCGTTTATTATTGTATGAAGACGATGGTGAGATGTAAAGTTGAGGTGGCGATCTGTTTCCTGGTTTTTGATACCGATCTGTTATTAATGTGCCATCTGGTTGTTTTATTACGAAGATATCAATAAAAATCGAAACGTCGGCATGATAAAGAAAACGTTTTCTAATACTTACTTACGTCACACCGGACCGCCCTCGCGATCTCCAAATAATCATTGGCTAACTGTCACTAAACACCACCCACTTCCCTAATATTCTACAGTATGTACGCTCAATTCTTCATACCTCATTACCTTATCTGAGACATCGCTAAAGCCAAATATACTCTCTAAGCAGAATGGCATTGAGGAATATACATTTATAAGAAATAGTATACACATAAAAAAGGTAGTGGAGTTGACATTTACATAAAATCCAGGACTTTCTTATAAAATAGTTCAAGATAGCGTTATCAAATATCTTTTTATTGAAATTATTAATAAGCATAATAAAATTTTAATTGGATCCGTCTACAGACCTCCCTCACCATTCTCTGGTATTTTTGGGAAGGACGTTTCCATCCTGATTTTATATTCATTGTTGGTGGCTTTATAACCTTGATTTACTCAACCATCTGATTCCCAGGTAAACAAACTCGATAGTATCTTATCTGTATTCAATTTATTTCTAATAGAAGTACGTGTAAGGGACAAATTCCTGCGGTTAAAATAAATAAATAAATATTACTAAACTCACGGGATTTCCTGCTAACCTTTCGCAAATTTGCTAAAGTTCGTTTTCCTATAAGAAGACATTAAGCTGTTAACAGACTGTCTTTCATTCTTACAAGGATTATCTCGGGTCAAGAAATTCGGATAACGAGGTGTCGATGGTCGTTTAGAGATTTCATCGTGGAGTCGAGCGAACGACGTGGCATAAATAATAAATGCTCCATGATCAGCGATGACGTCCTCCCCTCCCTCGTCATCACCGACAAACAATAAACACTCGGTTGATATCAAATCTAAAGTCTAAATTTATCAAAGGCCATCGTTGTTTCTGAAGGAGAAGCAACGAAGGAGAACGTCCGTCAATTTTTAACTGAAATACATTTCGGTTAAATGCAAGTTTAAATTTAGTACGATTGGCAAGAATAGTAAAAGAGAAGATTTAAAGTGTTGCTAAGGACATTCCAACAAAATATACCAAATGAGAGATGCGATGACAGAAAAAAGGAATAAAAACTAACCTAATCTTCCACAAAAGGCCATACATTTCTTAACCACAATATGTAGTGCCATCCGAGCTGCTAGCTTTCCTCTCTTATGGGAATATTACTCGTTATTCTCATTCTTAACGCTCACAAACCTACCAACTACATATTCTCTTACAGACCCAACAGCGTTCTTCCATCACTTACCCAAATCCTTGAAAGTTTCCATTTAATGCACTAAACAACCATCCTAGATACTGATAAAATCATTCCTTTTCGTCAATTTGACTTCCGGCCTCATCATTCCACGATAAAGACGATTTCAGAGTTGTCGATACTATCTTCTCTGCTGCTCTACAGAATAAAGAGTATTGCTTGGGTGCGTTCCTAGGAGTACACAGGCTTCTGATAGGGTCTGACACCCGGGCATGCTTTATACATTTACACGTTTCCTATCCACTTCCTACTACTTTAGCATGAAATTCTAAATAACCGACCCCGCTGCTCCATAGTGAGATGCGGCAAAAGCTCTTGCAAGTCAGACAATCCTTACGCATCTCACAAGGAACATTGATCCCATGATTTTCAGAATTTTTTCTGCAGGCCTACCTATTCACCCTAATACTTCATCACCACTTACACGGACGATATCTTAATTATGTCCTCTCTTCCGTCTATCGAATTCTATCCATGCTACCTCAAAATTCAGAAAACCTTGACTTTATCGAAGACTTGTACAAAAAGTGAGACATAATTGAATGAAGAAAACTATACTTGGTTCACTTTAAAAAGACGCAGTCTTGCCCTCCACTGTACATCATCGATAAAGAGATATCGATTTCCAATCAAGACAAACAGTTAATGCTAGACATAGATGGCAGAGTGACGTGGAATCTCCAAAAAGAGATTTAACAGAAGAATTGGATAATTAAAAACAAAAATCCGTCTTGACCGTCAACTCTAAATTAACTACACATAAGATTTCACTGCGATCAATTTGACCATACTGACTGGAACTCTGCGGTTTTGCAAAGCTATCCAACATTCAGGGCACTGGCTGGTTTCTCATGGTCTGTGTGCTCTGGGTGCAGCGCTGGCATTGGTGTCAGACTAAATAGAAAAAAGGTTTGTGGTCGCATTTGTTGTACATACTGATATGTATAGGATACAAGTAAGTAATTAAATATTATCCACTTATCGTTTTCATGAAACATTATTAATGAAAAAAATCAATAATAATAATAGTTGAAGTTGTACAACAATACGGTTTTGAAAATAGTCTCTACATTTAAGCATGAAAAAAGTGTTACTTTTTAACATGCAATTAAGTATTTTGGCTGCGGAGACTTTGAGAATGGAGCAGATGAGGTTGGATTTTCCAGTCATTCACCACACGTGCGATCGAACGTTGCCAATTCATCAGGGCGGCGGGTTTAATTACGGTTAGGGCAGTTCTCCATGATTTGGGCTCAATACGGTCATTTTATGGTCAAAGAGTGTGAAGCAATCTAAAAATTGACAACAAAACAGTTAGAAACAAAAATGAATATTAAAAGGGGAAAATCAGCAAGAAAATATTTGAATTACTTTCTTAGGCAAGCAAACTTTATAAATCCATTACGTTTAATGATTGTCTGATTGACCAAATTACTTCTTTCACTTAATTAGTCTTTATATGTAAGGCTGCTGTAACCACTTGAGTTATCGTGACTTCCATCCACTCAGCCATACTTTATAAACCTTAATAAAGATTAATTAATTGAAAGATATTATTTGGTCTATCGGACCACGAAATCTAATGGATACTTTATAAACTTAAACGTTCTTACCCACGCATTATTACCTTCTTAACCGGGAATACTATTTAACTGACCTTGCTTTAGGATGTGGCAAATAATACTCACTCAGACATCAGATCAGTATAAGCCGGCGTCCGCAAAGGAGCATCCTATGACCCACCTTGTATAACATTTACACTGCGCGAGAATAACAGAGCAATTTTGTTTTCTAACTCGAATCCTCTCTAAGCAACCTCCAAATCCAAGAACAATTTTAATTTATCACAAATCGGCTTGCGATTATTACGCTAATCGACATCTACCCTATCCTGGTAGTTTACAAGTAGTTCGAAGTATGTAAAAATAGGCAAAATATATAGAAACGATGGGAAAATAAGAGAATCGGAGAAGTTATCTCTGCTTTACTTGCTGACAGTAGAAAATCGTAAGCCGTGTTACGCGCCGCCGTTTGTTTTGAATGTGCCAAATACGTTTGTTTACCCAACCGATAAATTCCATCGGAAAGATCACATGGCTCAATACAGATTTGCAGTGCCTGGGTCCCAAAAGACTCCTGATATCGACACGAGGGCTAAAATCGACGATAGTTTCTTTTACCAAACGCGGCATCGGGCGGCTTTTCTTCCGTGCACTCGCGAATTGAATGAATCCTCATTGAAAATAAGGTGTCAATCCGTTTGATTTTTTGAAAGGGTGGCCGGTTTATAAAAAAATGTATGAAATAATACCTTATTTCTTCCTCAAATTGTTCTTTAAACAAATGAATAATTAATTAAATGAATATTTTTAAAATAATCAAGTCTTTTGTATTTCGTGATTAGCTCTATCAAGACCCATTTCGAGTTATTTTCAACCTCGATGTGCTAGCTATCTAATAATGCTGGAGTTCTTCGGCAATTGGTCGGTGGATCCGACGCAACGTTTCCTAAACGATTATTGAATTACGGGCGGTGTAGGTGAAAAGAGGAACGAACCTGCTACGTACTCTGTGAGAAATTTTTGGTGAAATTTAGTTGTCCCTGATAAACAAAAGAAAATCTCCCTCAGATAATATTGGTAAAAATATACCCAACGGGAAAGCGACCTAGTGGTGCTGGATTATATTTCCAGGCCCGAAATTTTTAACATTATCGAGTTGAAATATAGAGTAGTCTAATAATATTAACCCTCTTCAAATTTGTGAAGGGTTGTATGCTGGGTAATCTTAAAGAAAAATGCCGTATTAGCCGGATTGAGAAAGGGGCCCGAGAACGCGGGACTTTCAGGTTGCACCCCACGCCCCGGGCACTATACACCACCCTTTGAAGACGTAATCCCGCACATAATGGGATACGATTCCTCTGGGTGGAATACACGTTGACACTGGGTAAACCGTAGACTACATTTCCGGAAGTAACTTAGTACGAGTAGTTCGCTTGTATTAGTCGCGTACATGCCAAAAAACTGTCGACATGGAAAAAGGGAAATGACTGAACCAGTATGTACTTGAGCACCAGCGATCCACCGAGTGGATAGAAATTAAATGAAATCTTGAAAAACGCCGTAGCCTCAGGTTTTAACAAAATTATCAAAATCGGATGATTTGAAGAAATTCTGATAATCGTTAACAATGGCTCAACTACAGTCTAACTACTTTTCCAGTTTCTGTATAGGAGCAGTGTAAGAAAATTTTCTTGGGGGGGGGGGAGAAGCAAAACTGTTCGTCATCAGTGGAAGAGCGCGGAGTCCAGTGTCTTGGGGTTCTGGGCTCTATCCCGACAAAACCAATCGAAATTTAATAGGAAATAATATGTCAAAAGATTAAAAGAGTGGTTCTACCCTTCCGCACCCAACGCATTGTAGGACATTCTCCTATAGGACACGCGTTACTATTTGTATTTGCCTGGTAGATGATATTTTGCATGCGTTCCGGGCCGAAATGACCTAGCTGTCGAAAACCCCTGCTGCCTAACTCCGTTGGTCGGGTAGTGATGACTCCCAAGAAGTTGGCTGAAGGAGAGTCCTAGTGACCAAGCGTAACGACAGCATACCCGAGGGTCACTACTTCAGGGAGTGGTCAAAAAACAAACATCAATCAATCAATCAATTTTTTTTCTAGTGATCGTAAAAAGGCGTAACACTTGTACGTACATTGTTATGATGAAACGTAAATAAGGTATAAACAACATCTTATGCAGGATAAAAAATTATCATGGAAAGACTTAATCCTTTATTTAAAAATTGAAATTTTTTTGTAAAATGGTTATAACCCCTCCTCCAACACACCCATCAAGGCGGAAAGTAACTTAACAACAGGAATCAGATTTTTTAAACTTTATCTATGGATCAAACCAAGCTGGCGGTCTTCTAGGTACTTTTAACTTTTGAAATGCCTATTTAACAGCATTGAATGTATAAGCTGTTACACATATTAGCCACCTGTCAGACAACTTACAGAGAAACTCGTCGAGAATACACGGACCGGGCTGTAACAGAAAATAGGACGAATGAAAGCCTGCCGAGAATCAGTATGAAATTGTGGGCAGATGTTCAACAACTAACTTGTCAACGAACAAGTTGTCATAAATTAAGCTGGGAACACACTTACCTGATGCAACCCTATGCTTCACTATCAGGCGCAAATTAAAAAAGATTGTATTACTCCCGTGCACATCTGCCCGACGCTATCGATGCAACCCTACCCTACTCTACTCTACGCTCTACCATCACCACTGTCCAGATTTTCGCCTGGTAGCATCGAGTACAGACGAAATCAAAAGAGCCGGACACTCATATTTTTATTTGAAACTATATGTATTATTGTCGTTATATTAACTTATTTTACTATAAACCAAATTAACGAGATCAAAAATTTATTTTGATTGCTCTTGACGTCGTCTAGATGTGCACACCTTACCGGGAAAAAGAAAGAAAAGAAGAGAGAATAAACCTTTGCACTATGCCCGTTGTTCAGTCAGTCACGCACCTTCCCTCCTCTCCATACAGGATCTGGTACGCTGACTGTGTTACAGCAGATCGTGCACCCACCGTCCGACTGCTGGCTTGAAGCCAGCCCACAAATAACACCGATACCAGATCCTGTTTGCAAACACGGACGAGGGTGCGTGCCCGACTGAACAACGTACATGGTGCGAAGTTCCAGGAATATATGGGTAAAGGACCCGTAGTGGCTTAGTAGTGAGACCCCTGGCGCATACTTAGCGCGTAAGCTTGTTGGTTCGGTGGTGCTGTTTAATCAGCTTCCTTCTCCTAAGACAAGAGTTCTTTTAAGAGGTGCAAATTCCACTTGCCAATTGCCACAAAACAGTGGCTCGAGCAGCTCTCCTAATTCACCTCTCCAAGCTATCCTGAGTTCTCCTTTTTGGATTCCGCTCCTTTGGCATTCTCACTCATTCAAATTTCAATGATCCGCGAATCCACTTCCCAGCGCATTTCTAGTTTCTTGTTTACGTATTTACAGGTTATACACATATTTACAGCTCTGCTCTGCGAATTAAAAAATGTGCTAATTTGTTAATTGTTATTATTTACTGTTTATGTTTTTATGTTTAATAACTCGTTCGCAAGAAAAGGCAATCAAATTATAACATTGTTAATTGTAAGATCAACGAAATGACGAACAAATCAACCTTCTTCTTCTTTTCATTGAAATTTATTATTGGCAATAATATAAAAGGAAAAAGTGTTAATATTTTATTGTTTCTTTAATATAACAACTTTATAATTCAGGCGTTCAACCTTTACTGCTGGCAAACATAAATTTGGTGAGGGCGAGCTGTGAACCTCGACAAAATTGATTCATTTCAAAGGTTTTGAGCCGATTTTTAAACAGCGGTGTTTCCTTTCTCTAAAAATATTCATTTCCAGTAAAAACAGTGGAAGAGGTCGAATTATTCTTATTTCCAAAATTCGGAGAGTCAAACTAGGCGATTGTGGTATTAAAAGGAAAGTAAATTTATTCAAAGAAAACGTAAGGCCAAAAGTGAAGAGTGATAGAGGATAATGAATAGAGGATTAAAACACAATTTGAATTAAAAATACACCCACAAAAACTCTGTCGAAGAAAAAAACCACTGAAAAATACCGATTGAAAAATGTACAAATATAGAAGAGATGGTAGAAATTAATATGCTTTCTTCTTGATTTACACATGCTTACTTACAATAATGCTCTTTTGATCATCTGGCTGGAAGGCGTTGAACATTTGTCTACCTGCGAATTATGTTGAAAGCCCCCCCCCCGTTATTAGGGCCTGGACGACCGTGAACAGAGAACTTCTTCTATTGGCCTCACGCCAACGAACTTAGTGGATTAATTGATCTGATATATTTACAAACAACTTTCCATCTCTGTAGGGTAACCGGGCAAAAGATATGAACTAATGTAAGATTTTTAAAGATTATTTTGGTTACGGTTGTTTGTTTATATTTTATTCCTTGATTTTTTCATACTTACCGTCGTGTTTCCATACCTCGAACAAGAAAACGATGATCTAGGAACAAAACGTACAGCTAGTAATTTAATCGGTCACATTTATCGTTTCACGATTCTCAGTGTTGAATCTGTGAATAACCGGGAGAAAAAGATTGTGAATGAAAAAATAGCCCACAGCCCAACAACTGCTGAAACCGAAACGTGTATGACAGGCCAAAAGAGCGAGGATAGGCGGATCAAAATGATCGGAAACCAACAATGTATAGCCATCTCCAGTTTTAACTTGTCTCGCCGCTCCGTTTAAAAGGAAAAAACTTAAAAAAATAATAGTATATTCACCAATGATGAGGGCAAAAACCGAAATTGTCATGCAGACCTGACGAGAGGATGGATACAAAATCAACGAAAATGACAAACTACAGCTACTTCCCAACTTAATTTGTTTCGTTGGTCCTTTTCAAAGAACAAGGCTAGTAATAAGAACACACATCCCAATAAGTGATGAAGGAACATACCTAACAGTTAAAACCAGCACGTTTAACCGGATCGAAATGATCGAAAAGTCCAAATTTTGGGTTCATATTAAGTGTTTTGTCTATTATTCTTATTTGAATATAAGATTCAGCATAAATATTAACAGATAAAATTATTCTATTTTAAAAGACCCAATAGCACGTACAAATCTAGAAGCTCTGAAAATGGTTTCCAATTTCAAAGATGCGCCTAATTTTTGTATTTTGAATCTGAAGGAGCTGTTTTAGGCTTTATATATATATATACTTTTCATGAATATAAAATCACGACTCTTTGTTAATTGACTGAACACGTGTTGTCATTGTAAAGTCAAATAAAAGGGGTCAAAACATGAGGAAAAACGTTTTCTGTACACGCCCGTAATTGTGTCGTAAAATGCAGTTTTGAGAAGTTAGGGTCGGTCAACTTAAAGCCAACGGCGACAAATAAATATTTCAACTATGTTACGTTATTTTTATCACTTCATACAAGGTTATTGAGGGGGATGAAATAATAAAATCCAGTATATTATGATAGTCTGGTGATATTTTCTTTTTAATTAGAGTCGGTTTAAAATCCTGGTTCAGCTCATGGAATTTCAACTGAAAGTAATACGAAAAATGTAGTTGAAAGTGGTTCTGACTCCGCCGAGATACCCGACGTGTTGAAACGTTGGCCCTCTTGTATTACTGGAATGCAGGAAACGATTTACTTTATTTTTACTTATTTTTTACCATGTAATAATAAGATTTCCTGCGATAAAAAATCTATACCGAATAGGGCGCCCAAAGATTCGCTGTCGTATTCGAACAAAATTCTCACATACCTACTCGCTCCCTATGTGGAGAATTAGGTGGGACGCGTTATATATCAGCTTGCCATCTAACAAATGCAAGGATTGCCAACAAGTATCGCAGAACTCATCCTCTACACAGTATACACGGAGAAATTTCTACCCTTCCTGAAACGATTCTCGCCCCCTCAAAATCCAGGTCACATCCCTTGAGCAGTTCAAGTGGTGGAAAATGACATTAAACAAACAACGAATGTGAACATGTCACTTTTACCCTACGGAGGCTTGCTGGACAAACGATCCAAACTGACTCGACAAAACTAACGACTTATTTTCATACTATATTCAGGCCCACCTAGTCGTATAGATTCTTGGGGTTCAAATCGTTACAACCTCCAACGTATCCAACCCCTACCATCCAAAATTCTCCGAACCATCGTCAATGCTCCTTTACCCCCTAAGCTTACGATTCACAACGACTTTAATATCCAACAATAAGTTTCACAAATAATTATCCAGACACACAAACCTTTATGAAGAAATAAAGACCCGTAAAAAGAAACCTTCGATCTCGCATCCTTCCAAGTAATCCTGTCCGACGGCTGAAGCGTCACTGCTCTCGCGACATCCCAAATAACATTGAAAATGATTAACACTAATATATAAAAGTGATGAGTAATGACTAACTAATTTATTTTTTCTTTGCATGAAACTGGCCCAAAAGTCATAGGTCTTACTCACTGGAAGCTATCACCCTTCTATTGACTCGCATAGCTTTTCGGACGGCCCAGTCCACTGACACCGCGTATATTTTGCTGTTACTCCTACGATCGGATTTTTTTAACCCAATTTTTATTCAACCGTAGTTAAATAGGGGATTCCATCAGATTCGAATCCCGGAAAAGCCCTTAAAATTTTAATTAAGAATGGTTTGAAAGTAGTATTGTGAAGTTGTTTGATCACTCGTCCGCAACACCCAACGAGTACGATAATCCCGATATGACAAGAACTACTAAGTTGATGAAATGTTCACAACACTAAAGCACAAATCATTTTTTTAAACTCTTGATTAAAAGAATAAATTTCCGGACAAAGTCATCAAGATTAGGCCAATCATTCGTAATTTTTAGGAAATATACTCATCCCATATATCCCGAGGAATACCCTAAGTACTCTGCGGTAGCGTGAATGGTAACTAGTCTATTTTTTATCGTGTTTCTGTGTAATTTCATTAGGTACAGAAAGGCTAGCAATAAGATAAACAAAAGGGAGTGGGTTACCGTCGTATCATACAACGTCAAAACTTGTCTGGAGAAACACATAAATAAATTAGTAGTTTAAGACGGGAGGAAGATAATAAAAGGAACGCTAAGAAAGAGAGGGCTGGCTACTACTACTAAAATGTGTATACTGTCGACATAGTAAATGCAACCCGAATGGATGTTTTTCCTAAAGGATTTGTTTATATTTGTAACAGTTTCTCACTTGTTTTCAATACCTGCGTTGGTGGAAACAAACATTCTATACCATTCGAAACAGAAATGAAACACAACACAAATTTGAATGTCAATTTTAATAATAAAGTAATGAAATACATTTTTTCAGATTTTTTCTTTCTTTAAGGTGTAATAGGTTTTATAACAAAGTAACATACAAATGGTCTCAGCATCTTAAATCTACATATAGGAAAAATACAAAAGGCCTTTCCTTTTTTTTACACAAAACTACATAACATTCATACAAAAATAGAATCATTGTGGACTTGCTAGGACTCGCTCAATTGTATTGTCAGAGGGCATTTTACACTGGTTTTTAAGTTTTTCTTTTTTTACCGTTTTATATATATATTTTTTCTCTCACTAATAATAGTTAATACCTTCAACGATTTTACAACAAATGTAAGAAATGCTATTTTACAAATAGTGAGACATGGTGAATCCCAATTTTCAAAAATCTCTAGAAAAATTGAATAAATTTTTAAAGAACGGAATTTGTAGTGCTCGACATCAAATTACGACGAAAGAGAGAAATATTTATTTATGAAACTATTTTAAAAACTAATGTTGAGTTTTATTCCCGACAATCGTCGATTTAACGTTCGGCTTATAAAATTAAAGTTGCTGGTCTCGATAAATATTTTGTGGCGTTCTGCGATCTGGGGATCGTCGAAGGCGTACAAAATTACAATTTTTCAACAGAGCACAGTAAAGTACAAACCAAGGCCTACTCCCATTTTCTTTAGTAAGCGATATTGAATAGAGCAATATTTATTAAAATATATATTTATATTACATATGCGACGCTGGCTGTCGAAACCTTAACAATCCGTTGAAGTTTCGACCGACCTTATATTTACAACACATCCAAGGATATGCACCGACTGACTAAACCAACTAAAGCTATGAAAATATTTCAACGGTTCTGAAAAAACTATATATGTATGTATAAAAATGTTATTTATATATATATATTTATATATATTAAAACTAGAAACTTTTTATATTATAGCTTGTGTATATATTTATGTACACACACACGTATAGAATTATATACACAATACTAAACTCTACTTTAAACATGATCTATGGATTGGCAGTCAATTTATGACACGACTAAAAAAATGAAAATCAACTAAAAAAATATTCATCTCACTTATCACAAAAAATAAGTCAAAAGGTACGTAACTGAAATGTTTTCACGTTAAGGTAATCGAGCTTCTGGCAAGTCAATAAATCAAACTATCAACGAAAACTAGGAGAAAAAAAAATTAAGAATGCGTCTCGACATTATTGAAATGTGCAAATTAATTTTCTTTCCTTTAAATCACTTTTTTTTTCAAATTCGTGTGGACTGGGCAAGACTAAAAGTGGTTCTAAATTCTAGACATGTACCACAATTTCAGTTCATATAAAAGAATGGCACCATACGCCCACACGTTAAATGCATATTTGTTTAAAAAAAATAATACGGTTCAATAATACATTATTATATGTAAAAAAAAACTAAATAAACACAAACTAACCATATTTACATTTATATTTACCTATATTTTATCACATTCAAAAGATATAAATTACAGAACGACTTTAAGTTCTGTTCCGAGAATTTGATCTTCATATCTTAATGCTACGTACAATAAAATATTTAAAAGACCTAGACATTTATCAAGGAATCATCGAGTCACATGTACAAAGCATAACAAAACAATGTTCTGAAACCCTCATCTAGGAGTCTTAAAATTACGCAAATTAAATTTAAATTAACGTAAATTTAAATCAAAGGTAAAAGTAAAATTTTTGGTAATACAAAATTCTTGAGGAACAGTTTTATCAATTATATCAAATCAAAATATAGGACACTTATCGTGGTATTTCGAAAAACCCTGAGCTTAAAAATTCAAAATGTATACACTGTACAACACGTGGTGTTAAAAACTTTTCAAATTAGTCTAAACAAAAATAAATGGGTGAAAATATTTTTGGTTTTGTTTTTAAAACGCACGTTTTCAACAAGTAAGACGTCTTCGATTCTGTTGACGTGACACAGTGTATGCATCGGTAATTTCGTTTAGGAGGTGGAAGTTGAGTAGGTGTTTTGTTTACTTCCTCTTTGCCCTGGGAGGGGCTTTAAGAAGTTTATTAGCACGCCGCTCCGCGCAGGATTTAACGTTGTTGAGTAAGTACCTGAATTGGAGGAGCTGGACGGCGGTGACGGACGGGTCGGAACAACATTCGAGCCATCTGAGGAACCTTTCCCCGTGTTTAACCGCTTCCGCTGCCGTTTCCGGGGGATCGTCTTCGCCGTCGCTCGGCTGGCCCCCGCTTTCGCTCCCTTTGTTCTCTTTCGCTTCGTCTTGGTGGTTGTTGTTATTGTTGAGGTTGAGGAGGACCGTGTCGAGCGTGGACTTGGTCTTGACCAGGGGCAACGGTTCCAAGCCAGGACTCTGGAAGCCGTAGTGTTTGTACCACCTCCAGAACCAGCTGCTGGTCCCGTCCGGCGTGTACTTCATGATGTCCATGTTCTGGAGCTGCTGGGCCTGTTGGTTCCTCAGCCAGAAAAGGAGGGATTCGTCCAGTTCGGATTTCTTGTTAGCCTCCGCGACGACGTCGAGTCGGGGCTTCTTCGCCTCCGAGGGGCCACCGTCCGACAGGGCGAGCGGCTCGGGAGACGGCGAAGTCTTGCTCGCCATCGCGTGAAGTTTGTCTTCGTTCTTGCACCAGCCCCGCAACGTCGATTCCGGAACACCGATTATCCTGGCGACGGACGCCTTCGACTCCCCCTCGTGCACCCGGTGGATCGCCTCCAGCTTCTCGTGGATGGACAACTGCCTCACCGGCCTCTTCGGCTGCGTCGATATCTTGGATGCCATCTCGCACTCCGCCACAAACGATAGCCCTCGTCCTATGCTTTCCTTCAACGGGGGATAAAATCACGGACGAGAGCAGTTAACTCATTGGCGCACTCGCGGATCGAGAAAAACCACTCGCTATTCACTAAAGGCTTATGTGGTAACCACACTAGACACTGGTCGAAAAGAACCGATACCCTTGAGGGTGAGCGTGCGACTGGGAGTTGTTCTAGTTAGTAGTTGGTCCGGTGTAGTGGGGAGATGGAGAGGAAGAGGAGGAGGCGGCGGAGTGATGAGGGGGAGAGAAAGGAAGGGTCTTGTCCTTTGTATGGATCAATAAGGCCCCCCTCTTCTAGTGGACAGTACGGACTTTGACGTGGTCTGGGGGGACCGGCACGAGGACCGTTACCAAGCGACCGATCCACTTCTCCACACATCTCGCCCCATCTTACTTCACTCACGCATACTTGACGCCGCTCGCCAACCCACTCCCCTATTCGCGAGTTTTATTAATTGACCTTGGCCGACTGGGATCCGTCCAGTAAAGTTGCCACAAAATCCACAAAGATCAAGATTGAGAATGAGCCGGGACCGGGGCGAAAGAAACCACCCCCGACATCTCAGGAGAGATTGCCCAATAAAAAAAATAAATAAATTACAATCTGCCGATTTAATATCAAACTCATCCTCATTCACGACCGTGAGAATTCATATCACGATTATTTATTAGACATGCATTGGTGTATTTTTAATATCTGCTCTTTTAAATAAAACAATTGACGTCGCAACTCGACTCTGTTCCCTAAACGGCCGTTGAAAAGGACATTCACCGTGCCTTGACAAATTTCAGCCATTCCAAGACTTAGGAACTTAAGTAAATTAATTAATTATATACATAAGTTAATTAAATTAAATAACACCTGGTCATTTCCTATGAAACGGGCAGAAGGTGGAAGAAATGAAAAATGTGATAAACAAAAATTAAAGAATTATCAGCCAAAACATTAAAGACCTTAAGTAAGACGAATAGAAATCAGTTCAAGGAAAGATAAAGTAGCATAAAAGGTCGATTGATACCATAAAATTGGGTTTTTTAATTTCATGGTCCGCCTCCCCTTAATACTTTTTTTAGTTTTCGGTACGAATTTACTTTGGTTCCAGCAAATTTGTATTCTTTGCGATTTATTTTCAATTAGAGAAAACCTTATTAAATGTGTGAAATGCTTTCTTTAAAACCATATGTTTTATAACAATATTATCTTTAATTAGAGGTTAAATTTCTCCTGGATCCTACATAAACTTCCTCCAGTTTCCACTTCTTGACAGTGATTGCTTCCATTTCCTTATCAGAATTTCTTCCAATTTTGCCCGTTTCATAGCAACTGATAAAAAAATTAATGACTTTAATTACCTGACTTCGTTAAATTAATAAGTCTGCTTAAATTTTTCAGGGCCCGTTAGACGTTTTATAAACGGCCGTTTAGGGCAATGAGACGAACGACGTACGTATATACAGGAATGTCTCTAATTCTGCTTTTTTATGAACGGATTTTTCAGTTGACCTACCTAGTAGACCTTATGGTAAAATAGCTTTTAAGTTTTTTGGTTCAGTAACTTTTGAGAAAACCAGGGGGCATTAATCAGTAATATAACAGCCTACATATCTAACGTTTTTATGAACCGATTTACGGACGTTTTTCATCATATTTCATAATATTCCATATATGAAAATGTAGGTTCTCATTAAATAGATCGTGAGGTGCGGTCTCGTGTGACATAGTTTACAAAAACCTTTCTTTATCGTGCCTACGTTTCGATCTTTCTTGAGATCATCTTCAGGGCCTTGGGGGACATGTAGGGTGTGAAAAAATGCTAAAAATTTTAGACTCAATCAAAGTATTTATACATTCTCAAAGTGTTTGTTTTCTGTGTAGATGTATTATTATTGCCTGTCGTGTTGAGAGAGCCGGTGAGATAGACAATGGAATATAAAGAAAATGTTTTTCTATAACCTACGTCACACCAGACCGCATCTCAGGACATTCAATTATCATTAACTAACGGTCACTAAACACCTACAAAAAAAAAATGCTTTAGATAATTTTGAATTTGTCAAAACATGAAACAACACGTAATTATTGTAACGGTTGAAAGTAGAAAAATAAATTTAAAAAAAAATTATTTCCTTTTTTGCAAGTTGAATAGTTTTTAAGAAAATATATGGGTCAGTACTAAGTTGTCACCGAACATTTTGTTTTCTAACGTTTTTATAAACTATTTTCGAAAGATTTTTCGCATTGTATGAATGAAATTTAAAACAACATCTTACATGTGTTGTGTTTAGATTGTATGTAGATATTTGTATGTTATTTTTTAATATTACAATATAAACCATTTAAACATGTTTTTGTATGGAAATTAGTCAGAAACGCAAGCTGGATCACGCGACCCCCGAACTTAAGGTAGATCCGTTGTGAGGAGAGAATTCACAGTGAATTTACAGAATTTACAGAGAATTGACACACATGCATGTGTGAGAGAGAATCATAAAAGTTCGCGTGGAAAGGGTACCCTGTCAAAAATGGGAGGACGCATAGGGGTCCGTTATCCTGCACCCCTATCGTCTTCTCTCGCTCGCCCTCTTCAGTTTGGTCTCGCCGTCTCTCTCCTTCTCCCTTTATGCATCGAATCACCGCTTTTTTTCTCTTCCTCCGGTTTATCCGTGGCCGTTAAGACGGTCCCTCCGAACTGGAATGTACAATATCTCGACGCGGGCAAAATAATCTTCGCCCAGGGCTTGTAATTCCCTACAACCATTACACTTTTTAAATGTGACTTCTCTTTTAAAGTTCTTAAAACCTGAAAAATTAGAAAATTGGATTATACAACGGTCAGTTGGGGGTTGTAAAAATAAACTCTTTACCGCCCACAAAAGCCCTAAACCGAATAAAAAAGAAGGAAAAAAGCATCGCTTAATTACTACATAAAAATATAAAGCCACAAAATATCTGTTAACAAGATATAAAACAAAAAAGTATGTGTATTTTTTCTTCTTCTACGTATTATAGAAAGCATAATATTGATTGATACGTGGTCATCTTTTGTCATAGTAAATAGGTTTATTCTCTTCAATGTTTACCAACATTTACAGTTCTTTTGTAGAGCACTATTTAAGTTGATTTATAACTGTCCAACTAGCTGAATAAATCCTTAATTCAATTAATTGTCCCAAACACAAGGGAGAAGACGGTTTCTTACGAAATCCACGCTAAATTAAGACATTGTAATAAATTTACAGCTACCGGGCAGCTCGCGAAATGATTCCAAGGGGAAGGATCCTCTACCAGGATAGGGCGCCGTTCATTTGAAAATTTATCATGTTCTAGATTATATCATCAATGGATATACATTTGAATCTAATCCAGACACAACTACCCGGTTATTTTTCAAAGAGCGTTGAGACTACTCCCGCTTTTGGAAATCGTGGGATAAAACTTACCGAACGCTTTTCTTTATTATTTAACCGACTTTGGAACAGGCCATTGACCCGCGAGGTTACAATTTGTGTGTTTTTGACTCGTCATTTTGTAATTTACAGGGCGCACGGGTTAAACCGTTGAACGCAGTCGGCAAATCCTCTTTCGGCCATAAGGGGACAAAAAGGAAACTATAAAACCGAGACTAGCGGTAATTAGGATTAGGTTTGCAACTGAGATTGGTGGAACGTTTCAAAATCAGCCCCTCTGGCCGACCGGCACAAGCAGGTAGTCGTCCGCGGGCCTGGCAGACCTCTAAAAACTAAAATACACTCTACTTTTCCTCACTAAGAAAGAACAACAATGCAATTTCAAAATTCAGCATTTACCAAACCCTAAACGAAAATGGTGATAAGTTAACTATTCTAACCAGTTGCAAAAAAATATTTTTTTTAAATGGTTAAAAAATTGTGTAGTATTTAGTGACCGTTAATAAATGATCATTTAGGGATCGTGAGTTGCGGTCTGGTGTAGGATTAGAAAAACATTTTCTTTATGGTGCGTGTGTTTCGACCTTTATTGAGATCTTGAGGGCTCAAAGTTGGCGCTTTCTGCGTAGATGTGTCGTGTTGAGAGTGTTTGATACGGCACACAACCGTAACACATGAACATAGAAAGCATTCACAGAAGCTGATCTCAATAAAGATCGAAACGTCGCACGATAAAGAAAATATTTTTCTAAATTATATTGAAAACGTGAGATGCTGTCTGGCGCGATGAAGGTTTCAGAAAAACATTTTCTTTATCGTGCCGAACCACCCTGTGATATATTTTATTTTTCTATATATTTATATATTTTATATATATATATATATTTATTGTGTATATTTTGTACTATTTGTTTATATGTATCTACTATTTTATATATTTATATATTTTATTTATATGATTTTCCGTATTCAAATCGTTCTTTGTTAAATAATTTATGGTTGACTGCATGAAAAAATAAAAATTACCCATGTCGCGGACGATGGTTCCAATCAATTCATTCACATAACTTTTTACATATTATTACTAATTAATATTCTATGAGTTGTGCCAGGATTTAAAGCAAGAACTCGTAGCGTGGCAAATACAAGTCGGACACCCTAACCACCCGGCTACTCTAAAGCTGCAAAATTTAATATCAACTAATAAATAGTTGTTAAATAAAACAAGTAAAATATATAAATAAATATGGAACGGTTCTCCGTACTCCTCTTCCATCATGGAACCATCATTTTTCAGGCATTGCTGGTGATAAAATTTGCATAAAAACAAGTTATAATTCGAAATTAGTTCCCTTCTATTGAGAAGGGGTGTAACGATTGAATTAAAAGTCCATAGTGGAATTATGATATGTGGCACGCGAGGTGGTGATGTGTAATCACTACGATCAAACTGGTCATCGTTTGGTTAGGGATGGTTAGGGTAGGTTGTGCTCGCACTGTAGCCCTTCTACCCTCGCGATTCGACGCCGTTTTCAATTTGTGATCAAAGCATCCCATCTATCAGAACACGGGGGAATTATTCGTAGGGAAAAATTAATTGAGTTGAATCGAAGTTTAACATAAAATTGGATGGTCTGTTACTGTCAATACCGTTTTTCCTTAAATTGAGAATCGCACTATCAACTAGGATTAACTTGAAAAAATGTCCGGGTTTTCATGATGTGATGTTCTTTCATTAGTTGTTTTTCTGTATTGGATCAGGAGAAGACGAAATGCGGAAAACCGTCCAAAACAACGAGAATTGGCGGACCAACAGTTCCGAAACGACCAAATTATTCGTTCTTCATATCATAGACCAAATTTTTGCACTTTTATGTCTGAATAATTTTAGTCTTTACGTCGATTAACGTCTTTTAAGATCGCACAATAGGCGAAACAGCCTGAATTAGTTCACTGGTGAAGGCCAAGCCATTATAAATAATTGGCAGGTCCAGGTTAATCCAGAAAAGTCAGAAACGAATATCTACTGGTGTCAGTGAAAAAGGTCATTTTCTTCATCTTCTTTTTTTTTGTTATTAAATTGTTAATTTTTTAGCTTTATTCTCTTTTATTCTCTATTTTAAAATTTGTGAATATCAAAAAATCTTATCATTTTACCAGCAATTTTCCAATTGTATCTTTAACCATTTAAACTAAGAATCATAAGCTTTGTCAAATTTTTCATAATCGAATTTTATCGTCATGCGGTATTTGATTCTAAAGAGATTGAATCCAAAATGATCGCCATCTAAACAGACATTAACAATCATTGTTCAAATTCTCCTTGCTCAAAGCGTACTACAATAGTTTAATTTCAATCAGATGATGATTATACACGAATATTTATTAATTAATCGATGTCAAAATACAATATTTTTAAGCTTTTGATGATTTTCCCAAGGAAAGAACTTTTTTTATATTTCCATGGACGGGTATATTATAAAATAACTTAATAAGCTACATTCACTTTTTTGGTTGGTTGTATGATCCTCAATTAATCTGAGATAATAAGGAAATAAATGGGTGATTAATACGTTTCTATTGAAATAAAGCCTTATCTCGTTCATGTCTCTGTTCATTATTAATAGCAAATAAATCGGTATCTATCAATCTTATACATGGTAAAAAGAGGGAAAATTGAAAAGGTGTGGTTGAGAGGGGAAGTTAGATGGAGTGGTAGAGCAGCGGCGCATATAGCCGATGTTCGTGGGTTCCAATCCGCTCGTGCCATTGACTTTTTTATCTCAACTGAAAACCTTAATTAATTGAAACTTATACATGGCTTTTTGGTTGGAGGTTTGATATGAGAAGCAGAAAAGAAATTTGGTGATACTAGACTGTAATGTAGTAGAATGCTGGGAAACTGGGTTTTCTAACATTGATTGGCCAGAAGCTGAAATTGTAAAACTTTTCTGAGGGGTTCTTGATTTTTTCTCAGTACCTATACATTTACATACAATCAGAGTTGATGTCTTTTGTCTTTTAATCTGCGTTGATTGACAAAAGAATGAATCATCTATTGACCTCTTTCACTCATCTGTTCAACCTTTCACTGGCCCTTAGTATACAATTAAACATCGGAGGTTATTTGAACATTTGACGAAGAATTGCAAAAATTCACTAGGATGAGTCGAAATCTAATAGAAATTGTACAATTTTGCAAAACTGTTTCGTTTGATAGCCTTTGAAACGGCGTGCTTGGTGGTATCGGTCCGTTATTTTTCGAGCTCTATGGCAGATCAACCCAAAAAGCGTATGTCATTGGAAAATCGAGATTTTAAGCGATCCTTGTGCTGTTTTTAAATTTAAGCCTCTATTTTAAGGAAAATATGTAAAGAAGAATGTAATTTTTTGAGTGACAAATCAGTTTCTCCCCAAAATATAAAACAAATGGCATCTTCCGACTTCAGTGTCTTTAATTACGGCCTACCATCCCCCAATTTTTTCTTCGCATTTCATAGCGAACTGCCCTGTATTTGAGTTTTTTTCTAAACGAGCAACGGCAAAAAGAAAAACAAGAGTCGATGAAATTGATTTACAATTAATTGAAATTGCTTTTGACAAAAACTTAGATATTGTATTTTTGTTTGCAGAGTTAGGTATTCGGTGAGATTTTATTACAAAATATGGATGAGGGTACTTTTAACACATAATTCTAAATTATCACGTAATTTCATCTGTAATTTCTCTTATCTGCAGGAAAGTCAACAAATTTACCCGCCCTTCGAGTAACGGGATACACTTCGATGCGTTGAATTGCTGGCCAAACTCCGTGCTCATCTTTCAATAAAATTTAAATTTTTGTAAAGAATCTGCGTTAAATTGTGTAAAGAACGAACATCTGCACCCTTTCACTCAAACCTGTATAATTTAAACACTTGAAGATTTACAGGATTTCAATGTTTCAACCTTTTTCCAGGCTGGAACATTAATTTCGCTTTACAAGTTTTAGAAGTATTGTGTATGTTCACCGGCAACATCTAGCATAAGCAAACGTCCACCTATCGTCGATGTTTTGGTGTTTTTTTTTGCCGGTTGTTACCTTTGTACGTTGTATCTCTCCCCTGCACGTGCGAATTCTTAAACCATTCTTTAGTCATGTAGACTTTATGGCACGGCTACCTAAGAATGTGTAGGTTTTCAATGTTTTTAATAAGTACGCACTTCACGTTGTAAACGATTTATTCGTTTATATGTTACAAGTTTTACAACAGACAAAGCACTTCTTACCGCCACTTACTTTTCGTTTTTTGTCGCCACGTGCTCATGAGCAGAGTTGCCCCACAAATGCATATGCATCGGATCGAAGTATGAAGAAACATTGTGCAGATGCTTCCAAAAAGGAGAGGAGACCGTGGAACACGTTTTATATTTTTGTGATAGTTTATGTAGGTGTAGGTTCTTGTAACTAGGAAAAGAAAACCCGCAAGTGTGATCCTACACTAAGAAGTCGCTGGCAAGTCAATGGAGGATGATTAACAACTGAAGCTGTCCAGTGAGTTATTAAAAAAATAAAGGAGCAGAATGATCTGCTCAGGTCGATGATGTACGGACGTTCTTGTGGCCGCATTCCCCCCTATCCTTAGATAGAGTACAAAGGATTTCTTAAACGCTTAGTTTATCTTTTGCTGCGGAGGAGGAGAAAAGTGAAAATCAGCGCAAAAAAAGACGACCGAGTAGTGTTCTTAGTCAACCTCTCTGTGAAGAAAGCATACTTGAAGAATTTGCATTTTACAGAATCTGTTTCTGTATCTGAATAAATGGATAATATAATAGATGGAAGAGGGCTTTTTGTTTGCGTGCGCCAATCTGCTAAATCATCAATTGTTGGCTGAACGTTTAGATGCAAACTGTCGGTTGATACAGCTAACTGACTGACATTGGGAGGTGAGGAAGGTGTTTGTATTTCTCGAACCAAAATGATAGAGAGCTGGGTGACATCTTCGGTGCGGTGAGTTCTAACCCAGACTGCCGAGTGTATGAAAATTTCCACCTCTTCAGCATGGTCAAATAACGGTCAACAAAATTGAAAACCCATAAAATAAAAAAGTTGAAAGGATGAGTGGTGATTCGAGTTTTATAAATAGATTTTAGTTAAGCTGAGTAGCGAGTTAAGAAGGGGAAATTGGGAAAGTTGCCCTCACGGCTCGAGCGACCCTTTGGAAGGGCCGTTCGGTTGAGAGGGGTGGCTGGTAGTGGTCGGGGTGAATTTCGCAGTGGTGACCCTCGCGTGTGGGGGTGCGAAGGAAGATAGGGTGGAAAAACAACCCCACCCGACGCCCACGCGCTGAGCCTCCGGGAATCCCTTCTCCCTAAACCGCGGCACGTCAGGTAGAAGATTGAGCCCCTTTCCTCTCCAAAATTCCACGAAATAATCAATAAGGCTACCTTTTTCGAAGAGAGGGGTGACGCCGTGCTCGTTCCGGTAAAGACGGACGGACCTAATCGCACTCCCCGTATCTGCAAGCTGACGGTTTATCCGATGGGACGACAGAAAAAACAACCCTACGATGATCTTCTATCCAACATGTATCCTTTAATAAGAAATACGGACCTAAAAATAATCATGTATACGTCTGAATTCGCCTGAACGAAAGTTAGCTTCGAGGGTCAAAGGACGACGAAAGGAAATAAAAACAGGTCTAAGGAGCAGTCACCACAAAAGTTTGGAACGAATTGAAATAAATGAGGAACTCACAGAACCTCTGACCGCCCATATTTAAAATGATCGACAACGACAAAGTTACAATCCATAGCAAATGCGTACAATCGCTTGTGATTAGAGGGTACAACATTAAATATATTACACATTTTTTTATAAATATAAATAACGTATTGTATTCTATCCCTATCACATCCAAAATAGCAGGTGCATCACATCTCCAAAACCTGAATGTGTAATGAAAACCAGAGGATCTGAAAGACCATAAATATATGGATTGCCTGTCAGCAAATGGAAGATTGCTTATTAAGCGTTCAAACATCTGCACACTTGTCTCTTTACAAGGTATTAGAAGCTACACGGATGTTTGATGCCCAGAAGCCTAATTTTGATGGTCTTTCCTTGAGTGAACTAAGATTGGCTTTTATATTGAGATGTGGGGTTTGACATGTAAATTCAGCTGTGCGGAATAGGCGTAACTTTGTTATATGCTCCCTATGCAATTCCTCCGTCGAAACTCGCTTTTTGGCAATGCTCGATTTTGGGTGAAATTCGGCTCTTACATCTTGGTTGTCTGGCTCTCCTAAGAAGTGTGCTATTGCGGTTCTTGAATGGCTCAAATTATCGGCGCTTGATTCGGTATGCTAAACATGCAAACATGTTTGGTTCTTTCTTAGTTTTAATGGAAGGTCATTTATACAATAAATCCAGTAAATTTAAAACGTTTTACATTTCTCAAGATTGCTAACTTATCTTCGAAAACGAAAGAACGTTACTTTTAAAGGTCTATTATTAGTACCTTTTTTCCAAGAGGAAGTACAGATACAAAGTAAGCATATAGTTGAACATTCGGAATATCATACAAAAATCAGTCACTATCTTAACCAAGTTTACATTATCTTCAAAAGTTTTCATTTGAAAGCCTAACAAAAAGATTAATTAATTGAAAGAAGTTATTTAGTCAATCAGACCACGACATATAATGGACTATATAGTGGCAGTCTCAACACGACACGCAAGAATGGCACAATTACACAGAGTACAAACACTTTGAGCCCTGAAGATGATCTCAATAATGATCGAAACGTTGGCACCATAAAGAAAATGTTTTTGTGATACCTACGTCCCACCAGGTCCGATCTCACAATTTCTGAATAATTATCGATTAACGGTCACTAATCACCACACATTTATTTGAATATTAAATACTTCCTGCAGGAGTTTAATTCAACATACTCGAACGATTTCTCGATACTTTCATTGACCATCTTCAAATCGCCCATTTCCTTTTTTGGGAATAATATTCTCTTCTTTTAATAATCTATTCTCCTGTTTAGCATTCAATAGCTTATTCAATATTTGCGCCAGAGAATCCATTATTGCTCTTCCGACGTATTTTTTATGTCGTGCTACGACACACACACAACTACAGAACTATTAGCGCGTCTTGTGGACATCTTCGTGTTTTTACTACAGACATCTTATTTGTTTCATAGAATAAAGGTACAATATGTAATGTTTTTATTAATGTGGGAGAAGTTTTCTAAAAGTCCATCTGGTTTACTGCAACGTTCCTGGTTGGCGGCAGATGGAAAAGAGAATGTTGAAAAAAAAAAATAAATAAAAAACGCGAGTCGTCCGCGGCTCTCTGTTCCTTCTCCACCTTTGTAATATTTTATATAAACTGGTGTTTTCTTTTCGCTAAAAACTGAAAAACCACTCGTCACAATTTGTTGAAGTCGCGCTTTGATGGAGAAAACGACTGTTGTTGAAATAAGTTCACTAATTTCCTGGTCCGCATGACGAATTAATATATTCAATTAATTAGGTTTTTCAGTCGAGATGAAAAAGTCGGGCACTAACTTCCCACCTCAACCTCACCTTCGAATTTTCCCTCCTTTTTGCCATTTTTTATCTCAACTAAAAATTTTAATTAATTGTAATATATGAATTAGTCAAAGTGTACCACGAAATTAGTGATCTTAATGAAATAAAATGAAGTATACTTCACAAAAGCTTCACGTGGGCATTTCATTTGTCGTCGAGCATCCAATCCGATTACACGACATTTGAAAAATGTCAAAAAAAGAGGGAAAATTCAAAAGGTGGGACTGAGGTGGGAAGTTGATGTCCGAGTGGATCGACGCCACGATAGTTCAAGTGGTAGAGCAGCAGTGTATCTAGCCGACGATCGTGGGTTCCAATCCCGCTCGTGCTTTTTATTTCAACTAAAAACCTTAATTAGTTGTGAAAATAGTTCAGTCCTTATACCAGAATTCGATTCTCAACAATTTTAAGCGTAAGTACCGCCGAAGCGAACGACCTTAAACGACTTTAAAATCACTGTTAAAACCGAGACGATGCGAATACTTTGAAATCTCGGTGAACTCTTTCTATCAACCAGAAAATTAAAAACTACACTTCACTCAGTTATAAGGATTACTGATTTTCTATTCTCAAATGACCAATATGTGGTAAAAAATTAATCAATGATTGCGGAACCCCAAGGTCATACAGTACGGTTAAAATCCACAATGAAAATAAACCTATAAGACCAGTAGTGTCCTTTTATAGTTCTTGACGCCACAAACCCGCCAACTCTCCTCTCCACTGTACCAAAATATTGTAATAATCCTCTTTGCAGTAATAACTGAATTTAATTTTTCATCGAGACAATACATGACTGAGAGTATCCGTGAGTGATATTAGAAATTAAGCAGAGGGGAAATAATCAAGAGATCTGCGCATTTATCGCTTGCACTTGGTCCTTTCTGATTTTCCTGGTACAGTTGGTATAGACCGTCGTACAAAAACGACTTAACCGCACTCATCATATGCTTCATCCAGCTTATTTTTAAAAGTACACACGTTTGTAAGACTGCCACCAGGCACTAACACTAGTTAGATGTTGATGATTAGTTAGGATGTATTTTATACTGAGACAGTTATTCATGTCGTCTCTTGGAGCCATGAGTATTGGATGTACTTTCCACTCCTCGGCGCAATCCCATTATGCTGCGCCTTAATCAATGCAGGTTTTGTTTTTCTCTTGGTTTTCTCCTAAAATCGAGTGGGGTCTGGAAACATCCTCTCTGACCCTCACTATTAATTTTGTTACCCTGCTAATATCCAGTTTGGGAGTTATCTCCTGCAACCAATCTACGTTTTGTCATCCTGACAGACAAGGACCATCATGACTGCCCTGAAATATACACCAATGGGTATTTCCCCGTATCGTTTCTGTTACTACAGCATAACTGATGCTTGGAGCAACAACATTAGCACTGTGACGTACCTGGGTTGTTAATGGCTTCACATTCTTTTCCAAATTATGTTCTTTTGGGGTTAGAGATTACTCTCTAGCCCGTTTACTGGAAGGAAGGATGGACGTTGCTCCTGTCTCCAGTTTTTCACATTGAATTCTGGTCTTTCTATCATCGACCATCTTCCTCGCTTCTTCGGTGTGCTCCCCTATTGTATCGATCTGAGGTTCCATTTGGTTATAGCAACGGTTATACCTTTCCTGAGAGGACCGTCTTTTCCGCCTGGCTCTCCTAGTTTTGGTAGCTCTGCGGAAACGTTTTTCATCCCCTTTGGTTTCCGAAGAGGGGGACTTTTCTTTCTGTTTTGTTAATTGGAGGTTCCAGTTTCTTCGTTTATGTGTTGTTTGGGTTTCACCGTAGCTTATACTGTTTTGCTTTGGTTAGGTGAAGTCGTCTAATCACATACTGGAGGCGGGACATCACTGCTTCAGGTATTTTTGATTCTCAGTTTCTTTACTCATAGGAATCCCACGAGTCGCTAGGGAACTAAAGTACAATTCTATCAGCGCCCTGCATGATGGAGTAAGGTTAGTTATTCTCTAAGGTCGCCCGGTAACGAAGAGGCTGCCTGGTATTAACTTGCAACTTGGTTAGTTCTGATCTTCCTCTTCTGCCTGTCCTCTCTGTTGTTATGACCGCGCTAAGGCTATTATCAATTAAATAAATTAAATTGAGTAAATATTTATTCCAACTGATATTAATCAATTATATGAAATCATTAATCGTCTTTGTCATATGACACTCATCAGACATTGCTGGCCAGATATCGACCGCGTATCTCTTTGTCTGGCCTGTTTCATCCCGTGTGTCGGTTCTTTTCTTCTTTTATGTAGACTTCTCGAGGAGGGACAATAATAAATGCGGAGGGATACAAAACACAAAGGGACACGTACAAAAAGACACCCTACGATATCTTTATAAAATGGACGTAAATTGTCAATTAACCAATAATCATTTGCACCTACCTAGCTGCGATTTATGATTCGTTGTTCCTCGTTACAGTTCACCAATATTGTATACTTTGTTTCGAATACAACAATAATAAAAAGTAAAATGTGTACCTCCATTTGGTACAGCCTACTTATGCGAATCGGGAATTTCTATCTACACAGAAACCAAAACAAAATACAGAAGATGTTTAGAAGCTGAACTCGAAATCCATAGTCAGCTCACAAAAGATTGTGTATGCTGAAACAACCTCGCTTTTTCCATCAATTAAATAATGTTCAAATTATTACTTTTCAATGTCACTCGAGCTCTACATATCTATTAATTCCGTTCCGTACAATTTGATTTTTTGGTTCCAGATTTTGTAACTCAAGTTAAGCATCTCAATCTAATGTATGTATTCATAGTGATATCCCTTGCCATCACCTTAATTACGAATGGATTGGCTAATTTATTAGATATGGTATTTTGTTCTTTCTGTATGTCCTGGATTTTGTTCTATGAAAAGTATTCGCTGGCTAATAAGCCCTGTGCTAGGACGTAAATCTGCCTCTTTACCCCATAGACCTTCCATCTTTGATCCATCAGTGTTCCATATTTGGGATTACGGTCGGATACTACAGATATCACATTGACCATACACGGCTGGTAAAAATTATTTTGTACAGCTATTTTACCAATATAGAAAATTATAATGGGTTTGTTAGCTTTGGCCAATCATGCTGTGTATCGAGATTATTCTAATGCGTTTGTGGCCGAATAAAAGAGCACATCTCATATATTTGTAACCACTACCGTTAGGAAATTATAACCTATTTTAACTAAATTTGAGATATTTTACCGAGGTCCAGTAATCAGTTCGTAATTTTCAGTCGATTCGAACTAAATATATTGTTAAATCTATTTATTTATTTTTGAGCTATACATGTTAGTGAATACAGTATGCTTCTCGCACAGTCCCAGCACTAATGCCAGTGCTATACCAAAGTAAAATATAAGCATTTCTTTAGTTTCATGAGTGATGTTGATATTTTTGTTTTAGAGGCATTTGTTACAGAAGAGTTTTGATTCTTTGATTGTATTTTTTGGAGGGTCTAAATTAAAATGGATAAGTGCTATTAAAGAATCTGATATAGGTCGTACCAAAGAGGGGTGCCTTTATGGATTTAAAAAAGTTCTAAGTTGCAATGCTAATTTTACCCAGCTTCTAAAGTGTTGAAACTATCGCGCTGGTAACACCAAGAGGCTACTGTGTGTGCTGCCTGTCTATTTGAGCTCATCATATGAAGACTTTGAAACTTCGAATCACTTTCTACTCGAATACAAATCTAATAATTTATTAATTATGGGGGACTTTAACGTCAGGATTAGTACCAATCCCTTCCCTCAGAGGTGGGCCCGCGTTTAAACATTTTTAGTAAGTGTGGGCGTTCCAAGTACTTACAAATAAATAGAGTAAAGCCTTTTTAAATTTTTGTGAAGATGATGACCGTATAGATACTCAATGGACGGTCCCCGGGTGATAGGGAGGGCGGGTTCACGTGTATTGGTGCTGTGGCTACTTCCGTAAACGATTTGGGATGCATCTCTAGTGAAGTAATCAATTACGTCTCAGATTTTCATGTTTTGCCAACAACTTTTTCCGACCACCTCCCTATTTCTGCCTCTATCCCGTTGGGTGTTCCACCAAAACCTTACTCGTTTTTGCCTGTCTTACCTCAATTTAAATGGGTTGAAAGTGAATCCGATACATACAAAAGAACAGCCAGTATGCTTTTGAAGTCTTATCCACTTCCCTCTTCCCTGAACGCTTCTGGAACCTTTCTCGAGTCCTTGCTAGATGCAATGACATGCTACTCGTCCGCATGTAACATCTAATGGCAGTATGGTAGGCAAAAGGCCTTGGTTTAACGGCCGATGTGCCTGTGAGAGAGCTAGGTCCTTTGCCATTTGAAACCTCTTCCGCGTGTTAAAAAAGCCATTCTGCGTGCAAAAACCTCCAACAGAAAACTTTTCGCTGATAGACAAAAAGAATACATCCTTTCAGCAGCGGGCCAAGTAAAATTGTCTAGAAATTCGAAAGAGTTATGGTAAGCTGCAAATACTTTCAAAACAAAGAGACATATTTGTGGAAATATCCCTCTCGAAGAATGGCCGCTACATTTTAAGTCACTATTGAATCCTGTCATTACTAACAAAACCCTCATCTCCTACGCTGAACCACATATAGTTGACCATATTTTGGATGCACCTTTTGCCTTGCCAGACTTAAAAACAATAACTCCCCAGGTCCTGTCAAAATTCCTTAGGAATTCCCCGCCTGTCTTTCGCGAATACCTTCTCAATTTTTTTAAATCTATATTTTCCTCAGGTCTCACGCCTCCATCTTTTTGGAAATCAGAAAAACACGACGCTCAAGAATGGAACAATTACACAGAAGACAAACACTTTGAGCCCTGAAGATGATTTCAATAAATGATCGAACGTGTCACGATAAAGAAAATATTTTTCTGATACCTACATCACTCCAGGCCGCATCTCACGATGTCCGAATAATTAGTTAGTATAAAAATACTACTTTATGCAGACGATATTGTCATTTGGCAGTTACTGCGCATGGGCTACAAAATAATATTGAAATATTCGAATCAACTCCTTCCATCTTCATCCAGGCACGAACTGTGTGGATTAAAGCATCGAAAGTTGTTATACTTTTCCCATGCAAAGAAAGACTTATCTCGTTCATTTTAATGAAAATATCTGATAAATACGAGAGAATATATAGCCATTTCTCATCATGGAAAATTTGGCATCAAAAATTGGCAATAAGACTAAAGAACATAATCCCTGTAATCTTGAGACACTTCCTATGGTGAAGCAGAGAACGATGAAAGATTCCAATATCGACATAGTATTGTGAAAAGTTTTGACCTCAATGACCGCGACTTCACGTAATTAATAATTTGCACAGGCTCGTCTAAAACATTCTTGAAAGAGACTGGCATTTGTTTCGTAGCTAAAGCGTGTCTGGGGAAAACAAAATGGCTGCTGTTGAAAAATATTTTTTTTGTTTTCAGTACAGTAAGAGTCTGTTAGCACATTTATTTGCAACCTCTAGATTGCCTGGTGGCAATTCCAGTTTCTTCCATTGCAAATATTTCCCGTTCAATCTTAAGATATGTCAATTTCTGTAATATTGGACCTTTTTTTCCAAGGTTTTTGTCCACGTTAATGTATTTCCATTTTGGTACCAAAGTCCAATCTATGTTGTACACAGCCGGTAGGCTATTTTTGGATTTGGCCGAAATTTTTCTTTCGTTTTCTTTCGATCTAGTATTATTCCTAGATATTTAGTTTACCTAGAAAATGTCATGTTTTTATTTTTAAATAAAATAAAAACGTGCCATGTCCAAACGAATTCATTCAATGAGGAAAAAATTAATTTAAACATTAATCAAAACAATTACAATTCCACCCCCAAAATAAATAAAATAATTGAAGTATCTCATGTTGAGTTGTGTCGTTAAAATATGACGTATATTTTAATATTTCTAATATATCGTCAATATGTCGAAGCCGACGATTAATTAAAATTTCACGCAGATTGACAAATAAAATTTATCGTTTACCCACAAAATATGTGAAACATAAATTAATAATAGAGGAAAGTTTTGCTAAGTTGTTTCGCGCAGATGAGATGGTGTGTTACAGAAGTGGTAAGATTAAAAGGAGAAACCCTAACAAAAACATTCTTTTCCATTTGATCTTTGGGAAATTAATGCCGTTACTCATTTGTTGAAAATTGAAAATTTTTATAGCATGATAAAATTGATTACGTGTCTTTTACTGCTTCTTTTCGGTCATTTCGGCAGCCCTTAGCCTTTGTGACGAATATAAAAGTATAAATGACTCGCCCCGGGGAAAAATCGTAAGATTTATTATATATATATATATATATATATAT
>CM077101.1:1642466-1694977 GCA_039619505.1 Cimex hemipterus | reverse complement strand
ATATATATATATATATAAACAAATTTTATATCTAAAAAATTCTTAAATTAAAAAAGAATCGCTTATTTTTATATTAAATATTTTATACCTTAATTATAATAGTATTTCATTTTCGTAGGATATTTCAAAAATATAAGAATCCAGTTTTATTTTTTCAAAATTCAAATTAACCCTTTTTAATTTCAGTTTACTTAATTTGATTTAAAAAGTTAATTTTAAATTTTCAATAATATACTTTATGTAAGGTATTGGTGGAGATAAAAAAGGCAGTGTCACGAGTGGGACTGGAACCCACGACCTTCGGCTAAACACGCCGCTTCGATCCGCTCGGACACTAACCTAATTTCCGTCTTACCCCACCTTTTGAATTTTCCCTCCTTTTTCCCATTTATCAAATTCGGTCGTGGGTTCGAATCCTACTCGTGACGCTGACATTTTTTTTTTATCTCAACCAATACCTTACATAAAGAGTAATTAATTTAAAAACGTTATTCGGTCAATCGGATCTCAAAGTTAAATGGACTAAAATTTGAAATTAAAAAAGGTTAGTTTCGACCTAAAAAAGATAATTTGAAAGTTAAAATTTTTTCTATTTTTTTATTTAAAAAGGGTTAATGTGACGGATAAAAGAGAGCTTCATTTTGTGGACATGAGAAGGTTGGATTGGGATTCTATTTTTTTTCTGGGGATTTTCAGGCGAATAAAAATCTAAGTCCAAAGTCCCTATTTTTCTTTTGACTACTGAGGAATGTCCAAAATCCAATGATCGATCAAGTTTCTGTCCCCCCATCAAGGTTTAGAGAAATGTATGAAATCCTAAGCCATCTCTGAATTAGTGGCGGGTCCGCCAGGTAAAATTGAGTGACAAATGAAAAGGCGTCAGCGAGCGGTAGAAAGTAAAAAGCGAAGGATACTTATTAAAGGAGTCGTTGTAAATCGATGGCGGGTTAGGGCCTGTAGGAAAGTACCTGACTTCTTTTTCTATTAGGAGCTGTAGGGGTGAGGAGCAGATGTGCCTACCCCTCCCTTCTTCTTTATCGATTTTGACATTCAACTACCACCATCATCCGTAATAAATTAAAAGGAAATCGCGGCTTGGCCTCCGTGCGATCGGCTATCTCAAAGCAAAAGCCCAGTTTCAACTAAAGAAGCCCTTCCGACGCGATCTTCTCGAATCTTCAACTCTTTCAAAATGGGATTTATTCCTCGGTAAGGAGACTGTGTTGTGTACCGATCCTGAAATTACTCCCAAAAAGAAAATTTGCAAAAGTTCCTTCACTGGTGAAAAAGATTCCTGTGCACTTGCTCCCGTGGGCCAGGTTTAAAAGAAGTTCTTTTAACTCAGATAAAACATACAGTGATAAAATTATAATCAACATTAATCAAGTCAACTAAAGAATTCATAATTATAGCCTTTAATGATAAAAAATATTATTTCCTAGCATTGGGAAAACGTACTACTTAATCCTTCCAATGCAGCAATTAAACGCTTGAAATTATGCAGAGATTATACAAATGTGCAATAAAATATGTAAAGCCAAAATGTCAAAATAATTAAGACGGTAAATGGGGTTTCCAGAGACAAAATGCGAACAAGCATAAACAGATCATCATAACTTCTTGTGCAAGGAGTCCTATCATTAAGGAAGCTTTTCCATTCTATATCTTTTCGTCTTTGTTGTTCTTTTATTTCGAATTATCTAGTTATCTATGTAAGTTATTGTGGTGTTCGCAGCTTTTTGCTTTTATAGTCAATAAAAAACCGTCTTGTTTACTAGCTCAATATGGCTGACATCTCAACATTTTTTTCATTTTTTTAATCCTTACACTCTCACCCCTCACCACTCACGCTAATAAATACATGGACTGAGACAAAACATGTAAACACACAACACATAAGACATATTGTATACAATAAAAAAATTCCCCGGAACAGAGAACCCTGAAACTCGGTGCAGTGCTCGAGTACCATCTTCAATTTGGATAGCTGCCTACACGCTCCCTGTAGGTAGCCAAGGCATGACTTGTTTCCAGTAAGTGGGACACATCGAGCAATCTTTCTCTGCATAAGACGCATGCTCCCCGGACGCGTAACTGAGGGTTAGTCCGGGAGGCAATACCCCCAGCTAACAGAATAGACTAGCCAAGGGGCTGGTCCCGAACGCTCCCGAGATCACTCTGAGACCCTGGTAGTAGAGCTATCGAGCTCAGACGCGTTTTTCGGGCCGAGGAATAGGCCATACTCCGTAAAAGATTCTCGAGCACAGCAGCGAGTCAAACATTTTTAACAGGGGAGGGTCTTTTTCTGGAGCCTTTGCACCCAGGAGTGGGGAGTTGGGCATACGTACCCTCAGAGCTGTTGCTTTAGTCCACTGTCCTAGCCTCTCAAAAGCTCATTCTGTTCATTACTTTCATTTTCAGAATCTCTCGTTCTTTCGTTGATTAAACGAGGGTGACGTGTTGTCGTTTATGCCTTATTAATTGAAACACCAAAAATGAAAAAGAGAAAACAAAAAGAAAAATCTCGATCATATTCTGATAAAAAATTAAAATAATGGTGGGAAACTGGATGCGTCATAATCGAAAATGAACAGTTTATTTTTAATAATATAGGACATAATAATAATATAGTAAAAAGTAATCAATAGTTAATTTATGCAACTTAAATTTTCAATATTGAAGTTAAGTTATTTAGAAATCGTGAGATGCGGTCTGGTGTAATGTAGGTTTCCGAAAAACATTTTCTTTATCGTGCCAGGGTCTTTCTTCGATTATGATCATATTCAGGGCACAAAGTGTTTGTCTTGTGTGTAATTGTGCCATTTTTGCGTGTCGGTTGAGAGTGCTCAGTTGCCAGTTGAAGTTAAAGTATTCTATAAGAAATTGAAGTTGAAAGGAAAGATAAAACATGATTACATGATTATGGGAATTATTTCAAATTTAGAACTCTTATTCCTGAAAAATTAAACATTTGAATTAACCTAGTTTTTCAAGACGGGCACAGATATATTATATTACTTGATTTAAGTTTTAATTTAACAAAAAATAATATGCAAGCTTGTATGAAATTAGATAAGATATATAAAAAGTTACAAAACCTTTAGATTATTAATTTTGAGTGAAATTTACTTTCAAACTTTTTTACTTTTTAACTGCCTTTTATTTTTTCCGCAAATCACAAAAAATCAATAGGAATATTTACAGTGCTTTAGATCTCCCAACCCTACGCGTAATAGAATAAATTTACCTAAGTAAATAAATCAGAACTCGAGATAGGAAATAAAACTCTTGATCTGTTTTGGTTATTTGCAACCTTATATTGGCATAAAAACAAAGGTTGTTGGTATATGTCAAGAGAATATACTGCACCTTTCTAACAGTTGAAATCATGTGCAGTTCTTAGTAACCGTTAGTTAATGATTATTCGGAGATCGTGACATGCGGACATAGGTTTTAGAATAACATTTTCTTTATCTTGCCAACGTTTCGATCTTTATTGAGATCACCCCACCAGATCGATTCTCACGATCTCCGAATAATCATTAACTAACGGTCTTTAAGCACCACACATTCTGTTGTGCAAGGACACATCTACACTGAAAACAAACACCTTGAGCAAGTACAAATACTTTGATTGGACCTGAAATTTCTATCATTTTATAAATCCATTTTTTCACAACTTACATGCAGTTGTATCATTTAAAAAATGTTTATAAACCCCAGACCCTGAAGATGATCTCAATAAAGACCGATCGTCGGCACGATAAGGAAAAGGGTTTTTAAACCACCGGAATCGAATATCTTTCCCGCATTGGCAGCGAGATGGAAGAAGAAAATACTCTGAAAGGGCGCGAGTATGTCTTACCTCCTTTCCCGATTCACGATTCACAACTCGTCAGATAGTCGAGAGCCGTCAACCGTCAGCAACGTCCTCAACTCTCTCAACTCGTCCGAAGGGGACAAATTCTGTACACCTCCAAGAACATCTCCCGAAACAATCCTGGCACGCAGCCAGCACTGAGACGCTTCATCTGAGGGCCCCCGCCATCCAACAAAGGGAGTCAAATAATATTCACCGCCTACTTATCATACATCACACTAGACCGAATCTCATTTCTCCAAATAAACATTAATTAACGGTCAATAAGTACTACACACAGAAATAAGATTAACATTTCATTGAAATTATATTAAATGTGTATATCTATATAATAAAGTAATAAAGTAATAAAATAATAAATCAAATAACATTCAACTTGTGAGGAGACCCTTTAATATGAAACTTTCTATAGTTAGTTCTGTAGTTGTACATCAAATTGTTACATTATTTATTATACTTTCAAATCAGCAGAATTTAAGTCGAAAAATAATGTTACATTTTCTAAGTCTAAATGTAAGAAATATTTTGATAAGGTAAGAATATTATCAAGACAGGGCAGTTAATTAAAGAGTCCGAGAGATACATAAAGTACACACTTTACCTGAATTGAAATAAACTTTCTGTTAACATAAATACTGCACATAATTTGTTAGTTAAACGAGGTTTGCAATGAGTCTTCATTTGTTAATATACAAATGTGGCTCATACAAATTAAATTTACATATAGAACGATAATAAGTATTATACCGAATGTTCAACACAGACGGTACATATCGACTGATAATATTTTTTTTATGAACCAATCAAATTTTCATGTTGATATAAAATTTGTTTGAACCATTTTAGCTGTCCTCTTTTAATTTCATTAGTGTATTTAGGTTCCCAAATCTCCGAGATATACAGTAGCACACTTTCCGGGATTAAATCTTACAGCATGCACTTTGAATCCCAATTAACATTAACATTTAACAAATGCATAGCCCTGAAGATTGTTTCAATAAAGATCGAAACGTTGGCACGATAAATTTTTTTTGAAACCTACTTCACACCAGAGCGCATCTCTTGATTTCCGAATAATTATCGATTAACGGTCACTAATCACCACACATGTTGATATTGTGTGTAGGTCGGTGGCGAAATATTTATAAAAGTAACTCATTGACCCTAATTTAGATTAGATTTTTGATGATATATGTGTATTGTTGAACGAATATCGAGCATACCACCGACTAATTAGAATGAATGTAATGTACATAGGTGTGAATGTGATTCGTGCGTCTGAATTATAGGTCGAAAGCCCCCTTCGAGCCTTGCTCAGTTGGTTAGAAAGCGATCATCTCCTGGGCATCTGGATTAAGTCTCCTTAAGACCATCTACCAAGTCTTACTACAAGATAGGTTGAACTCTTCAGAGAGGTACAGACCATTAGATCATATCGGGGAGTGACAACCCTTCGGGGTGAATGTGCAAATTCCTAATAGGTTTCTTAATATATAACTGTAATTCTCAAGGCGGATAATTAGTATAATAGAATCGGAATTTAAAAAGTGACCAAATTGCTGCTAGCTGGAGGTGTATTCCACAACTTTCTTCGCTTTACGAAAAAAATTCATTTGTCATCACATTGAAAAATGTACTCTGATAATAAAATAGAAAAATCAAAATTGTGGGTAACGAATAGAGCATAACAACAAATAGAAGCGCCGTAAAACGTAGGACATAAAAACTCACAGGAGGGAATACGGACATACCCTCCCGCATCACCCTCATACCGTATTACTTCTCCGGCAAGTCATAAAACTGGATCCAGAACTTCGATAATGGGGTTGCGAGTTGAAATTTAATCTAGAAAAAGTTAGAACAGATAGAAACAGAGGCGTGCCCAGATGATTGGGAATGATCAGCCGGCATATATAAAGTATTACACTTACCGCCCTGAAGGGGGGGGGGTGAGATAGGCGAAGGAAACGTTAGGAATACCTATGTATGTTTCTTACCGATTTAGTTTTACGTCGAAGATCCTAAAATAAGGCGAATATCACATGATTAGTCGGCTTGTTACAACTAAAAAACGAAAATAAACCGACGAATTAGTGTCGACTCCACGTTAATTAATGTGTGACGTCGATAATTTGTCGTTTCAAATTACCGAAAGACGGGGGTTGGAGGAGGGCTAAAGGTTAGTTTGACTATTGTTAGAAATCGATTAACTATCACGTCCACCGCCCATCTCTCGGTCAACCTACCCTCGGCCCTTCCTCCGTCCCTGAAACAGATAAGACGCCACGTTAAAACAAAAACCCACCTGCCTAAACATTGCCCGATTCACAAGATTTAAATCCGGCCATTTCAGCCTTTTTATTCATAAAACATACTACAAATTAATAGAAATATTATCACGCTTCTTGTTGTTAAATTTGTTCGGATTTGTTGCCAAATAAGCGATTTATTAGTTTATTCTTTTATTTTCTTTACTTATTTTATTTTACTTTATTATCTTCCGCTCTCTTTCTCTCACTCACATTCTCTTTCGCTCTCTCCCTCTTTCACTCTTTCTTAAGCTTCCTCCCTTCCCCCTTGTTAGCACAATTACAGGGATTCAATAAACAAGAATGGTTTTCACTGCGACTTATTTTTTAGACAAAGAAACGAGCATGGTACAAAGAGGTGTGAACAAAGACCTGATCACCCGAATGCTATGACAAAGGATTTCGGTACGAGTACTGACTTGAGTCAGAGAAGGCGCTACTGTCCAAGATCAAGTACGGCGATGACGGCTCTACATCGTCTTCTCCAACACCCCCTTCTTTTAAACTTTTCTTTATTCCTTTTCTCAATCTTGTCTTACTTATCTAACTGATTTGATTAAGCATTATTTTAGGTTTCAAAACCCAGTATGACGTTTAGAAACACTTTTTGCGAATTGGTCTGGAGAAAAATTTCTGTCGTCCAGGGGGATCGGGGCCGTCACAAGTTTTTGCTTCATGATTTCCATCGCTTGATGTTGCATTTTGGACCAGGCCCACGACCGTCCTTTTTTCAGCAGCGACGTTAGCAGAGAGATCAGTGAGGAAAAGTGTGAGACACACCTCCTATACCACAGGCCATGCTCGCAAATTGCCGCACCTACCTAACAATGGTGCCAACAATGGTCTCGACTTTCTCCCGATCCATTTGTAAGCCATTGTCATTAGCCACGAAGCCCAAGGACTTTATCTGGGATCAGCAGAACTGATTTTTTCCCAGATCAACATTAGATTAGCGTCTGCCAGCCTCTGCAGCGCTTCACCCAATGTCAATGACATGCTCTACCGTGGACGTACACCCAATGTAGGGGTTTCTGGGGACTGCCATTTGCTAGATCTTCCTGCTCTACTTGTTGCCGGGGGTTCAAATCCTTCACGTCCTGAGCAGCACTCACCATCGAGACCATCCTCGGGCATTACGGCTCGAACGCATTTCCCACCGTTTGCGTTAGGGTAATCCCCATCTTTTTTCAGAAGTCAATCCCCAGCACCAAAGAGTCGGAGAGCTTCGCGGTACGATGAGGAAATTCATCATTTTCAGGCGATCTCTCAGCTGAACGGGCACCGAAACCACCCCAGGGGGCAACTGAAGCCCCGTTAGCCACTATGAGCTCAAACCCCTTCACGTTCCTCTTTTTCACCCCGGGGTCGAGAACTCTTCCCATAGTCCCTCCCCCATGAGTGACCTCGACGCTCCTGAGTCCAGCAATCCTTATATTCCCCTCCCTAACATCTCGTCTTAAAATTAGGGTCTCTCGCCCTTTCTTTTTGAGAAAGCGGAACGTCTCCCGGCCGTTATTGCCCGAGGAACTACCCGATGGTGTCCAACCACTCTTGACACTCATACGAGGACGTCAGCTGTCGGGTCCCGCTCTTATGGACCTCCCACCCTTTTTCTATTTCTCGACGACCTGCGACCTCTTGCTTATGGACCTGCGGCAACGGGGAAATCGACCCGACCCACCCTCTGTAGACCACATCTCTTGCAAAACGTCGACTTCGGCTCAGAACATCTCTTGAAGGGGTAACCAATGTTCGAAAGGTTTCAGCTTGCCTCATGCAGACCGACTCCGTCTAAGAGTCCGAATTTCGTGTCGGTGGTAATATCTACATGTTGTCGGGACTACTTCTGTCGACGTCCTATTTTCACCAACTCCTTGAGGTTGCGACCAGCTGTAGGGCCAGCCTCTAAAGTTAGTAAGTAAGAGGTTCTTCCAGACCACCTGTAATATGTCAAAGGGGGAGGGTCGTTTGTTTACTAGGGAAAGTCGCTATTAGATCGTAGAGCGCGGACATGTAATTTTTCGTCAGCAATCATTGACAAAGTTTTCTGATTAAAAGATGTATATCGTGCAACAGAGTGCTTCGTGTCCAGATCTGTACGTTCTGGTTCAATTTATCGCGCTATCGTTGCCCTAAACCCCGGAATGGAAAGCAATTATTTCTCTCAAAAAGACTGAGACCGATTTCTTTCTAGCTGTTATCTGCCTCAAAGGTCAATTCGGTAACAACAGTTCATTAACAGGAGAAAAGATCTTGTACAGTGACCTGATCAGGCATGTATCTTACTCGTTGATGCCCTCGTGCTTTTGTCAACTTGTGCCAACAACCAGCTCTGTGCTCTAGATATTTTTTTTATTTATATATTATTTTTTTAAAAAGAAAAATGATGTTTTCGTTTTATTTGAAACCTTTGTCACCTCAGATAACTATAACGACTATATTCAATTTTTTTGTTTATTTTTTGTTTTATTACCGCTTTAAAAAATGAACAAAAATTGGTCGTGCTTCAGATGATTGTATAGTTGCAATAAGAAAATGTTTAGGATAAACAGATATTTAAAAAAATCGGAATCACTGATTTAATTTTCGAAAAAGGTAGCACTCTTAGTGTTCATGTCTTACCTGTTCACTTCTCTTCTCATCTTTTCACGGGGAGACAATTTCAATAAGTTAAGTAACATGTTAAATGATAATGCGGATCTAAATTTTTCTGTGTAGGCGCATTGGCCTATTGCAAACGTTTCCTGTGGAACTTGAAACTGATTTCAACTTTAACTTTCTTAGGTGCAATTGAGATAAACTTTCAAATAACCATGGAAGGACAGTTGTAGAACTTTGTGTTGATCATGTTTTGGTCATTGCATGCGGTCGTGTTACCTCGAATGGTGACGGCAATTTCATTTTTATCAGTGCGAAAGGATGCTCAGTGATAGATCTTTGTTGTGTTTCTTTTGAAAGCTATTTCCTCATCAATAACTTTAAGGCCCTTCCTCTTTCCTTTTATGATCACCTTCCAATTTCCTTCCACATTGCAACAACGGATCCTAATTCAAAATCTTAACCCCACTATTACCACCCCTCAAATGGCGACAATGCATGCTAAGCATTTCATCAACAATCGGGATCCCTTGTCAAATAACCTAAAGTATATTTCCTCTCCGAATGTTACCCAAAAATATCTGGTTGCACTTATCAAGTTGCTTATCCTTTAATTGCTCCTTTCCCTCACTTTCCGCTTAGACGAAAAGATTTTATTACTTATTCCTCTGCAAGGATGAAAAGTTAGAAAACAAATACAGCTTCAAACTATTTTGGGACAACAGAAAAAAAGTTTTTCCTCATTGGCCACAAAACTGCTAATTTCAGTCTGTGACTCAACAGATTGTGTAACACTAATCTCTTCAGCCTTGACCACAAACTTTGGGGGTCCAACTTTATCCCAAAAACATTTTTCTAACTTATTAAATCTATGCAGGACATCAGGAGTATACTATGGGTAGCACTTAATCGAACCCAATTCTCGACCCACCTATTGCTTCAGGCAGGCTGTTGAAGGCTGTTTCGGGTTGCGACAACATGAACAAGGCAGCCGCTCCTGATCTTGTTCCATATGAATTTTACAAAAACGCGAAATTGAAGTGACACCTTTTTTGAAGTGAAATTGAAAACCTTTCCCCATCTTTCCCACACCGTTAAAAAAGGATTAAATAAAATAAATTTTTTTAAAATCATTTAAAAAATTAAAAAACTCATTTTGAATGATAACAAAGGTTACGTTTGAATAATTAAAACTAAAAATAAATAAATAAAAAGACGAGAAAAATATTGAGCCTCCCTACTAATCAAACTCAGACATCCGAGCCAATTTGTATTCCGCAGACACTCATCTATCTAGGCACCGAAGAGGCCGGAACCGACACACAAGGGTCTCAGCCTGATACCACGGATATTACACCTACCTCCCACCTCAGACTTCGACGGATCTCAAGATGGGCATCTACGGCGTTGGAATCGAATATCTTTCCCGCATTGGCAGCGAGATGGAAGAAGAAAAGACTCTGAAAGGGCGCGAGTATGTCTTACCTCCTTTCCCGATTCACGATTCACAACTCGTCAGATAGTCGAGAGCCGTCAACCGTCAGCAACGTCCTCAACTCTCTCAACTCGTCCGAAGGGGACAAATTCTGTACACCTCCAAGAACATCTCCCGAAACAATCCTGGCACGCAGCCAGCACTGAGACGCTTCATCTGAGGGCCCCCGCCGTCCAACAAAGGGAGTCAAATAATATTCACCGCGTACTTATCATCGAGCCTGCTCTGGAATTCCGAAGTTGTGCAGTATGGTCAAACCGAAACGGAAGTGGCTCCGGCTCCTTTGTTCCTTCCAGCAGGAGGAAGAAATTCTTTGAGCCGAAATCTAGGATTTCGTCAAACCGATGGAGGAGAGAGTCTGTGGTTGCCCAGAGGAATGGCCCAGAAGAACCACCACAGACGGCCCTATCCAGGGCCTCATCACTACCCATCTCTCACCAATCCCTTTTTTTCTCTTTCCGGCCGGTCGTCTAGGTGAATCCGTCAGCATGGCGGAGCCGGTAGAGGTCGCTGGACTCGACGTTCTCTCTCCCTCTCGCACTCCTTGGCCACCTCCGGGGGGTTTCATTACTTTTATTTTTGTGTGATGTGCACCCTGGAATGGGGTGAGGGGGTGCATATGGGGTAGCATCGTGTACTTGAACAATAGGAGCCTCCACAGTTTGAGTAATGAAGTTTTTCACATATGAACCAGCCTTGACTAAATTTTTCGCTCCTGCGTGCGTTAGGCTTTTCTCCATTTTTATCTTTTGTGTTTCCCGCTCTTCTTGAATAAATGAACATTTGCTAGAACGAGCATGGTGCTTTCCCACTAACTAATTTGCAATTTTTTTATAAGCGGTTCAAGTTTAAAATAACCTCCTGTATTAGTACGCAGTATTTGCTAAACTTTAGACTACTCGCGTTACCAACATCGGCGGGTCCATCATCTTAGCCAGTGTATGATTGATGATCGGTATTATCTCCCCCCGAGCCTACGGTCTTTATAGAGTTGAAGTAGCGGCTAATGTTTTCATAGGGCAGAGAAGCTACCCCTACAAGCCCTTGACGTTCTGTGGAGCAGCATCTATGGTGGAACCTTAGCCTACTTAAACCCTGGGACGCCGAAGATAGGAGAATAGGGAAGGCTGGTATTTGGGAAGGGTGGTAATAGGGAGTTGACGACGGGGTGGGAGATATTAGTAGCTTATTACGTAGCAAAATGGCATGGCTTGTGAAAAATGGTTCAACACGTAAGCCATTGAACTTCATATACGAAAATGTACTTAGCATAATTACGCGGGAACACACTTAACCGACGCACCGCTACCCGACGTGACCCGAAGCCACCCGACGCAAATCCCATGCCCAATATTTCTTAAGATTGTATTACCCCCATGCACATTTGTCCGATGCCACGAAACGCTACCCTTCTCTACGGTACGGGATGCAAGTTCCCCCACTGTCCAGCTTTTCGTCGAGCACTGGTAAAGATGAAAGAACAGGACAGGAAATCATATTTTGTTTTAAACTATATGTATTATTGGCGTTATATTAAGTACAACATACCTCTTTTAGTACAAACCAAATTAAGCGAGATCAAAAATTAATGGGTTTTTTTAATGGTTGGCAGAAAATTTATCAAAACGCCAGAATACCGCGGAATACGGAATAATAGTATGAATTTAACTTACCATAAAGAAGCCGACGCCTTATGCAAAATTGTCTCTTCCGTACCGACTTCCTTCTCCACCCCTTCAACATCCAACGTATATAAACATAAAACAACAATATATCACTGGCATTCTCAACAGGACGCAAACGAATGGCACAATTACACAGAAAACAAACACTTTCAGTGAGTAGAAATACTTCTATTGAATATAAAAAATATTTCTTTGCATTGTATTAATTCACTTTTTTCCACATCCGATATGTATTTGTTAAATTGAAACAATGTTTATAAATTCCAGGCCCTGAGGATGATCTCAATATAGATTGAAACGTTGGCACGATAAAGAAAATGGTTTTCTGAAACGTACGTCACACCAGACCGCATCTCACGATTTCCAACTAATCATCGACTAACGATCACTAATCACCACACATTACTTATTAATGTAACAGCTGTTTATTTATTTAAATTATCAGCTTTTCCTGCACTGGATATAAGTCCTGCGTTTAACCGTTTGAAATCCACAATACTCTGGTATCATCGTGTTGAAAAAGGACGAACGAGGTCGAAAAAAGCCAAATATTTCAAGATACATTTCAATTAAATTCCCAGACCTATTATTATAAGAAACACTTTGGGGGAGAAGGTGTGCATCGAGTTATTGTGAGAGGAATGTCGTTTACGTGATTGGAATGCGGAGGAAGAGAATCAGCCGGAAATGCTTTGTTGAAAGCTGTTGGAGAAATGCCTCTTCGACAGCCGCCTTTGTCCTTGACGGTGCCAAACGACACTCTTCCATCAACAGCCTTTACACGTTTCAAAACTGTACAATAGAATAAAACAAATCAAATAAGGTTAACTATAAAAGTTGGATTTTGTTCGAAACACTAAAACAACATCCCGCTTGCTAAATACATTGCTTTGGAATTGAACTGTGCTACTGTACCTTTCAGGGGTGATGAACCTGCCGACTAGACGTCTAGGATCATCGTCATTCGCCCAGTCTCACTTGTTTTATCTAGTCATACCAATAATTGTTATTGGCATTATACCACCTCTAGTCGGTCTATGTGTTATGTTATTAACCTTATCCTTTTATCAGGATCCAAACCACCTTTTGTTATTGTGCTGTTTTCGCTGTTAATTACGGTATTGAAGGTAGATTATGCATATTTCCTCCAAACGTCGACCCTTAAATATAATCATCCGATATCACCAACTCGTTTCAATGTTTTAAGCAATCCGATTTCGAATCACTCGTCGTAAGTATGGTTCCCTAAGTACTACAGCCGTCTGAAACGAAATAATCGCCAGATCTGCGTGATTATGACTTGCAACTTGGCCATTTCTGATTATCCTGGTCCTGCTTTCCTCGATGTTTTGGTATGCTGTGTCATTGATGATGGTTATAATGGATATGGAAACTGGGAATTGGGGTTTTGTGTTCCCAAGCACTGCAGCCTTGGGGCTAATTATACTCTTCCTAGTTCTTTAGTAATGTAATAGACTCGACGATTTTCATAAGAATTACTAGTTCATTGATTGTCTTTGCTTTAATTCCTTTCCCGCGGTTCTCTTTGTGACTGCTGTATATACTTGATCTGATGCTTCGCATTGGAAAATTACATGAGTGGCTGTTTCTTCTTCCTCATCCCATAATCTGCAAATTGGGACATCATTGAATATACCCTTGTTATATAGATATTGTCTAATGCCAGTGACCGGCATATAGTACTATCACTCCTCTGGGTTTTGCCTCGCTAACTGTAGCAATGAGTTTAGCACTATAGCAATTCCCAGTTTGGGAACGTTTTAGTAGAACGTTCTTCTATCGTAATTTATCCTTTTTTTATCCATTCTAAGATAGAGGATTCTATGTCTACCGTAATCTTATTGTATCTAGCACCTCTAAAGTTTAACAAGTGTCCGAAGGCCCGCCTGTCACCAACTCGATGACGACACGTCCACAACGGCCAACTTTTCGTTAATTCTCGTTTTGTTCTGCCCACCACTCCAGTTTGTGATCATTCGCTCATGCGCCTTTTGTACGCAGGACAACAAGGTAATTGGTCGGTTCGAGTTGGCCACTGTTCAATTAAGTTGGTATCCTCACTATTTTATTGATAACTTTCAAGTTAAAAGAATACAAAAATTAACATTAAAAGAAGCAACAACAGTTATCATCCACACCACCATATATGAGCCACTAGTACATTGGTCCATACATTGGTCAACTATCAGAAAAAGTAAGTAAACTTCTTAAACAAAAATGTTTTGGAACAAATTTTAAAAATGCGTGTTCACTTAGAAACATCCTCTCAAAACCTAAAGATAAGGTAGACAACTTGGCAAAAACAGTTTACCAACTTAATTGTAATCATTGTGACATTAAATGTATAGGGCAAAGCGGTAGAGAAATAAAAGCGAGTGTAAAAGAACATTTGCCTAAATCGAACAAATTTTCGGAATTTAAAGATCATCTAAAAAGAAACAAAACATAATTTTAATTTAAATTTAAATACAACAGCGTTACAAAGTTTCAACAGAGGGCCGGAACTAGATTCGTTTGAGAAATTTGAAATTAAAAAATGTAAAATTTAACAAGGAAATAATTGTATTAATATAATAATGAATTTTGACCTATCTCCTATTTTAAATATGCACGTATATAATATTAGACCTACGAAATATTTAATTTAATTTTGATTAATTTTATTCTCAATTTAATAATTTATTATTAAGGTATCACTTTATTTTTATAAATTAATAAAAAATATATATAAAATTAAACAAAATAAAAATAAAAATAAATATAGCACGTTGATAATTCAGCGGCATTAAAAGCCAGCTTCTCGTTGGAACGTCGCGTTGACCGGGTGATCGGTGGGGGTTCAGTCTTAGGCCTTATACCCACAAAGCGTTCAATACACGCGCGTTAGCGAAATATCAAGGAGGTAACAGAAGCGGACGCATAGTGGCGCGCGCTTTTGCTCAACAGGCGATTGGAAGTTTCCCTAACACCCGAGTGACCAACTCCCGAGGTGGCTACATCCTAATACAACTGTTTAGTTGAACGCCCGATTTCCAAGCGATTTCTTTTGCCGAGATGGATTCCCTCATACGTTGAAATATCGCATTTGATGAATTCCAACAAATTGTCAAAAGAGTTAACTGACATTCTAAAATAACTGAGAAATTTTGACTCATATTCACGCAACTTTGGATAGAGGGTTGCGAACATACTGTGTGGCAATTTATCTCTCAAAGTAGAATGAATCCAAGACTGTCTTTCTATTTGTATTCTTAATTTATAACGAGCGTAGAAATACCATAAACAAACTACTTCTTCGACTTCTATTATAAGACTGAACCAAAAATGTGAAATCGAGCGTCATAATGTGTACGCTGCAAGCGCCTATTAACGCGCGATCGATTGCACGATTCAACGCCTTGTGTGTACTAGGCCTTTCAATCCATGTCGTGAGACGTGGTTGTAGAACTCTGTCAACCTGATGATTAGCTATAAGCTCGAAATCCGGATCATTGGAAACAACTAACTGTGATGAGGGACTATCTTTTCAAAAAGGTTGAACAACATACGCAGCCATTCATAATTTCTATAAGAGATTGACGTAGAGTTCCCTCCATTTTGTATTAACGTCTGGGAGGTTAGAAAAATAGATCTGGACCTAACCTGGGGAGCTATCATTTGTGTCAAGTCACAGTTTAGCACAGCCTTGGTGAATCTTACTGCAAAGTGATGTTTTCCAGAATCAATCGTTATGTTCGGCCTGAACCTGTAACCGCTGGGGCAGAGCTTGGTAATCAGATTAGTCGTCCATTGTCTGAAGTTTATTGGTGTTTTCTGAGAGGAAGAGAATGGACCCTTTTGACCAAGACCCTTTTTTCGCTTCCGTAATTGTCTTTTGTGCTTTTAAACAGTCTGTTTTAAGGTTCAGTTTTCTAAAGATGGGTGGAGTTTATAGTTTCTAAGCGGTCTTCACCGAGTCTTCATACTCAGATTCCACCATATTCTGCTCTTTGATTTATTGGACACGTTGTCTTTTGGAGGGGGTTACTTGTCTTACATACCGTTAATAAAGGTTGAGTAGAAAGAGTCATACTCAATTCTCTGCTACACACTTTGAGTATTGAAAATTTCGTTATTGAGAAGAGGACATGTATCAGGATCCCAGCGGGTCAACCGGAAGTTCTACGAGCGGGGGATGCCAAAGTAATGTCCACAGCTGAGTTGCGGATGTGGTTTGGGAGCTTAATTTCCGATGAGATTCCGTCACCTAGGAAAACCGAATCATAGTCCTCCAGGGCGTTGATTAGGTAAGTTCCTTTTTTTGTCCTTCCAATCTGAGCCTATCCTGTGTTGGGCATTAAAGTCTCCTACTATGATGTATGGTTTGGATACGAATTTAAAAAACTAATCCCATTCATGAGTAGAAATGTTTTGGATGGAATAAATGGAGATGGTGAAGTTGGAGATAATCTGGGCTCCCCCGGCCTGTTCTGTAAACTTCCTAGCAACATTCAGATATTGTATTTTAAATGAATGCCATTTCGCAGTAATAATCCGACACCTCCGAGGGTGTCTCTTTTGTCTACCCTCCCTGGGAGTCGCGGCCGACTATGTGTGGAACTACGGCGACGACGGGTGGTATAGAGTGGTTTGAGGCTCGAGACCCCGAAGCGGCTCCCCTCGTGTTCTCATCCACGGCATTTTTCGTAATCCGGGTTTCTTCATTCTATCCTGTGACCTCTCCTAACCCCGTGTGACGCCCCTGGCGGGAACTTAGACAGAGTCTGTCATCTATCTGTGACCTTCGTGAAACTTGCGTATGGCCAGCGTTATTACCCCGGCCTCACGGGAGAAGTTGCGACGGCATGTAGGCGCGTTGAGGACGCAATGATTATGCTGAATAGTACCTCGAATGCGTGAGTAAGAGAAAGGAAACGGGTAGTGAATCGGTTTCTCTGACTCGGGTATGATTTGCATTGTTGTGCGTATGACCGGCGTGGTACCCTTGAGGAAGCGAAGGATCGGACCACCTAGCGTATGGCGTCCCTAGAATGCACATGACGGGTGTACGCTGAGCTCGACAAGAGACTTCTGACCGTAGGCAGTGTTCATCTAAGGGGTGGTTAGAAAAAATAAAATAAAATAAACGCGAACGGAGCGGATTTATTATTATAAACCTTCAAATTCTCACAGTACTTGAGAAAAATCATTAATTACGGAAGCTATCGCTGTTGGTGATTGATCATTGACTTAGATGTTCAACCGAAGGGTTTAGTTCTATTGCAATGTATTTGGAGTTTGCAATAACGTCGGGTGACGATCCATGAATACCTAGGGGTATGTTTTCAATCTGTTCCTTTATCTGCGTTGGCGGTCTGAAGGACTGTGAGTTCGTTCCTCCACAGAGCCATTTTTGGAATCATGAATTCTTGAGGAGAGTTTTGACGAGGAAGTTGGAATGGAATTTTAGAGACGTGTTTTTTTACTACTGCGTGTTTGTAAACCGTTAGATCATGTACCTTTTGCGTTCTCTACACTAGTCTTTCACATGGCTGAATCGTTTAATGTAAGCTATTAAACACTGCCACAAACGGTGGGACATAAGGGACGACCCTGCCTGCACTGTACATGTACCCACCTGCAGGACTTTTGCCGTTTTAATCTGCTGTTTACTTTGTTAACCGGGAAATGCTTTCCACTCACGGTGAGTTTATATTGGAGAGTATCTCTTCTTCGTACTGTCGAAACGTTTCTTATCACGTATATTTGTTTAACATGTAGGACTGTATATATGCGTGCAGGTTGTTCTGTTTGCATTGTCGAGGGAATTCACGGCTAAGAAATTTGTGCCTCAATTTTTCTTCTGTTGCGACCGGATGGGGATAATCACCGGTTAATGTGTTCTCCTGCTGTCAATTCTTTTTTCCGAATGCGTGAATGTTTCCTGCATTTCTGTTGATGCTTTAAATAAAGACGATTTATCATTACTGCAAAAGCCAGTTTAATTAAAAGTTGCAATCATTTGAATTGGACAGGCACTTCTATTGATATCATTTTTTTTTGTTTTACGAGGGTTCGCAACAGCAGAGGTCATATAAACCCTCAGGGTGCCGGTGTTTTTGAAAAAAAGCCCATTTATAAGTATTGATATCATTGCCATATGTTGTATTAGCACACATACCCTCCCTTTATTTTATTAAAAATAATTATTCAGAAATCGTGAGATGCGGTCTAGTGTGATGTAGGTATCAGAAAAGCAGTTTTTTTTATCGTGCCGATGATCTTTATTGAGATCATTTTCAGGGCTCAAAGTGTTTGTCTTCCGTGTAATTGTACCATTCTTGCGTGTCGTGTTGAGAGCGCCCGTGTTGTGTTTATTAAAAATGACAATTAATTACGGTTTTTAGTTTAGATCCAAGTCGAACCACAACTGGATGCAAATTATATTCAAAATCTGATTTATACTTAAATTTTTTACTTTTAGTATTTTATATAACGATTGTTTTGTTGTGTTACTTGACTGTCCTATGGTTGGGTACTTAACCTGTTTGGACTGTAAATAAATATAATACTATCAAGTTTTACAATGGATTAATTAATCGATTCATTTCCATTCGCAATTGACAATACATTTTTGATAACAATAGGGCAAATATTATCTTAACCTTCTAATTTTTTCTCGACTTCCTTCATTTCGTGCTTCGTGATGTTGTGCTGATTTAGCAGCACGTGAGTGACGTATGGAATATGTTTTGTTAATTTCGTTGTGCTGTTTCTTATTCGGTTCCATTTGGTCTTTCATTTGGAATTCTGTTAGCAATACATTTGTCGTAGCCAATATTTTGTCGTTCGTCGCTTTTTAAACAACAACAAAATTCAATTCTAAACAGCAGTTTCAAAAAGGCAGAATATAAGATAAAACATAATTCATAATGTAGCAAAGAATCTTCTCCATTAATAACAAAACATTGAAGATTGCACATTACAGAACTTCACAACCTCACTTTTATAAAATTCAGAATGTTAATAAATTCAATTGACAAAATAACAGCACTACGTATCACATTTAATTTAAATTGATCGAGTTCGGTAAAACAATATTTTACATAACATAATTGTTTATTTATACATACCTGTAAGACATAATCAGGTTTTTTAGCCTTTATCTTTGCACTCTATATATATATATATATATACAACAATGGTAGTGGATAGGACAACCGACTACTAAATAAAGATATAACAGGGAAGTTTGTATCTTCATATCTTTACATTAGTGAAACGAATGCTGTAGTTTTGCAACTATAATCGATTCGGCGATGCTTGCGACTATAGAATGTTAGCGTAGTTTTTGCATCTATTGACTGTCAGCGCCTACATCGTGTGTCATAACGGGAGCCGAAAGACCGTATAGACAGCTCATAGCTGTGAAAATGGACGCTTAAAATTCCTGAAATCACTCTTTTTTGGAAATCTGGCGCCCAAATTTATATTCCCATGTTATATTCAGTGAACATGAGTTATTATTAGCATGGCACCTGTGGCTTGTATTTGAGGATGAATGGAGAATTTATCTTCCTTAATGATGACATGATTGCTCATGTTTTGGGTTTGTACAGAAGGTGCCAGATCTGTTATTTCATTGGTTTTGGGTGTGTAAAAGCACTCATGGTGATGAATATTAAATAATTTCATACGGCATGACAGGAAAAAGTACTGTAAGTGATGTGAGACCAGTCGTACCAAAGAATGTTTAACAAGAGGCCCAAACCAAAATTATTCTAACTAATTTATCCATTTATTAACACTTTTCTTCTGAAATTCCTGATTATGTGTAATTGGGCCAACTCAGTGGAAAGACAGAAACAATTGCTTCTTCTGTTTAATTAAATTTTAATTGGCAGAGAGGGTGGGACCGAAGAAGCTGTGCTTACAGTCGGAATTATCGATGCTCGAGAAATTACATTTCATGGCAGGAAGAGTGGATAGGTGTGGTGGAGGGAAGTTGAAGGGAGTGCAAGGGCTGGAGGGATATGGGTCTGGGTGGCAGAGGGACCTTCCGGATTCTCGTGAGGCAAATCCTTCAGTGGGGTTGGCAAAGGCTTAGGGAGAGATGGGAGTGTTGTAATGGGAGGGGGTGTTCTTGAGCTGGTCGAGCCCGGGCTAGGCGGAGTAGGCACTTTTACTCCTTGTTCCATTTATTCACCATTTGCAGCGTGTTTTCGTTTTGTCTTTTGTGTGTAAGATTGTATGTGTACCATGTGAGTGCAATCCTCAGCCTTTGGAGGTGATTCTCCAGCCCATTCGGGTGCAGCTCCGATCTGCTCGCACCCTGTGCAGCCTCAGGAGGGCCCGGCTCGGTGACCAGCACGGTAACCATCCAGTCGCCAGCTGGCGGTACTAGGCATCACAACATTATAGACGAGATAATAGGCAAGGCTCTCCGGTGGTGGGGTTCGGGACCCTGTACTACTTCGCGGTCAGGGAGAGCCGTAACTCAGTTTTCCTCCGGTACCCTCACAGGAGCAGGTTTCATGGACACCCAAAGAGACCAGGAGATCCCCCCCCTCCAGATGAGAATTGTACGTTGTATTTGTTGTGTTTTGTGCACGGTAATGTACGTTTGTTATATTCGGGTGCCGAGGGCCTTGGCCGCGTGCATCGGCCTGTGTATTAGTGGTGGCATGCTGACGGAAGCCCGGCCACCGTCCAAGTCTCCCGTCCTCTCACCACCTAACGTTAGGTGTAGTAGAGTTATGTCCGTACTGTGTCGCCCGTTTCAAGAACCTTCCTAGGGACGGTAGCAGTAGAGTGTGTACTGTCAGTATACTTATGTCATTGTGAGTGTAGATAGGGGGGTGTAATATGTGTGGGTGGACGCAGTTTACCCTCATGCCCGGGAGAAGTGTTATATTTATTATTTCCTCTACAGCTGTGATACTGTAAGACAATTTGTGATAATTCAATTACCTGTACTGCATTGTTCTTGTTATTCTCATTTATTTATTTATAATCTTGTTAACACATTTTGTTAATTCATTTGTTAATTGTTATACTATTTGATACCTAATGGGTCTTTTATGAAAATGTTTCCCACGATTTTCTATTTTGATTAATTAAAAATAACAACAAACTAGGGCTGGATGCGTTGATAGGAAAAAGTTTTGAAATAGGACGTAAAAGTGCCGTAAAAACATAATTTATAAGTATATTTTTCTAATAAATGTTTAATCAATTATTCCGTAGACAGTGTAATTTAAAAAAATTCATTAAACTCTTAAATAATTAACAAAAGGCATGCGCAACATAAGGAAAAATGAGAACTCTCTTGCCGAGAGTAGCAACGTTTCACTCACCATACAATTCGCTCCTGCAGGATAACGCCCGTCGGTCCGCTCCAAGGCCTAGTATTTCTCCAAGAATAACGAGGAAATAACAACTTGTCCGTGAAACATAAATATCACTTTTCGGAGGACAATTTTCTCGTGCTGCAATAAGGAGGAGAAATACGTCGTTAAAAGAGAAAAGTCGTTAACTAATTTTGTGATATTGAGAGTAAGGCGTCCGCCAGAGAGAAAAACATCTCAGTACCGCTCAACGGACAGTTTTACTATTTACTTTATTTACTTCTCAATTTAGTAGAGGGGAGAATTAAGAAAAGGGGCACAGTGATGAGATCTAGCATTTCTGCCGAACAACGCCTTATAGCCGCTCGGTGAGTGAAATTTTTGGCCACAGGCCGTTCCTATGAAGACCTCAAGTTCACGACAGGCATCTCATGTTCCTTACTCTCGGCGAATGAATCGTCCTCATGTTCGACATTTGAGTGCTCACATTAGGTTTTTCTTGATCTACAGTGAAGAGCCGTAGTACCATAAGTTAGGGGAGTAAATTTCCTCAGCACCTTTTCCCGATCTTATTGAATCAGCAACTTTCTTAAACTCCTTTCTGAATGCTCCTCGAAGACTTTGAATTTTTTTGTAAACAAAATCCCGGTTCGCAGTGGAAAATATAGGCCTTCAGAATTCCACAAGCTTATCGTATCCTTCACTTTTTAAATTTTTGTTCGAATATTCTTTCTACTTTATTTTCCACAAGCATGGTATTTCCCTGTACAATTCATTGAAGTTTGATAAAACATCCTTACTTCACCATCTGCGGTCTGCCATACTAAATAATAACTGCAGACAAAAATAAAAACAAGTAATTTGATCCAGATTACGAAAACCTTTTGAGAACAGTAGCGAACAGAAGCAGATCGACAGTATAAGAACGTAATGAACAACTCGGCGTCGACGACTAAGCCCACTTTTGATTCCGCTCCAACCCTCACGTAAAACTGTGAACTACATTGTCGCTCCTGACCTTCAATTGGAGTGCGATCAAAACCGTCGGCGCTGATGACGCATCAGCCCCGTTCAAACCTCCACGCTGGATCGCAATTACACTGACGCTTTTGAGCGTAGATTTGAGTGTCCCGCTCAATCGTCGACTCGAGCGTACATGTGAAGGCGGGCTAATCAGAAGTCTGAGGCTTAAAATAAAGAGAACTGAATTGAATTTTAATAAGAATTTTTAATTGACTAATTGATAATAAGAAAATAAAATAAATTACGCTTCAGCGTAACTAACATATTCAACCCAAACACACTCAAAAGTAGAAAAATGTAAAATAATTCACAAACATCCCCCACCATCCACGGCCTCGTAACTAAACCTTCACTTCACAAATATCACCAAACACTAGAGATTGGAAAATGCAGATACGCATCTGAACCAACAAAAATCTTGAGAATAAGAGGAGCAGTATGATAGGTAACTATCAAACAATAATTTAGCTACGTTTACACAACATTTACTCGAGTAGGGGTTGTAGAAAATGTGAGTACAGGCATGATTGAATCATCAACAATACGTACATATGTCATGTCTCTGCAGACATAAGATAATTAAGTAAAATATAAGGTAAAACTGGTATTGATTAATAGAATTGATATTTTTTAAATACTTTATTATGAACGAACCAACTACTTGAAAATGAAAGAGCTACACCTTTCTTTAAACCAATTGTAATAATGATTTATTCGCAAAACAAATGCATTTCTTAAATTAATACTACAATAAGAAATCAATAAAATTAATGATGAACTAAATGAATAATCAAATTAAATCTTTTGGAACTAATAATTTTCTTATTTAATCCCATGGAGATTGGAACATTTTTTTATTTTCTAATGGTTATTTTACTGGTTAACACGGAGCGTTACAGCGAGCAGTTTACTACATCTGACTGCCCGATGTATATTATGTAGCGCCTATATTCTCCTTTTCTTAGGGCTTTATCGCCCCGTATACACAACATTGCCAACCTGAATTGTCGAGTAGTAAATTTCAAGTCTGACGACCCGTAACATGGGATAGTCATACATAAAAATATAAGTAATTGTTTAAACTCTTCAAGAGTACGCCAAAGATATACAACATGTTTAATTCGATGTCATAGCTCGGGAAACAAGTGTCAATTTAATTATGTAAAAACCTATTTCTTCTGAAATTTTAATCTACCAATTATTCTCGGTCAACGTTTAAGATAAGGTTTACCAGACCCTCCATTAAAACCGGAATCATTAAAATTCCATGGATTTCGCATTACCTCTGTTAAATTTCCAAGTTTCCCCCGAGGATGTAAATGTAAATTAAAGCGGACTCTGAACTTGTTTTAGGGCATCGAAATGAAATACGAGTAAAGGAAAGTAGATGGGGAAAATCCGATTGATCCCTGATACTTTATGTAGCGAGAAAGCCTTTCATTAATATTTGATTTGTCCGGGAAGGATTCCCTACGGATAAGGCGAATGTCTGTGAACAACAGAAAAGGGGGGAGACAGAGTGAGTGAGTGAGAGAGAAAGAATGAAGGAGTGAGTGAGTGTGAGACAGAGAGAGAGAAAGAGACCATCCCAGATCCCATTCTCCATCCTGTTCCGTGTTGTCCGCTCGCTTAAATTAACCTCGTTTCACAATTTTCATACTAATTGCCTTTAATATGAAATTAAATTTTATTAGCTTTGTAAATTTACGAGAAAACCTAGCTGAAAAATTTAGTAATAAAAACTTAACTAAACAAAAACTTACAAATTTTTCTATTATAATAATTTATTTGTAGCGTGGACATACCAATAAATATTAGAAATAGATGGGCCGCAAGGTTGTTTTTTACAAGGGTGTTTGAACTACGAAGATCCAGTATCCCATTGGAACCCTCGTCGGGTGACCTATTCGCAACCTAGTTAATAATATATTTTGTTATGTTTTTCTAAATTTTCCTCGTGCCATTGCCTTTTATGGTTTTTTTTTCATTACTTTCGTTCCAGCGAGGTTCACAATATAACCAATTTTTTTTCTAGATCCGTAGGGCTAATGGGTGTCTCGGTGTTATGTGGGGTCCCAGCCGCTTTCTTAGCGGCCGTGTATGCTTCCTCATTTCCCTGAAGCCCAACATGGCCCGGCGGACACAATTATACAATCTCGATTATTCAGTTCGCCAACCTATTCAAATATGTATTAGTGGGTCCGGGAAGAACTTGTTTTTAATTGCGCCGAGTGAGTCTGAAGACATTTTTGGATTGTCTCGTTTTGATATCTCATCCAGCGCAACTGATATGGCGGTCAATTCAGTTGTGTAAATACTAGCGGTGCATTGGAGTAGGAGATGGACGGTAGACCCTTCAGTATACACAGCGCAGCCGAACTCTGGTTGCTCTTCATTCCATCTGTATAAAAGAAGGTCGCATTCGGCATTCCTTCCGCTAGGAAAGGAAGTCCGCTGTATAAATGGTGGAGAGGGGGGAGGTCCCTCCTTTTTTCTCATCGACATATCATATTTTCATTAATTATTAGGTAATTGTTTCTCAAAATAAAAGAAATAATGTTTTATTTTTATACTTAATTTCATATAATTTTAATTTTAATTGTGATTATGGTCTTCTAACAGTCCAATAAATTTATATTTAAAAAATAAATAGACAACAATTTTATTTTACACCGTTGTACATATTACTCTCTCTTTATTTTTTTATTTTTTGCTTAATGAACGGATTAATTCGAAGTTAAAAAATGTTAATTTGAAATCAAAAAAGTTAATTTGATGACAATATGCAATAAACTATTTCAAACCGTATGCAATGTCTTTCTAACGAGGCTTTTAAAAACCTTCTGGTCTGCACTACTACTAATAATCTCGTTTTAAATCTCAGCCGAATATGGCTTGTTCACTTTATATTTGACTGATAGTAATTAACTCTTTTACGTTGGTAGGCTTCATATTTGCAACATAGTTTCAATCGGAATATAGTGTTTAGAACAACTCTATTGCTCTCGTGTCCGTTCTAATATTAAATCTTCTTCTCGACTGTTGGTGGGTGGTTTATTTACCATAATTATAATTACACACGAAATTATGGTGATGTTATATATTCAATTAAAGTCTTAAACATAACAAAAAACCTGGCCAGGGAAATACTAAACTTAACATGTGTCTTCAATAACTATTTACAAACAGTTAGATCATGTCTACTAGCTATTCAAAATTATTATAATTTTATTATGTTCCAGAAAGTAATCCTCTTCAAATGTTTGTAGAAATGCTGCTGCGAATATGGCTGACGTTGGACTACCCATTCCTAGTCCCTTTTTGGGTGTGTATATTGTCCACGACGCACAACTGCTAATAAACCTAACACAATCTGCGTCTCAAAATATGGGAAAATAATAACATCAAACACCTATACAGATATTTGGACGACATACTCGCCATAATGAACATCAATAACAACAACTGTGTAAGTAGATGGCCCCCAGAGAATCTGAGCAGGAGGCAAGGGATCGTCCTCACCCGACTGAGGATTGGCCATACTCGGTTTACACATGGGCACCTGCTAATGGACCAAAGCCCGCGCAGGTGCCCCTTATGCAGAGAAAGGTTGCTCGTTGTGTCCCACATAATAGAGGCGTGCAGGCATGCCGCCGGATTTAAGAAGAGTCCTCGAGCACGGTAACGAGTTTCTAAGTCCCCTGTTCCGCTTTTTAGGGGAAATTGTTTTTTTTTTATTGTATATAGTATGTGTTATGTGTTATGTGTCTTTGGGTTTTATCTGTGTACGAGTATTTATTGGCGTGAATGGCGAGGGGTGAGGGTGAATAGAACGTCACCATCGCCCCTCGAACGAGGAAAGCGAGTGAGTGGGTCGATGGCGGAATATTAATAAAAGTACCCCCATCGACCCATTGTATAGTTTAAGTATAGGTCGGTGGAGGAATATCAAGTACTCCACCGACCAAACGGAATGAGTGTACTGTATGAATGAATTTAAGTGTATGAACGTATTTATTTGTATGAATCATGTGTCTGAACAACACAAGAACATACAGACAGACCTCACTACACGAAAACATGAACTTCACCGCAGAAATAGACGCAAACAATAGTATATAATTTCTAGACTTTGCAATCACTAAAACAGGCGACAAACTACAATTCGACATATACAGAAAACTCTCAGCAACTGACATCACACAGCTGACTCAAACCACCCACGCCGACACGAAATGGCTGCACTGAAATAGGTGAAAGAAGGACTAAAACCAACCTCACTAATCAACAATAAATACGAAAACGAATCATTGTACACAACAACGGCTCTAAACAAACCCAATCAACAAACACAATGGACCACATTTACATTCATTGAGAATGAACTTTACAACTAATTAACTTATTCAACAAATTAGGCATAAAACAGCTCTAAAAACTCCAAACACAATAAATTCTAGGACAATACAACGGACCAACTAGAAGAAACCGGTTCTACTCACTAACATGAGACGATAATTAAAAGACAGTGCTAAGAACATGTCAAATCGTTTGGGCACAATGACGGAAAATCAAATTACAACTAACCTATTAGAAAATAACCACGGACCATCGACAAAGCAAACAAATATAAAATTATTAGAACGTACAAAAGGACAGAAAATGAATATACTCGAAAACCGAGAAATATATAAATAAACATACTATATTAAGCCGTGGGCTTATTGTAATAAAAATAAAAATAATACACATAATCTTAATCCTGTTTATTTGCCTCTCATCATTCGGCGGGCCAATCAAAAGAAGGAGGCTTAAAATAAAAAGAACTGAATTTAATTAACTAATTATTAATAAGAAAATAAAATAAATTACGTCTTCGGCGCTAACATATAGTATTAAAAAATATATTTGCTTAGGAAGCTGACTAACTTCGAATCCATACACGAGATTTGAGGCAACTTAACGGAAAACCTTTATTGACCGTCCTCGCATCCTCACCAATGGTCCTGAAAAAAATATGCATATTTAATAAAAAGAAATACGGTGTAAAATGTATATTGAAATAAAAGTAAAAATTAAGGAGGGAACGTGTAAAAAGTCCATGAATTCCTGAACGAGTTTTTGACTTGGGTGCCGTTTCGCCGAAGTGTGTTTTCCAAAGCTGTCAATAAATAATGTTATTTCAACGTGTCCCTCGGCTCGTGGCTTTTATCGCCGAGGCACACATACGCGAGCTGGCGTTTTCTATTTTTGAACCGACCCAATCCGATGGCCGTCCGGGTGTCGCACCGAATATTGCAAGACCTCATCCTGAGGAATCCGCCCTTCATATTTTTCATCGGCGTTAATTGGACGCCGTTCAATCCCGCGGGGAAACCGAGTTGCCAATTCCGTCTCCCTGTTACAGGTTGAATTTTTTATAAAGCGTAATCAGCCGTTTCTTGGTCGAGCTCGGAAAGTTTTCCTAGAATCGCAACCCCCCCCACGACCTAATTACTTGTGAGGATTACTCTTATCAGAAATAAAACACCAGATTAGGATTACGATTGCCTCTATAGTCGAAATAATGCAAATAGAGAATGACTGTCTAACTGATGTGGGTCTCGGGGGAAAGATATTTATAAAATAAGTTCGACCGGTCAACATAAGTATTAGCTCAATTCTGATTGTGTTTGGATGAATATTTTGGACGGAGTATTTATCTATTATTTATTTATTTACGTATATATTTGTCTATTAATAAACAGTAAACATAGTTATAAAATTACACACTTCTAAACTCATAATATTGTATAATTTCTCTTTACTGCTGAGTCCTTGCTAATGCTAAGGGGAGGTTAAATTTTTGGAACATATCTCAGCTAGCATTATTTTGTATTTGTAGAATATTTCGATACTGCTCCAAATGGTCCTCTTCTGATGTTATAACATATTAAATAATACCAATACATCCAAATGGCCTTATGTACTTGCATATTAGCCTGAGCAGTGTATTATGGACATTAGCATATTTTTTATTTATTGGGAGAAGAGGGCCATGAAATCAAGTCAATTTCCTCTTGTTTACTTTCAGTTGGCTGAACGGTTAAAATGCATTTTATGGATCTTTATGTACATTTATCAAATTAGCAATGACTTATTACATTACATTTGAACTTACAGGTATAGTAAGTACATTTAATGCACTTGGGCCCTTTACAATGAACCAACTTGGTACCTCATAGGTATATGTATAATTAATTACTACGAAAAAGTCCCTAATGTACAGAGTCTAATTCTTAAACGTATTCGAAATATTTAAAATTTAAATTTTAAAATTTTAGCGGCAGTGCGCACTAGAGAAACGCGGATCGGCACGCTACGCCATCGGACGGTTGGACTTTGTTGCAGTTGGAGGGAAAATTCGAGATGTGAGGTTGAGATGGGAAGTTGTGTCCGAACGGATCGAAGTCACAATAGCTCAAGTGGGAGAGGAGTGGCTTATTTAGCCGGACGTCGTGGGTTCGCCAATCCCGCTCGCGACACTGACTTTTCTATCTCAACCAATACCTTTCATAAATATTATTATTATTATTATTGGATTGGCAACTATTAATACCTATAAACACCTGGTACTTTGCAAATTTCCTCAAAAGTTCTCCATTCAATTAGCTTCCAGCAGTATACCGACCATTTCATGCAGAATTTTTATCAATCCTGCAATGTAAATTAAGTTTCCTTACCGCAAATTTAATGTTATTTCTGTTCAGGTGCCACAAACCAGAATATTCTACAGTCAGTAATTCTGAACTTTATAAGCAATTTAGTGGATTTAAGTTAAGTTAAAATTAAAAAAAACAACCAAAACCTGAAAATTTGTGGTTGCAAATGGCGACCTGAAATTTTCGACACTTATCGCCAGTTAGTCACCCTGTATAGTGTTGTATTGAAATTTTATTAAACAATTTGTAATCGAAAAATAAACTTTTAGTAATTAAATCTGACTTTTGAGAATTGAGGTACGTTCATAAATGTGTATTACTAGGGGCGACCTTTCTTCTGTATGAGCGATATTGTCAGTGTTTACAGAACGAAGAAAATCTTACTTAAACGGGGAAAGTTCGGAAACTCCTAAAAGAAAAAAGTTGATATTCTAATTATTTTTGAACTGCTTTTGCGGTTGCTGGCTCAATAAAAATTTAATAAGAAATGAATCTAATAGAATTTTCAATATTCTCATCATTGCTGTACTCAAATTTACAGTAGAATTAAAATTTTGTGGAATACGAGGGATTTTGTACAATAGTGGTGTGAAGGTTTGATGTAACACGAAAAATGAAATATCTCGAGTACGGATGAGAAGAAAAATTTGGAAAATGTACACATTTTAGTCCAATTTGATATGCAATGCAAGTAGTGACATCTGTTGATGAGGCTCCCTGTAAATTGGCACATAGTCTCCTAAAGAAAACTCCTAACGAAAAATAAAAACGGGTTGTAGCAACAATAGCAACAGTGTGTTCAAATGAAAAGCTTTTTTATTCAGTCCAAATTTTAGTTTAGAGTTAAGAATGAGACACATGACAAGATGTATTCCCAGTCCCATTATATGGAGGCGAAAAATAGACGTAGTACCGAAAAGAAGCTCGAGGTCTTTGAAATGTAGTTATACTAACGCAAACCCCGCGTGGATCCAGAGAACAAAGAGGTGCTTCGTAAATCGCCCAGGCAAATTTTGCTCACGATCAAAGAACAAGATACGATGGGTGGAGCCCTCTATGTATTGGTCAGGTTGATAAAGGATGGCAAAGTACTGGGGAAGCGTTCCCGGATGGACGGAAGGAGAACTTTTGGCTGAAGGAAATGAGGCGGTTTGAATACTCGTCTGTGGACGTTTTCAAGGCTGTGACCAGAAAGGAAGAGCGAGCTACTATCGCCAACCTTCGCGAGGAGAAGGTGAGTTAAAAAGAAGAAGCAAACTATGCTATCATATTTGGCATCAAACTTGTACAGGATTAGTGTATAACTTACCATTTTGTATAGTTCTGGTTTCACTAGTTTCTCGATTTCAAGATTCAAACAATGGGGGTATTCCTGAACCCCGTTAGATCGATAGAAACGATGACATGTAAAAATCGGCTAGTTAACATTGCTTGATCCGCCAGGCCAGGGTCAATGTTAGATGTTATGTCGAAAATGTAACATTGCTATCTGTTAGGGTGTAAGTAACATCGCAGACATGAATTTTGACATGAACACGGTTTTGCTCGTAAAATTAGACCGTTTTCGTCGGGTAGCGTCAGAACAAGACATTTATATTTTTATTTCAAACTGTACGTATTGTTGTCGTTATATTAATTACAACATTAATTTTAATATACACTAAATTAAACGGGATCAAAAATTCATAAGTTTTTGTAAACATTATTTAATTATGATGGTTAGGAATAATTTTATTTAAAGTAATTAAGTTTAACAAACAATTTATTAGATGGTTGTACTCATAAAATGTAACTAACAATTTATTACAAGGTTTTGCTCAAAATAGTGCATTAAGAACAAAAGAGGCGTTGTGAGCGTGATACTGATTATTGTGAGATACGCTGTGTGATTGTACGCGGCGTGTGCTTGACGTCTTATAAATGTGCACACCTATCAAAAGGAGACAAGACGACAGGTCTCATCGGGTAACATCTTACAAACATCGTGAATACCCCTAATATCTGCGAACAGCCAGGTCATTAAAATAATTAATAAACTTGGTCTGAATGTAAAATCCAGAGGAACATCTATTGCCGGTTGATGTTTATAAATGGGAACAGTTGGACATTTTGCTTTTTTTAAGGTAACACATGATTTAATTGTCATGTCGAAACCAGCGTATATCCAGTTGCAGTAGGTACTATTTTTTGGCCATCTGTACCTCATAATGAAGAGATAGCCGATTAAATCATTAAATTTAGAAGATCTTATTATGGTCGAACTCTTATCTAGTCTAAACATTTTACGTCTATGGCGCTGAAATGTTCGGAACTCAGTTGGTTATTGCGTACAAAACGAGACCCGACATAAGCGGATTGCAGAGACAATAAAGCCTTTCTACAAAAATCAGCTTTAGAGGTCTTTTCGGGTCAAATTGCATAGTTTCGTTTTACGATTTCTAGACATTCATTTGCCCTGTAATAGTTATCGTGAGGTAAACAGTGTGTATTACATGCTAATAAATTACATGTAAAGAAGGTTTAGAAAAAATCTTAAACAAATATGTCAAACAGATTTATACTCATAAGATATCTACAGTAATTATACACTTTGAAAGGTATTTTGTTCACCACATTTGTTCACGTTTTGATCGATGTACCAGGCAACTCGCGGGAAAATATTGTGGATATTGTAACCAACTGCTTAAGCTTGACTACATCCGAAGGCGTTTGCTGTGCATCTGGTGGGATTAGAAAAGGACCCCTTTTTTACGAACCTCTTCCACGCAATTATCCCATAAATTTTCAGCCTGTACAACCCAGTCTAACAAACTCTAAGTTACGCATTTTCTGATTTTACCTTGGTTTATTTGTACCACTTCCTCCACATCTCACTCTCACAAGCCTTTCCATCCGTCTAAAGTTAAGCAGTACCTACAGAATCTCTCAAAACGAACATCCCCTCCCCAAAAGCCACCTCTAATATCTAAGGACACCTTTGACTGATTGAAGAATGGTATAAAGCGTAGAATATGATACTGAACGAAGACAAATGCACCCAAATTAAGTTCACGCAAAATTAGCAGCTTTGCCCACGTCTTTAGATAAACAACAAAGAACTTCCGATCGACATTGAATCCTCACACGAGATTCAAGCGACAAAATGAAACACGATTTGGACAACTACCAAACTTATAGGACCGGAATAAGACATGCCAGTAAAGAGCATACTAATTCTGTGCTAAACATAACTTGGACCTATCTGGACATAAGGAGCGGAACTGTGGGGTGCCACCAAGACATCTAACATCGAACGATTCCAAACTTTCGAATCAAAATTCCTCAGAAAACCTTTTCAAGCTTCTTACTATGTCTCCAATCTCATTTTCCACAATGGTCTTAAGTCATCCCCTTCGTTAAAGAATTGTGCCCCCCATTCCAAACCTACTGCTTAAACCTATTCTGCTATTTCCCATTTCAAGAAATCTCTCACCTCGCCTCTAACGACGATGGTCCCATGACCTTGCCTGAACCTTTTAACAAATTGACTGCCAGTATGGTTCTCACAACATCTTTCCTCCGAGCGCAGTACTGGCCACAGTGTTAATGTTTTGCCATGTGTTGTATACCATCATAACAATTTGTAAGGCATATGATTAATATACGGGAAGTAAATATTATTATTTAAAAAAATTAAATTGGCCCTGGACAAGACATAATTACCTCCAGTGTACTCCTACACCTTCATGAGAAGGTCATAATAACCGCAATAATTATTGTCATGTTATGCGCCACTAGCTTATGGATGATGATGAAAAGAGAGAAGGAAATATTTTATGTCCACCAAGCACTGCAGCCTGTTTGCTTATTGAATTTTTCCAAGTTACTTAGGTCAGTGCAATTGGCATGAACCTTCTCTTAAGAAGTATTGGATTGTAGGTGCAAATTTTTTCTTGGGCTTTCTTTATACTCTGGGGTTATCCCTCTCTAATTGTAGCAGTTAACTTGCCACTCTTGGTGGGGGTTGTTTTGTCATAAGTTTACTGTCTCTAGTATCTCTAAGGTTTATCCACTTTTCTTTTTGTCTTTTTGGGATCCATTCTATGATGGAGAATGCTGTGTTTGTTTTTGTTATCCCATGTGTAGGTTCGGAGGCTATGTACGGTTTTGCAGATGATTGTCTCGTTAGTGTGTCTGCCTTCCGTTAACCAAAGTTCGCTTGTGTTCTGGAACCCAAGAGATTTTAGATGCTTTCACAGACTACTTTGATGTTATTTTTTACATACTAACGGCATCTTGGCTGTCCGATCCTACGAGGCTTTTTGTCAGAGTAACCTCTTTTAAGATTTTCTAAGACACAAGCGTTGATAGATTGTAAGACTGCTTGAAAACCTCCCTAATCAGATAAGATATATGTATTAGTCGGGGTGTGTATTATACGAGGTACCCCTCTTCTTGTAAGGGTATCATAGTACGCGTTTCTTTCTATCCCATATGTCCTGTGACTCAGGAGAGGCTGATTTTGTTTTGCATACTTAATTTGTTTAGTTTTGTAATTCACCACCATCTGCTAATGGTGTTTGAACTTAGCGCTTTGATGGCTGCTGGCTAACTGACATGATAGCAATATCCTTCTTTTTGAACGCTTTATTCATATTGAATGGGGGTCAATGAATATCTCCGACGCATGGAAAATACTGGTATATAATCTTTTTAAAAAGATAGTCCGGCGAATTACATCGGCCTTACATCCCAATATCCGGATAAGAGAGTAAATCAACATATCTATGATTGCAAAAATCCCAAGCAAAATCCTACAGCACTCGCCAACCTATTTGAACAACAAAACAATTTCGATTTCAACAATGTAAAACCTGTTATTGTGATTAATTCTAAAAATAAATAAATAAATAAACTACATAAGCAACTTATTTTCAATATTACATTTCTAAGGACGTTTCCATTCGACAAAGAAGGGCATCATCGTCATATTGTTAGTAAAAACGACAATTATTTCAGAAAAGCTGCCCTCCGCTCCTTACCAATCACCATCTCCGATGGCCCATCACCCGTTTAAAAGGCAGATGCCAGCAACGGACTGCTCCCGATGGGATCGAGATTGGATTAGCTCGGAAAACGGTTTAGAGACCAGTGTGAGAGAGAGAGATAGAGAGTGAAAGAGAGGGAGAAAGTTCCCTTCTCTCTCAGTCCTCCAGCAATGCACACATTTGGCGACGAGCTGCATATCGACCAGAATCTCAGACATGAGGTAATTTTAAGCTGAGTCTTGTCCCACTTCTCTGAGTACATCTGCTCAATCGGATTGTGCCAGAGACAGGAATTAATGGAAAAACTGTGTCTTTGATAAATAAACTAATAAATAAAATGTTTAGGTAAATAAATAAATAAACAGTTACCGGAGGGTAACGGAATTTTATCGTTTCAAAATATATTTTCTTAATTTAAATGCAAACCGAAATGGTTTATTCTGTATCTCTTGTATAAATATTGATCAACCTTTTTAACATTATAACTATATTATAACATTAGTTCTACACCCACAATGCAATTTCTGTCATGTTTTTCAATAAAAGCGGGCATATCTTCTCAACCGTTGGACCTACATCAAATTCAACCACACCGCAAAAATACAGACTAAATTTCCGTTAAGGAAGCGTATTCTAACAGGTTCTTACTCCATTTTATTGTAACAGAAATATTGCAAATATTTACACATTTTGAAATGGGAAAATTTCATTTTTGTCATTTTATTTTCGAATGATTATTATCATTATTATTATTTTTATATACCGTGTAATTACCTGCCTGGGTCATCACTTTCCGCAGTCTTCAGTGGTGGGCGGAAGAAGACAAAGACAAAGAAACAACCACCGAACACGTACATTTAGCACAGTTTGGCTAATCGTAAAGAGACGCTTAACAACAAACTGTTAATCCCTCTGAATGGATTTCTCCCGGCGTTTTAAAATGTTTATCCATTGTGACTAAATTTGATAGGCGACTGCCCCTGGAGGATCGCCCGTCAGCAGTTTATCCGGTCCGCTGTTTGTGCTGGATACTAAAATAAAATTTTAAATAAATAATTAATCAGATATCGTGAGATGCGGTCTGGTGTGATGTAGGGATCAGGAAAACATTTTCTTTATCGTGCTGACGTTTCGATCTTTTATTGAGATCATCTTCAGGGCCTGGGATTTACAAATATAGTTTACATTTAGAAAATACATGTAGGATTTGGAAGAAAGTGAATTGAATACTTTGAACACCAACACAATTTTGACTTCAAAAATCCAAAAATACTACATACAGAACAAAACAAATTTAAACGTAATTTTTTAGAAATGGTTTACATCAACAAGGATAACCACAACATCGATTACCGAACAGATACATGCAGACTCAGTCGAAGCTACGCTAACATCATTAATCAAATTCAATACAGATAACATACATATATTATCACATTACATTCCACACGTCAAATATTTTTCGCGTAGTATAATTGTCCAACAATTTAGCTTTCCTTTTCCCATTTATCCCTTTCTTTATAACCCTGAAAGAATAATCTGACCGAAACATTACCAACACATTGTTACCCTTTATCGGCTCCTTTCAACTCAAAGAAGCCGATGCCTTATACGAAAATTCTCTCTTCCATACTGACTTCCTAGTGAGTAGAAATACTTTGATTGAATACAAAATTTATTTTGCATTGTATAAATTCACTTTTCCACATCCAATATGTATTTTCTAAATGTAAACTATATTTTTAAATCCCAGGCCCTGAATATGATCTCAATAAAAGATGGAACGTTGGGACGATAAAGAAAATGTTTTCCTGATCCCTACATCACACCAGACCGCATCTCACGATAGCTGAATAATTATCTATTAACGGTCACTAATTTCTACACATTTTAAATAAAGGAAAAAACGAAAAATGCACGATTTGCCGTAGATTGAATAAAAATGGAGTCACTCACTCACTGAAGGAAGTAGTGAGGTGCGGGCCCCGTTGCAACGCCATAGAACGACCTACAGTACAGGTAGTGAAAAATAGGATGGAAAATGTTTGAAAGCTTTAAAGTAAAATTGAAGGGAGAATTGAGAGGTCGTAAAAGAGAAGAGAGAAAGAGATGAGATTAGAAGAGGTTTTTTGTTTTCTTACAGATTCTAACAAGGACACAATTAAATTGACAGAACTGGAAAATCATTAAGAGAGATGTTGAGGAGAGGAAACGAAGGGTCAAGGTGCAGAGCCTATTTTGCTCTGGCCAAAACAACCGCCATTCGTCCCTAGTTAGACACGTTTCTCCTCTATGCTTTATTCAGCGGAAGTTGTGTCTGTCATTTTATTATTTTGAAGTAGTTACCTCCCACCATCTTTAGAACCCTAAAGTAATCGTTTGGTGTATTTTAACTGGCCTATAAACATTCGCAAGGAAGGCGAATTTATGAAATACGGTGAAGATGATGTTGCTACGTTAATAGAGCGTTATCGGCCTTACTCGATCAATTACTAGGACCGAATAACTATCTCCTTAATAACATACTTCTGCACTATATGTTTTATAGATTACATAATCCAAATAACTTAGATTTGAAGTTATTTTTAAATATCATTTCTGTTATTCGATCGAACTATGAAACATACTCAATAAATGTGAGGTGATTAGTGACGTTAATCGATAATTATTCAGAGGTTGTGAGATGCCGTTGAGAGCGCTCATTGGGCAAACGTTGCACGATAAAGAAAACGTTTTTCTGAAATCATATCAGCTGGTTGTGCATCGCATCTCACGGTCTCTGAATAATTATCGATTAACGGTCACTAATGACCACACATTTCTACACTAGAAAAACTAAGAACATGGGATTCTATGAACAAATTTCAACAACGTATGGACACGAAGCAAAAAGTATTCTGAAGGTCATTGCCAACAATGAGAAGAAACTCGCATCGGCTATCAATCAGACAACTTTTTCCTGAAATGCAGACAACACGAGGTATTTCCTATTCACATCAAAAACAATTTTAACTTCACAAATGCCACACTAAATAGCAAATCACCAGACAGGCATAAAGCCACAATATATTTCAAAAGAAATATTTTAAACATAGAAATCACCAAGAGCGTCAAAAATATTAATACATTAGCACAAAAATTACACCAATTAAAACTTAGACCCGCCAACATCAAAAACAATTTTACACACATCAAAAAAATTGAAACAATGTCCACTCCGACCAAATTAAAAACAAACACGTCAAAATTGAATGGGCACAGTCGACACGACACGCAAGAATGGCACAATTACATAGCCCTGAAGACGATCTCAATAAAGATCGAAACGTTGGCACCATAAAGAAAATGTTTTCTCAAACCTACATCACACCAGACGGCATCTCACGAATATGTGGTGCTTCGTAACCGTTAGTATCGGAAGTTGTGAGATGCGGTCTCGTGTGACGTAGTTATAGAAAAACATTTTCAACGTTTCGATCTTTATTAAGATCATCATCAGTGCTCGAAGTGTTAGTTTTCTGCGTAATTGTGCCTTTCTTGCGTGTCGTGTTAGCAGTCGGTGATTTCACAGTGTCTCACGATTTCCGAATAATCATACTCAATAAGGTCAATCCACAATAGGTTACAGTTAAGTATAAATGGAAAGGATTGTTTTTAAAATAAGTGGGTATTAAAAATCAATTCTTAAACTGTAATTTCAAGGCAACTATGTGGGAGACGTCCAAACACATAATAATAGTAATATGTAATCTATGTATGTGTACACAGAGAGTGTTAACCGGAATGCGATTCCAAACATTTGCTCTGTAGATAAAGTTCGTTTCTTTTTGCATAGCTTTAGTTGTTATTTATTTTTCCACACCAGGGCTCAAAGATGATAATTTGGAGGGGAAATAATTGAAATTCAACTAAATTTAGAGATATAAATTGCGAGAAAAACTCCAATGCTAGTACGTTTAAAACCGACTAAAATAATATATTACGAAAGCTTGACAAAAAGGGTGGACTTGGTCATTATGACCCTGATATATTTCACTTTCATCTTAACCCTGGGCCCAACTTCGTTAATTGTTGAGGACTCTAAATTTTTAATTGATAATCCCCTTGAATTTTACATGGCTATGAACGATTTTTTAGACCTTAATTTTTTTTTTAAATCGGCATCATTCTCTCTGTAAACCGGCCGCACAGTGATCTATGCAAAGTCAATGATTCCTTCCTTTTATTCTATGATGTTAAGCATCATCATTGACTGCATGTTGGGCAAGGGTCTCCTTTTCAAATAGAAACGTGTCCTTCCAGATAATACTTAATACTCTAATTTTTTTTTATCTATGAGAGCGGTTCTTTCTGGTTCGAAAAGTATCACATTACTCCGACTACTGCCACGGGAGTACCGCAAGGAAGTGTTCTAGAACCAATTCTAATCCCAACTACCCTCCAATCTTCTTGCGCTCAAGCCGATGACAAAGCAGTACATGGACCGAAATCCTACAATTACTTCGGAACATCTGATTGGGCATATTCATGCATAGCAGACTAGTGCGGGCGATGGAAAATGAATATAAATGCAATGTACATCAATCCAAGCTACCGATGACAAACAAACAAAACCACTAAACCTTCCAAATCCAGCATCACCAATACTTATTATCTAGTCCTTAGATCAATTGTAAATGCTTCTTATTATGCCTGTCGGACAATATTTGTAAAAAGGCAAAAAATTAGATTTTTTGTTAGGAAAGTTCGAAATACTTTTTTCTTCTCATAAAGTTTTCTACTTATCCGAGCGGTTTACGTTAGTAAGGAGGGCCTAGAAAATTCATATGTTCCCAGGTCGTAGCCAAACCCGAGGACATTTGATACCTTTGAATATAATCTGTGGGATGATTGTATGCTGTGTGAGGCGTGGGCTCTTTGTACGTGTCAGTCCTTGTGGATCATGAGACGAGGTCCATCGTAATTATGTTGAAAGCCGCGTCTGTCTGCAGCTGTTTCACTCTCGGCCGGCCATCATCCCAGGACAATTGTCCGCCCACCCGTCCCTTTACGTCTTGCAAACCTCCCATTTTGTCCACCGAATGTATCACGAGCCGAAATGGCATCTTATTTTGACGGAGATTAGTGTGGAATTTGAATATGAATAAAGGGTATCACCATTTTATCTAATTAGTTACGTAGACTTGTTGAAGCTTTTCTCTATCGCTTAGGATTTTCTTTATAAACCCGCTGCTCAAAACGCCCAAAGATAAAATTTTCGTCGGGATATTCTGTAACTTATTTGGCTGGGGGTCCCGAGGTGGTGTTCCACCGGACATTAACGTAGTAAATTTTTTTTTTTTTTTTTGCTTGGCAGCTTGAAATTTTACATAACGTTCGGTGCTCCCATTGTTGCCTACCCATATTTTCGCATCGAATACGGTTAAACTTGATGTATCTCCATCTCCTTTAGCATCATATACTTGACAAATGCCGTATTAAAATGAAACAATAGAAAGATATGATGTATGTAGGTAAGAATGAGCTGTGGCATCATATGTTAGCTTATTAATAACATATATATGAAGAGAATATTTAATTTGAAATGGCTCTGCGCAGTCGACTTTCATAAAAAATTTCAGAGAGAGAAGTATTTTCAATATTTAGCCATGAACACCGTATTCTGCTCGTAATGCGAAAGCATGGTATTATAAGTCCAAACTTAACATTAATAAAATGGTCAGGTGTTGTTAGGCAAGTGGAACAATTGCATAAAGAAATGTTAGCAAATCGTGAAAGGGCCTCATATAGTCTATACTTCGTCAGCGATAGAGTGCAGAAACACCTATTATTGGATCAAACAATTTTACTTTTTTCAGAAGAGTTGCACTGTCACGGCCCGCCTGCGTCACTGACTTTCGTGTAGCAAGCGGCTGGAAGAACACCCTCTTCCAGTGACGATTGAATAAGTTCCTTAAGTGTGCATGGCACTTACAAGAGATCGGAACCAGACGAATCAGGCAGAATTAATTAACCAAACTATTGTTCATTATTTAATGAGTTTGGTTTCTTCGATCAAAGAAAACCTTTATACAAGGGGGTTGGAAGGAATATCATTGTAAATAATTGAAAGCATTTTATTTTGAAGATTTTTTACTTATAGACAAGATATATTTTATTTGGCTGTTTTTTTATAAGAAAGGAATCGATATTATTTAGTCTAGTTTATTAATATAATTAATTATTTTTATTAATTATTTCCACCTGTGCTGGTGATATAGCAATCCTATGTCCGCATAAAGATTCAGTCACCGCATACAAGAAACCTTCAAAGCCATTTGCCGTGCATCGATGTTTGGTCCCAAAAGTGGAGAAATAATATAATTGGAACGAAGAGCCAATACATTGACTTCTTACTCAGACGTATATCAGAGTACCACCGGTTTACTTTAACGGGATTTCGCTACACCCTGTAGAAATGTACGTTATTTGGGACTTCACCCCGGTTACAAACTGTTACCACCACTAATCGGTAGACCATCGTATCTATCTTAAAATCTCCCTTATTTTGTAGGATCAACACAAAACTACGACTGCAAGCAAACTTCGGGACCTTTCGTCTCAATTGAGGTTTCACGGAATACTTACACCACTTTCCAGTTATAATTTTGTTTTTTAGTTTTCCCTAACGCAAGATATTTTTTACCAAGTGCATTAGTTTTGGCCCTCTTACGTATTTTTCGACACCCGAAAGGAACGCCGAGATAGGTGAAAACATTGTTGTTTTTTTAAATTGTTTATGGGAATTGCGAAATACTAATGTTTTTGTTTTTGCTACGTTCCCAGCCAAATTGTTCGAGGTAGAATGTTCAAATAAAACGGTATGGCATAGTCCAGCCTAACTTTTAGAATATGTCTTCTGTAAAAAATGAAATATCTTAAATTAAAATGAAAAACAACAACGGTAATAGGGAGTCAGTGATTAAACGGCATTTCAACGACGAGCCATTTGAAAAAAGTATAGTAATGGACACATGCTGTCATTGCTCATCCATAGCGAACCGCTTAAACACTCTTTTGACGATTATCCCAGAGAATATACGATTTAAAAAGATAATCTTTCCGTCAGAAGAGGAGGTTTTAAGGTTCACTTTAAATGTCTCAAACCTTGGGCAAAAAAACCGACTCTTTGCATGTGACGATCGTTCATATTAATCCCGTTCTAACATTGTGCAACTGCGAATTCGTCTTGTTCCGATAATAAAAGAAGGAAAGGGGTTTTCCGAACGCTGGCCCCCGAGAGTGTTGTGTAACCGTGGGTGAGATTGTTGATGTCCAGGCCGAAAGCGCCGACGTCTTGTTTTCCAGGGTGACTGTACTTGGGAGCCGGGGGCACATAGGAATGAATCTTCCTAGCCGGTCCCTCAGGCGATTAGAAACCCTCGGAGGGTAAAAGGAAGGAGAAAGGGTGGCCGTCGTGCACCCCGCGGCCCCCGCAGCACCCATGAACTACCATAGCGCCGTATCGGCGAAAACCGTGTCGCCCCTTCGAATTTCGATCCCTGCCCACACGGACGCTTTTCAACGAAATCCTACCAAATAACGCACCAACGAATTTCAACCATTTAACAAATAACAACCATGTAGGACTTTTAGAAATAGGAATATTTTTCGCTTTTTATTACAATCGCCTGGTAGGGGTTGGTAATAAAACGACAACAATTTACTTTGCGATAAGCTTTTAAAACGTTAATAATGCTTTAAAAAATAAGAATCAACTAAAAGACAGAGTAAAACTATTTTTTTAAAACATCTTTTTTTGTAACTATGGTATGCTTAATGTTCTAAGCGTAAGATAAAGCATAGTAAACATAAGTTTATTCTTTCCTCAGCTTTAGCATTGGGTAGATGCGATACATTCTTATTGTCATTTAATTCGAATAACCTGAGTTTCTCGGTCAATGGTTTTACAATAATAAAACTCGTACTTTGTAAGTTGATCTTAGCCCATTTGGGTATTCAAAAAAACGGTTGTAATTTTTCGTTAATGCTCACGTTAAGGGCGGCTAGACCAAGCGGTAAGTTACGTTTTTTGCCTTTGCCTACATATATGTAATTCTATAATAATAAATAATAAGGTATTAATGTACTATATACACCTTGATAAAGATTTGAATTAAATCGAAACGTCGGCAAAGATTCTAAGTCATTTTCTTTCCAAAACAACCGTTGACCGATATTCCTATCACCACCGATACGAACACCACAATTATTTACAAAGGTCATCACAAGTTACGCTAAAGTTAAGAAAAATAGTAAGCGCTGGGTTTGTTTGATTCGACTCTCTGAATCTCCGGAGTCTCGGCTGCGTCTAGCCTGAGCCCGGCTGCCCCGACTCATTGTAGCGATGAATCTGGTGTGTTGCGGGATAGCATTTTCGGACTCTGAATCCCATCTGATGTGGGATACTTCGACTCAATGTTGCGCAACATTTAGCAGTGCGGACGTGAATCGGAACAAGAGTTCTCGCTTCGTTTGGCTAGTTGACGTTCTAGTGAGTGTTTTCTTGAAGATTTTGATATTGCCTTGTATTAATAATTATTAGTACCGAGTTGATTTTACAGTTTATTGAAGACACATTCCCATCGGTGTTGGTGAGATGTATCATTCACGGAATACAAAAATCGGGAATTGAAAAGCCAAACATTAAATGGTTTAACAGAAAAATTTAGTGTTTCCGTCGCCGAAATTGAAAAAATTGCACACTTTAAAACGACAGTTTTTTAATGCACTTCCGATTCGATGCACTACACAATGCAAAAAAGAGGAAGGGAAATTCGTTAGAGCTAGTTCCCCCATCATTTCGCAGAGACTGATGAATGTGAACTGAATCGTGGTCTGGGCACAGTCTTTGTCGAGGAGCGAGTCGTGGCTGAATCGCAACAATGAATCTACCTACCACTGGGCAGCACTGACTCTGCCCGGCAACATGATCGATTCAAAGAATCTCAGTGCGTACTAGGATTTAAGATGCCTATTTATGCCATGACCCCAACCAAAATTCAGATTTGATCAAAATTTCAAATTAAAATACTTGATTGACAGAAAAGGATTTAAGTGGGGATTATATTTGGTAAGACCGAGTAAGGGTCAGGAGCTAGTATTCATGAAAATAAACCTTGGACAAGAAGATTCATATTGTGGGCAATATGCCGCTGGCCTTCAGGTGGTGTCAAAACAAAAAGCTGGGTATAAATCGGCTGTAGGTAGATAACACTAGCCAGATTAAAATTCAAAGCCATTTACTAAACTGCCAAAAAAATAGATCCATCAAACAATGGATTAAAAGTAAGTTCAAACGTCAATGGGATTGTATACCAGGGCAAGTGAAATTGTTCAACAAAAGACGGCGTTTTTTTTTACGGTAACGCCAGCAAAGTACACTTAAATAGCCTAAGAGTGTTCCGAAATAAATGCATGAGAAGATGCTTAGGATGTTTGTCAGACACTCCAATAAAAGTAATGGATATGGAAGGTTGTGAACCCCCACTGCTTTTACGTATTGAACGATTAGCTTCCAATTTTGTCCTAAGTAATTATTCCTTAAACAGTACCTATAAAAAAATAGCGTTTTTAAATATCGAGGTGTTAACAAAAAAGTTTTGGCAAAAGAAAAAGCTTCCCCCTCTGGTAGCCGCATATTTGGAAACAATTGGTCTCGTTGCGTCGCTGCACAGGAGCATTTTTTACATCCATAAACCCCAACATCAATCGGTATCCTTGGTTTCATAATTCCGGAATGACAAAGAAAGACTGTACAATAATTACCAGACTCAGGGCGAACCATGGGATATGTGGCGCATATCTACATAAAATTGGAAAACGCGAGAATAGCAAATGTGAAAAGTGTTTTGTGAAAGAGGATCTTGAACATGCTATAATGATCTGCAAAAAGTATGCACCACAAAGAGAAAGGTGGTTTGTAAAAATGTATGCGATCAAAGATATCGAAAAGCCTTTCAACTACAAAACTTTATTGGCTTCAAAAAATAAAGGCATCTATTTATGTTTGTTAAGATTTATTCATAAGTGCGCGTTAACCATATGAGAATTAACTAAGTGATTTATTGTTGTTTATCTATTTGTTTGTTTGTTGGTTTATTTATTTATTTATTTGTATATTTATTTGTTTATTTGTATATTTATTTGTTTATTTATTTATTTATTTATTGGGTGATTTATTTATTTAGTATGGTCTACTCTAGTTGACATGTCTGTATGGATGACTCTAACCAATGGGGGGGGGTTCCGGGCTGGTGTCGGGAGGGCCGTCGGTCCGGCTGCTGTTTTCTTGTTGGGTGGTGAAGGGGGCCTCCAGAGCGAGTTTGCTCCGGGGGTTTGGGAGATGTGGACTTTTCCACATTATTTCGATGTTAGTGGTTTTTATCCACATTTCCGCTAAGACCCTCGTTATTGATAAAGAATATTCCTCTAAAGAAGAATACCCAAATGGCAGGCCCGTTGATCCGCCCGGCTGGTTGGCTGCGTCCGGGTGGGTGGACCTCTTGATACCGCCTAAATAGCAACCCTCCACATGTTGTAACACACGAATTTTAAAGTCTGGTGGCTAATGCGGAAACGTAAAGCCATTTAAAAAAAAAAAAAAAAAAAAAAAAAAAACCGGCAGAACTACTAAACCTTAGACGTGAAGGACTGTTGACAGGATGTTGCAGAACCGGATGCATATCTATTCAACAGTGCCTAGGATTAATGAAAATTCTCGAATATTGTTGGCTATGTTGATGACGGATATGTGACTGAAAACGGCAAAAAGTATTATTGAGTTTTCCTTTAAGGAGTAACGAAAGAAAGTTCAGGGACTTAGGAAGTGGCATTGGGAGATTGGAACCCCTGGCAGCCATTGGGGACCCATCATAATTAGCCTCGTTTACCAGGGGCCACGATTAGGCGGATAAAGACCAAAGATATTCGATGAAGCCACCTTTTTCCGGCTTACCAAATTGCCAAAAATGTAGATTTATATTTCAGACAGTGAATTCATAACAAAACCTTGATTCAACGGGATTGCATTTCATCACAGATACATGCGAAAAGTTCATCAAAGGACCTTGGAATAAACTAACGGCAGATCTGCCAAACATAGGAGATTCCAGAACTAGAATGATATAGATGTGCTGAGTGGACACAGTATTATTTAATCCTTTGTATGAAAAAAAAAAAAAAAATTCGGCCTCTATACGACCTTTCGTCCGAGACCAATATTGGTCTATTGGGCAATGTTCATTATTAGAGAGCTCTTCGTTAAGATTTTTTCAAATTGCAAAACGAGTCTTTTCCTTCAGGACATGGTTTTTCATCTCCCACGAGCACGAAACTCGCCTGTATAGGCCGGAAGAAGGTTCTGGGACAATAGAAAATACTCACCGAACTTAGTCAATTTAACGGCATGCTCTGCCCTGTATTCCCTGGTAATTTTATAGTTTTAACCAATGTCTGATAGAACTTCGATGAAATGCCAAGCGTTTGTAGACTTTACTACCGACCTACTTACCAAAAAATTCACCTAATAAATATAGTAAATCTATCAATATTTTCATCACCGATGCATCTAATTATATAAAGAGGAGTTCTTTCATCGGAAAATCGGAACAGGGGACCTCAAAGACCATCTGCCGCGGGCAATGCTCATATCGTTCATACTACTCGCTCTTTATGCTGAAGTCAAGAATAGCACTTTTTAAATAAACTTCTTTGCTTCAGAGGTTGATAGTTCGTAACAGCCTAAATAATTCCATGAGCTTAACCGTCAGCTGTCGTTATTACTGTTCAATTATTGGCGACGAGAGTTCTCAGTAGAACCTTTCGTCAGAAATTCGTTTTACTGAAGATGGTTGCATTTGACGAAGAAAATTCGCCACTGTCTAATGGATCTACATTTTTGTGCAATTTGGCATTCCGCGAAAGGATGTATGGTGACCGCATCAAACTTTCCTTGCCCCATGCCTGCATTTCCAGGTACCTAAGAACGTTGAGTAAAAAAAGGCAAGTTGATAGATTCGATCTGTTTAGAAGTGCCTCGTTGGAAATAAATTAACGATTTTATCTTGCTTTTTCAATCTCCAGTTTTGATACTTGTTTCTTCCATTTTGATTCTTTCGTTTATGCTTCCATTACACAAGAAACACATGGTAACTAAAGCAAAGTATAACATAAAAAAAGTTTGGGAAGTGACACTACACCCGTTAACAGATCCCCGTGATGTGATATTACGGCAAAATAGAGTAAAAATTGTGTCTTTAGCACACATAATCTGAGAAAACTCGTTGGATGATATATTTGTAGAAAAGAACTGAGCTTAATCCACTGAATTTTCTTTATTCTCGGAAATTCTTGTGCGATGATCCGGTGGTAAACCGTTAGACGTCGTTCACGTAATGGTGTCACGCCAGTGCTTTTGCGGTAGTAACGTTTGATTATGGCTTACGTGGCATGGAAGAGAACCACTTTTCGAGGGCCGGAGTGCTTTTCTGGTAGGCTGCGATTGCAACGACGATGTCGGGACTCCTTGGTGTGGACGTGATGTAGCTGTCAATAAGATGAAACTGTGTGGAGCCAGGGGACCGGGTTTTTTTCTCCTTTTAACTGGCTGATTTGGGCATGCGTCCTGTCCTATCTTCTGGCTACTTACCCACCTAAGAGAATATTTCCTTATGTTTTAATAATATTAGTTGACAAGTAGCTAAACAATGAAGCATGAATGTCAGAACGCCCTGAGTGTAGACATCGATTGTTTGTTTTGAATAGGAATCCAAACCCGTAACACATTATTCGAAACTCGTTTAAGATTTGTTTTTATTTTAAGAACATCGGCTTAAATATAATAAATATGAGTTCACAAATAATTTAACCAATTATACAATCAAAAAAATAAAACATGAATGATAGCATAATTAACAACCAGACAGATTACATGAGGCGCCGAAATTCGGGCGGGAAGCTTTCGCAATTTATTTTCCGCGCAAAGCGGTAGTTATAAAAAAATGAGATCGTATAATAGACGTCAATGCTGAAATGGCAGGTGTGGATAGACAGCTACTATAATATTATATAGATTTTACCCGTTAAATTAACTCTTTTTAACTTCTAATTCACCTTTTTTAACTTCAAATTAGCTCATTTTAACTTCCATTTAACCTTTCATAGTTACAAATTAACCTTTCTTTAAAGCAGCAAAAAAAATGAGAACGTTGTACGAAATATTAGAATGTATGAACCGTTACAGAGAGGGCAGATTTCATCGTAGGGTCATTTACAACCCCGGATTTAAATTTCAGATATAACAACTTAATTTAAAAAGCCATCGAGCGTCTCTGAGGTTAAAGTTCTGGGCAAAGCAGGGTATGAAGGACAATGAGCGAAAAACGAAAATCGCCTTATACAAACAAAATCTCTCTGTACTGTTTGCCTTATCCGTAGTCCCTTCACGATGAACTTCGTTTATTTTATTGGGGAGTTTTAAAAGTTCAAAGAGAATCCCTTGAAAATCAGAATTTGTAAGAGGGCAGTGCTACATAGTGCCATTGCTTGAACCAGGAAAAGTTCTTTCTAATTATCTGTCGAGCGATAGTTTTAGGCAGACGATGGTCCGGAACGCTCGGAACCTTAGATGTATATTGTAAATGGAGGGAGAACGTGTATGAAAAGGGCGGGGGAAAATTGGATTCAAGGGTTAGCGTGTAATTTGGGGAAATAGATGGTAGACTGAGGAGTTTCTTCACAAAAAAATCTTTTACATTTTTCCAAAACGTCATAAGCCTGGAAGCCCCGGACTTGAGCGCCATAGCATCCGAAGGAGCGCGGGTGTAAATTTTTAGTTTGACTTTATAAGGGACAAGATTATTTCTAAACATATTTGCCCAAATGGAATTTAAACTTGTTTTGTAGCAAAAATTCTAGCATTAAGACGGTGTGATAGGGAAAGATGAGGTGTAAAAATAATTTTCAGATATTCATACTTCTTCACCATCTCGCTTTTATTACCTTGTAGCGCACCAACTTTCGGTGGTTGCTTGGTTTCCCCCATTGTGAAATACCATAATTTTTAAATTTTCTCAATTTACCGATAAATTCCAACTCACAGCAACAACTCAAAGATTCTTATGTTATTTTGCAGACTTGACGGACTCTTAGCAATAAGGCCTATGTCATCTGCGCACAATAGTATTTTCATTTTGCTATTTCTTACGAGAATTCCTTCCTCTAGTAAATCTACGATATTATCCACAAAAAAAAGAGCAAATAGCAAAGGACTAAGGACACACATTGTCTCACACCGGCACCTTTGTCGAAGTATTCAGAGATTCCGACGAGGTTCGAACCGCTGAAGCTCCAGAGGCGCATAAGGACTTGAGTATACCAACAAACTTAGGGGAAATACTCAAATCCAAAGGCCTTAGGAATAACGATGAATGGTCGACTGACTCAAAGGCTGCCTTTAAATCTATGAAAAAGCAATTCATTTTATTTCGTTTTTCTGAAAGCTTCAATTGTATTAAATTAAATAGAAACAAAGATGTTGTCGACCCATTCGACCAAAATCCTCCAAAATCCAAGTAATAAGACGTCTACATTATTAAACGAATAAAAAAAGGAAAATCAAGTTAAATCAGTTCATCTCATCTTTAGAAACAAAAAGGTGGACCATGTTCCGTCGCTCACAATCGATGGAACTACTATACGATACGCAACACATCTAAATATCTGGGAATGGCCTTAGATGCCAAGCTGAGATGGAAAAAACGCGTGGAGAAATAAAAGGACAGAAATAGGTTTAAGGTACAGACAAATATACTGGTTGATAGGACGTGGCTCCAATCTTGCTATACAAAATAAAATGTTATTATATAAACAAGTCATAAAGTCTATGTGACATATGGTATTCAACTGTGGGGTTGTACCAAACCCAACAATATCAAAATCTTACAAACACTCCAAAATAAAATCTTACGTAACATGGTCAATGCACGTTGGTACATAAGGAATAAGGACTTTCATAGAGATCTTAACATCCTTAAGTCGCGGCGGAAATACAAAGATTTGCCGCCAAACACCAGGCTCGCCTCGGCCAACACGAGAATGTGGAAGCGAGCAAACTCTTACATAACCGAAACATGGTCAGAAGATTAAAAAAGAACAAAGTCATATGAAGTTGTGTTGCTAAAAATGAATAGTGAAATGTAAATCTTATTGTACTGATATTAACTTATATATAAATGTAATGTAATTGTCGGTCTAATAAGACCTATTTTAAGGAATAAATTTAATTTTTAAAAAATTGTAAAGCCGGTGGCAGCTCGATTTTGCGCATAGGTAGGAGTTTTTTACAATGCTTGAATCAGTTTTGCGAAATAAATTCCAAAGAATAAGAACTTTTTTTCTGGCTTGCCAACACTGAAAATTGAACCATGGCTTTTCTGTTGAGAACTCAGGAATTTAAATTCTTTCAAATTCCACGCGGTTCTTGAAAGGATAGCCTCGGTCAATTGATTAGCGTATGACTCTGAATCCTTTGATACTGGAAATATTTATTCAGATATCGTGAGATGCGGTCTGGTGTGATGTAGGTATCAGAAAAACATTTTCTTTATCGTGCCAACGTTTCGATCTTTTATTGAGATCATCTTCAGGTCCTTGTGTTGTCTGGATTTCAGAAAAATTTCTGATTCCTACCTCACACCAGACCACATCTCACGATATCTGAATAACTATCTATTAACGGTCACTAATCTCTACACACAGGAAATATTATTTACGTATTTGTGTAATGTTGATTTGTAAGTATCTAATTCCGAATCTCTCCATGCCAGTTGGGGGAGAAGTGGAGGCTTTACTGAATTTATGAACGACACTGAGTACAAGCGAAGGGGGATTGGAGGTGATCAGAGAACGGTTGACTAAGAACAGTCAAATAATCTATTATAGGGAGGCAGTTGATAGACGAACAACAAAAATCTATTACAGAACTCTGGCACCAACATAAGTAAAGTTGCCTACTGTGTCCCCTGTGAACAGGCCGTTCAGAAAGCATAAGGCCATCACAAGACCATTATCATCACAAAACTTCACACACTTAAACCGACAGCCAATTGAGGACAAGTCCGTCGAAGATCTAAGGGGAGTACAATTGACATTATTGAAAACAAGCACCTCAGGGAGTGGCTGTGATTTTGCAATTCTTGAGTTACAGTCACCTGTAAGGATTATATAATCTTCACAGCAATTTGATAAAACTTGACTGAGTTTGGAAAAATCCATGTCCCATGACGAACCGTTTATGTAAATAGGAATTATATTCATTTTTAAATTCTGCCTAGTTTCAATACAAATCACAGGGTTTCCACAAACATTAGAATGAAAGATTGACTATCGCAAGCAAACACACTTGCACGCACGAAAATCGAGCCCTTAATTGCTGAAATCCAGTAAAATTTGTGATCCGGAAATAACTTGTTAAACCGTAAGAATGAATTACTGCAATCTGACACAATAAAAACTTCCATACGAGCAACTTCTAACAAATTTTCTCCAATGACCAGAAGAATTTTTTCCCGTCCACTAGGATGTGATTCGGGCGAATTTTAACACTTAAACGGGGTTCAGCCTCTGAATTTCTTTCCTCAGTAAAAGAAATAAAAGAACGTTACTAGCAATGGAGAATTTGCCGACCCATTCCATTAGATTCCAAATTGTGCCCCTGCAATGTATCCAGAGAAATTTTTTTTTGCTTTGTTTTGGAACATTCAGCAAGAGTACGGACTTGTGAAATATCAAATTCCATTTTTCAACTTGAACAGAAATATCGTAACAATCAATCATAAAGTAATAAATAAATAACAAGTAACGAGAACGAACGATAAAGATTGATCGACACTATAAGTGCTAAGAATAGAAAAGTACGGTGCGATAACAACAACAAAAGATAGCAACAACATGAATACATAAAGGTGCAAAAGGTACCTAACAACAAAAATATTTTGACATGTATCCGGAAAAATGTCGACGTCGAGAACTTACTTACAAAAAGAAGTTATCACATGTTCGGTTTCGTCTTTTGCGGTGAGTTTCAGTCCTTTAAAAATGAGATTGTTTTTATTTTATCTACAGATCTTCAAGCCCGGAATGCAAATTTCGATTCTGGCCAGCAAGGATTTATTCGGATCATTTTTGAGAACGTTCGTATTTCCTTTACTTGCGAGAGACGAAAGTTTAGGGTTTAAGAGCACGGCAACAACATTTTTTTATAGCAGATAGAAGATTTGGGGATGACAACTGTGACTCTATGCTCGGGATACATTTTTTAATGTTTCGCTCCGAGTCACTTTGAGGGGAAGTATGTCGCTCTCTTTTTCGCGTCGCGGACATCAACAGAGAAAGAGGAAAGTGGACCGTACAGTCGAAGACCTTAACGTAAACAACAAAAAATTCGTGCGTATGGCATCGACGTAAGGATCTGGACTTTGTCCTCTCCAAAAACAAAAGTACTTGCACAAATTACTTTGAAAAAAGTTAAATGAAATTTACAATTAGCAGTGTTCTGATACGGTAAGTCAACTGTACCGATAATTTTCACTTCGATAAACAATAAAGTGAACTGAAATCGGTACATGTAAACTACAAAACAAGGCGTAAATGATCCATGAGCCAGTGCTACCAGTTAACTGACTCAAGCAATTAACTTACAATAATAAAGTGGGGCACAATACGTTTATGGGCCGATAAACAGCCGAGGTCAAAAGGCGAGCCTTTGCGTGTTTTCCATCTGTTTCTCTTTTTTCGCGCGTATTTGGTTTTAAACGGCTGCCTTTGAGCGTCTTGATCCGATTTCTGACTCTCTTCTTTAAATGTGTACCACGTCAATATCCCAAAAGTGCTAGCCTCTCATAATTCACAATAATTACACAAATAATTTGGTCATTGGTTGAAAAAGTTAGATTTTCATTTCCGAAAAACAATGTTCGGAAATAGTTTTTTTGTGAATAACTTGAGAAGGGTTGTTTTAAATTAAAAACCGTTTGCACCTTTGAATTCGGCGTAAAAAACTGTCTATTGTCTATTCATGGGTATCTTGCTATTTGAAATAGTTAAACCCCTATTTGCCGGTATCCTAGAAAGTTTGATCAAATTTTTTTTGGCTCATGATTAATTAGAAAAAATAGGAGTTTAAGGGTCTCGTAGTTTTTCCCTAATACGCACCAATAAAAAAGTTAAATAAATAAATAAGCAATGAACAGAAATTACACTCACCCTGTATATTTCAGTTTTAGTTAGACATTTTTTACCATTATATAAAAGAAGAATTTCAAAAGAAAAATTCAGAGGAATATTTCATTTTAAATAATTGTTTAACTTTAATTTATATATATATATATTCGTGTATGCAACTCTTC
>CM077101.1:1609062-1642066 GCA_039619505.1 Cimex hemipterus | reverse complement strand
TATATATATATATATGTATATATATATGTAATTTTATATAAGAGTCAAATATTTACATTTTAATTAAATTGATTATATTGATTATATATACATTTAATTAGAAATTAAAAAGGTTGATTTGACGGTAAAAATAGTTAATTTAAATTAAAACATTGAAATTATTAAATCATAATAAATTAATTTGAAGATCAAAAGTGTTGGTTTGACAGAAAAATCTAAGTAGCCCCTATCAATGACAGCGTGAAAAAATCTTTCGTTGGTAAAAAAAATGAGGAAAAGAACAGAAATTAAACTAACGGTGTCTATTCTAATTTTTGCAAGTCCTTTTTATCCGTTATTTAAAAGAACAATTTTAAAAGCCAAATTAAGAAGAATGCTTAATTCTATATCACTTTATTTTATTGTTTTTGAATTAACAATAGAAGACTAATTTTTTATACATAATTAATTTTATATGTATTTTTAAATTGGAATTAAAAAGCATTAATCTGAAGATAAGAAGACTAAATTTGAAGTTAAAAAGGGTCAATTTGAGATTAAAAAAGGTTAAATTGATATTTTAATAAGTTCTGTTTTCGTGGTCCGCTTTTAGTTAAGATAAAAAAAAACTAAAAGCTCTCCGTGGCCATTTCATTTATCGCCGAGAATCAAATAAATTAGACTACATTTGAAAAATGGCAAAAAGGAGGGAAAATTCAAAAGGTGCGGTTGTGAGGGGAAGTTGGTGTCCGAGTGGATCGAAGTTATGATAGTTTAGTGATAGAGCGGCGGCATATTTACCTGTATCGAACGTGGTGGATTCGAATCCCGCTCGTGACTTTTTTTTATCTAAACTAAAAACCTTAATTAATTGAAAGATAAGATGTTTGTTGATATGCAGAACACCGGATTGCTTTTCCAAAATCATATAGATATAACTACTTCCGGACGTCCTATTCTATGGGATTGACGAAGTGTTCTATCACATCTAACAGACCGACACAGCGAGGATAGGCAGACCAAATTGCCCAAGACAATGTGTTTTTTAAAGTTTGAAAATGTGTGCTTCTACGTGTAATTTATAGGGTTCCCAACTTCTGTAAAATTCGCTGGTAGGTCAGTGACAGAAGGCGAAAATTTCGAAGGAGAAATTCATATTTTGGTTTTACCAAAAAATGTTTAGAGACTTTTACAGGTGCGAAATTCGAATATAATCTTTGTTTCTTGCTAAAATGATATATTTTAAAGCTAATTTGGTAAGTCGCTCAGTTTCGTCATCAAAATTGTATTTAGCTGGAAGCCATAGGATGAATATCATAGATACTGAAATAAATAATTTTTGATCAATTTCTGTGTTTAAAATTGGGGAATTATGCATTGACCTGTATGCTAAGACGTACCAATCTTTCCAATTTTTAGATTCATTTTGTGTATTCTTTTCTCAAGGTTACTGTCCACTTTAACAGGGCTTTTTCACATGACGAGCAGAAGTTCAATCGTTCTCTAACGACAAGATATTTTTGGATTTATTGTAGTTGAATATAAACAAAAGACTAGATACATAATTTTTTTTGCATTAATAAAATTATTGAAAATACGTCCTCGAAAAGCATTCAAAGAATCATCGCTATCAGGTTGTATTTGTGGGGTCAGAGGTGCTGGAGTTGATGTCAGCGAGAGACGATAGGACCCAACTTACAGAGGGAATTGCAATTAGTTCAGCACATAAGGGCTTTTGATATTTACACGTAGACCTCGGAAACAAGCCGTCAGTCCTCGTATATTAGTTTTAGGTACGGGTAAATTCACAATTATATTAATTGCAACTTTGTCTCTCGATCAGAATATGCCGAGATACGGCCATGCCGCCACCTACGGGAACAGCCCTTTTGCGCAGCTTAAATGTTGCTCGGAGACACAAAGCTAATTAAATGGTACTTATGATTAAAGGGTAATTCATTGTTCATGATTTAACGACATTAGCTATGTTCTAAAATTCATTTCACTAGTTCACTTCATTCATTCACCTTTACTTAGCAACTTAAATTGCTAAAAAAAACCTGAAAATGTTTCTTCTCTTTCTCTAGTTTATTGTTCGACGGTCAGTACTTTGTCAATATATTTTCAGCATGCGTCACTTTAGAAAAGCATTTAGTCAAAGGAAGCCAGGCCACATTAAAACAAAAATGGGTTCATGATTTTTTTTTTTAAATAATGCATAACAAGGTTCAATTTACAGTTGATCTATTTCCATTTTTTCCATGAATTGTATATGAACTGTTTAATTACAAAGTTTAAAAAATGCATATCAACTGTTAATAATTTTATTTTATTTCTATCCTCTTCATATTTCGAACGTCTCGATTATTCGAATTGAATAGTTTTGTGGTCCTTTGGGTGTCGAATTATCGAGAGTCTTCTGTACGCCACTAATTGGCGACCGTTTGATTTTTATGCACAGCAATGCAAGGCTTCACACAGCTAATCTCTACACATTATTTGAAGATTTTCAATTAAGAAGAACAAACAGCTACCTATACCATCTTCGAATGTGAAGTAACCCCTTAAAGGGAAACAAAGAAAACCCAGAGAATAGAATTTCAGTATCAACAGTCAATGACCTAGTATTTGTTAGAAGTACGATCGTGTCGATCGCACTGAACTAAGTAAGTAGGTAAGTAAAATAAGCCAGAAGTCTGCAGTACATGGGGAACAAAAAGGATCACTTTCTCAAAATATCTATCATCATCAACATCACTGGCAGCTGAATAAACATCTACTCAACCGCTCGTGTCATCTTTCGAATGGGAAGCAACCGCTCATTCGAGACCTAACCCTAGGATACAAAGAAAACCCAGGGAATGGATTTATAACTTGGAAACAACCCTCCCCCCCCACCCAACTAGAATACAATCATCCATAGAAAGCAGATTAATATGTACAACAGCCAAGAATGGAATGAATACAGAATTCATACCCTAACATCATAGATCATGATAATTGGTTTACAACATTTTTAAATTGACATTGGTATGTCTATATTTGTCGGCATGTGAATCACTTAAAATGAATCTGATACGTTTCAAAAAACAGCTGAAATAACGAGTGTTGCAAGATCTGTAAAAACGAACTCGATCTGTGTCCGCGAATACAAAAAAAGAGTCCCGACACCTGTGCTTAAACATGTAACAAATCGAATTAGAGTTGTGGGGTCGGTTGTTTTACAAGAGGAAAAAGATAAAATAGTCAAAATCTCTTCAAGCTGAGAAGAGAGTATTTCAATGCGGCCGTTTTGACGTGCAACAGGTGTTTTCCTTCTCTAATTTGCACACGGCGACAATGCGTTTGTTTACGAGGGCTCACCCCACCCGTCTGTCAGCCCGGCAAACTTTTCACAAGTTTTTGTCTTTCCCCTTCGCTTGCGGGAAAGCGGGGAGGAAGAGAAAATTAATATAATAAAAAAGGAACTATGGACCGTTTCCAGGGCGCCCGGCTCCTGCCTACCTCAATCCGAACAGAGTTGGTACACTTTTTACTTTCACGGCCACCCGTTACCGGTTTTTCCTCTTCCTGACTATATTTCATGTTCTACCAACATAAAGAGACTTTTATCTCGATAGAATTTTGAGGGACAAAATGGAAAAAAGAGGCTTATCAAATTACTCTTACTTTATTTACCTAATGTTTTCATGCCTAATTACAAGAATTCTTTTTCACCATCCGAAATAGATCATTAACATCTAAAGAGAAAAAATTATATAAGCTTTAACACAAATCTTAAATCGAACGTAAAAAACTGTCCCCGGCGAATAGCACGGTTCAGCAGGGACAGTTCGTCACCTTTAAAAATAGGACAGCCGTGGAAATAAAGAAAAGCTTAACGGGTAATCTTCCCGCAAGGATTTCTTGAGCCAGTCGATGCGACTCGGCTGACTTAACAGGGCATTCCCAGTGTGAAATGAGCCGTGGTCCCACCATCCCAAAAACTGCCGTCTGATCCATAAGGAAGCTGACGAATCAAAAACCTAACTCCAAAATAATCCATAACGTTCGATAGTCACGTTATCCACGCTCCAATTGATGGATAGATAAAGAATCAATGGATGAAAGAAAAAAGACTTTATTTACAAAAAGAAAGTATATTTTCCAAAGGAAATATAGCACAAATTAAAACAAAAACAACTCTCTGTTGTAGTTTGTTAGCTTGGATTTACTCGAACAGATGATAGTATGTACATACCAAAAAATTTTAAAAAAATCTGTGGTGTTTATTGACCGCTGGCCAATGATTATTTGGCGATCGTGAGGTGCAGTCTGATGTGACGTAGGTTTTAGAAAAAACATTTTCTTTATCATACCAAAGTTTCGATCTTTATTGATATCATCTTCAGGGCCTGGGATTTATAAACAGTGTTTAAATTTTGGAAATAAATGTAGGATGTGATGAAATCAAATTCTTTTTTTTTCATGAGATCATCATTTATTATGGCCATGTTATGTAGATGTTTTTTTTTTCAGATGGCAGTAATAGGTCCTAACACTACTCTGAGTTTTGCCCGTTCTATCTGTAACTGAGTTTGCCAATCTTGGTGAGGATTGTTTTAGTATAAACTTACTGTCTCGTACCTCTATAATTTATCCATTTCTCTTTTCGTTTTGTTTAGATCCATTCTGCAATGGAGGATTCTATATTATTATGTTTTTGTTATCCCAAGTCTAGGGTCGGGGCCTATGTGTAGTATTGCAGATCCTTCTCTGGCCAGACTATCTGCTTTCTCGTTACCCAAAATTCCCCTATGCCCTGGCTCCCAAGATATCATTAGGTTGTTGCGTTTCTTTAGGTTTTGGAGATTTTAAATGCATTCGTGAACTAATTTTAAGATAATATTTTACATGCTAATGCTTTAATAGCCCGCTTGGCTATCCGACATTATGATGATTTTTTCCTCAGTGTAACATCTTTCATGATTTTGTAAAACGCAAGATGTATTTTTTCTTGAAAAACCGAGGTGAACTTCCCTAATGAGTGTCCTGATCCAATTCGTACATGAGTTTTGGAGTCGTCTGTATCATTGTGTGTAATGGCCTCCTGAATTCTTCTTTATGGGTTCTTTAGCTAGCAAATTGAGATGTCTACCCACGGAGGAGCTTCAGTACTTTGTTGACGTTCAAAAACTGTTTTCTCCTAGCGGTTTTCAAGTAAAATAAGTAACTAGGCGTATACTTCGGGAATAAGAAGATTTTAAAAATATTGGATGTTTTCAGCTAATTCTCTAACCTCGCGCTCCTGACAGTTACTATTGCTTTTACTATGTCAAAGATTGATTTTACATTAAGTGGACCATTTTGGTTTTGTGCAAGACTGATACCAGTCTTCTATGTTAGCTGTTCGTTACTTAGATAGCAGTTTTTTCTGCTTATTTACAATTATGAATGTAATATTCCACACAAAAGTTTTGTTTAAAAATAAAACCTAGATAATTGTATATGTTCAAGACCTCTAGCTTTTCTCATCCCATTATTGAATATCATGACTTTTATTTATTATTTTTCGTTCCCGTTTTGTACATACAATATATTGTGTGTACATATGTATATTGTAAGTCTCGAAGCGCCATTGTAGGCGGTGATTGTCTGAACGGTGGAATCGATCTCGTTAGCTTCATTCCATGACATTTGAAGCTCTCATTCAGGTCAAGTTCGGACTCAAAGGCTTTTACCTGCTTCCGACCTGTTGTAAAGGGGCCCTTCCTAACAATCGTGCACGCGTTCTTTTGTCTGTTCCTTTAAATATATTTCTAGCTCCGTTCTCACTTTGCAAAGGAGGCCCGGGTTTATGGCCAATAAAAGACGCGTTTTTCCCCCCAAGTGACATCCCACGGCGGGCGATAAATCTCGAATAAGTTTTCCCCTTTGATTCTAACGAGCCGCCTTTCCGTCAATTCAATCGGTCCCTAATGAAAGAAACGAGGCTTTAAGAAAAACACTTTTTCACGAGTCACTACCGATATGTAAACGTCAACGATTTTATGAGAAAAAGCATGTCAATTAGACTGTTATCATTGTAATGAAGGGATTAGGTAATTCTTCCTCGGGATTCGAGGCTAATGCTCAGCTTGCCTCTCAGGCGATCTACTCATTATGAACCAAAATTCTGCACGATCGCCATTCATATGTCCGCCCAAGGGACTTGGATTGACTGGACACAGGAAAACAAAAATCCACAATGGCTATTCAATCAAGCAGAAGCACAAACATCATTGACGGTTTAATTCAATGTTTAATTTCTTCGAATCTGTGGGACGAGAAAAAGAAAGAGTCCGACTTGGTATTATTGTCCAACCTCCAAAAATTATTTAAGGGCCCTTTTATTTTACCCTTCAGTCAACATTCCGGGTGAAAAGTAGCCTCGAAGCGGACTTTGCGCCTGTTTAAGAACGGGCTGGGGTTGGCAGTTTTTCAAAAAGTGGATTAACACAGTTTTCCTATTGTTTATAAGTATTAAAACCGATGACAAAATAAAATGAACTATTTCAACCATCTAAACAAAGATTTCAGGATTATCAAGCCTAACCCTAAAAAGTGATTTATGGCACTTTCAGTATAAATTAACGCTAAAAAGCAGAAAAGTGCAGGACACGAAAAAGCGATGGTTGCGAGTGGGTGTCCGAAAGGACGAATACTCTTGCCTCTGCTGTGGAATGTGGCAGTGGACAATTTCACAAGAATAGTAAATCCAAGCGGAATCTACAAAGGCTATGCAGGTGCCCCATACATACTCCAAAACAAATTAGGAACCTGATCAGGCGTTGTACAAACACAAAAAGCGAGCAATCAAACTCATTAGTCAAACCTGAACAAAGGAAAATGTACCTCGTAGACAGTTACATTGAAAAAAAGTATCCCAAACGAAGAGCTAGTTCCGTTGAAGTTCAGATACTTAAGAGTGTACTTGATAGTAGACTGATGTGGAATGAGACTTGGGACATCGACTTACTCGAAGGTTTCTACAACAGCAGACTTTTAGGTGTTGTAAAAACTCAACATTGTCATCTATACAGGTCTAGTTCAAACACTTTGGATATTTTGGGTAGAAGCGTGGAGTTCTGCCAAGATATCCAATATTCAGCGTATGCAATCCTTCCAATCAAAAGTCCTCGAGCAAATTACGTAAGTTTCTTACATTAATATTGTCAACTCGTTCGAAATCAACGATAGAACTTCACGTGACTGGCAAAACAACAGTCCGACCAGAATGTGCATACTGTGAGAAAGGCGTTTATGTATGAATGTATTTATTAACGCGAATGAGGACGGGACCTTAGTAAAATATTGAATACCCTGAGAACCACCAAACTTAGATTAGGTAAAAGTGTGAATGTGTATGTGTTCAATTAATTATGTATATTCAATATATCCATATTCCAATTTAATACATTCAATGAGTTTATGAGCCTTATGTTAATATTTTATGAGAGATAACAATGTCCAACTAATTCCATTGGGAGTGCAAAATTTCTGCTACTATCAAAAGCCAACTGGCTGGTGAAAAAAGGTAGAGGCTAGTTAGTCGGCCTCTTCACGATCTTTTGCAGAGCGACAAAAATTGGTCTTTTGCGCAATCTCTTTTATTGTTTAGATGTTTAGGCTTTTCATCATATCCCGAACCTGTTTTAAGGGGTCTTGTGTCTATCCTCACGGCCTTAGCTTTTAAAATCTCAACCTACTTCCGCTGCATAATTGTTTTTTCCTGGGAATACCTGCACAGACATGTTTCTGGTACTCCGAGTATGTACTACCTCCGGAGTCTGTAGTATCCAGTCAGCAGACCTACTATTTTTCTAGTCCTACCATAATTGCAATTTGAAGTACTTTTTCGCACTAATTTGTTCTGGAATACAATCCATTAAAGGGAGGTGTTATTTTGAAGAAAACATTTTGGATCTACGTGTTTGGTAAATTTGGTAGGTCGCGAAAGCGGTAGCAGTAGACAATTTTATTGATTAAAATAATTAAATTAACATATTCAAAATTCGTTGGAGAGAGAGAGAGAGAGAGAGAGAGAGAGAGAGAGAGAGAGAGAGAGAGAGAGAGTGAGAGAGAGAAATGCCTTGCCTCTTAGGGCAGCTTAATCTAAAATCAAGAGGAAATCTGCAAACTGTTTTTCTAATTGGAAAAATACGATTAAAAATAATAACAGTTAAAAGAAAACATGCAATTATTATCAATCATTTTATCGTCATAGTTTTGTCTGCCGGGTAGAAAAAGGATAAATGAGTAACCGATCGGACTACTATTAACCGGTTGATTTCCAGATCAAGGTAAGGACAATGTGATACCGAGCTGTATCAGAATACGAAGCCCATTAAACAGTTTACGTTGTTGTAAACAGAAACTTCGATCACTATACGTTACATCGTTTAGGCTGGAAACTGAAAATTGAGTTCTTAAGTGAACGATCGTGCGTGCTGTCACCGTTGGTAAACAAGTGGGATATTCTCCTCTTCAACAGAGAAGTAAAAACAAGTGTTGGTCCGTTGTATCGTCACGATATTAACAACGACTTGGCGGCCTACTGCTCTTATCGGAGCTGTGATGTTCATACCATCTTTGTCGGTCAGTAAATGTTTGTAGTCAGCCCCTAAGATCAAATCGTAACGCACTTCTAAACTTGGCCGTAAATGAAGAAATACAGAGATTGCACTTAATGATATTAACAGGATTCGACTAGATTTTCAACATGTAGTTACACTTTAGCTTAGTCCACCTAGTCTACAAAATAGAGATAATTCTAAAACGAATTAAATAAAGAAGCATACAGTACGAACTCTTTTAATTTTAGGTTTTTGTCTGGTTTTTACAAACTGTTCAAAATAACACGAAGAAACCAGTTAGATTGAGAAGAAAATGATCAAAGAATGGTAAAAGAAGGTAAAACTTAATTTCATTAACTTTTAAGCAATTCAGGTAGCAAATATGGCTTTTTATTTCTATGTGGTATTAAAAAAAAACAGTTAATCTATAATACGCATGGGAACTCATGAAACTCACGAATAACCTGAAGTTGCAGTTGCATGAATCCATTAATTAATTAGAAGGTTGTATTTTTATATTTGTTATTGAAAGGTCTTACTTAATTGGACAGTGCCAATCCTTGACTCTATATGGAGAGAGTGAAGGAATACGGACCGATAAGATAATTGTGACTTTGAAATACTAATAGATTTCTCGTTTTGTGTGTATTGATAGGGAATGAATTTATAAGCGTGAATGTAATGTGAAAGGGCAGAGTGAACATAGAACACTCCATCGATACTTTATTAGACCAGTTGATGACTCCGCTCTGTGGGTGTATATGTGTAAAGGATGAGTAGTCGATATTCCATTTTGTCTACATTGTGAGTGAATATATTTATTTGAAAAAATGTATACTGCAAAATGGCCGATTGTGGAATATCGAGTGCTCCATCGACCCTCAATCAGTTAGTGTCTGTGTAGTTGTTTATACAGGGTGTTTGTTTGGCTACTCGTGTTACAAACTTTGCCAATAGATTCTATATTCATAATGGAACCAAAAAGTTTTAATTAACTATGGTCAGAATCTCTACAGTTATGTTGTTATTCCACTTTTTATTTTATTTTTTAACATTTCACACCTTGATTTAAACAAAAAATGATAGAACCAACAGTAAAAGGTTTTGGACAAATCCGTTGGCAAAGTTTGTAACACGGGTAGCCGAACACCGTGTAACGTAAAGGGTGATGACTCGTTATTTGATGTTGCCAACATCGAGAGAAAATGTATTAATTAGAAAGAATGTATAGTGCAAAAGGGTCGATGGTGGAATATTGAGACTCCGTCGACCGTAATTACACTAGTTAGCGTCTGAGGAGTTGTTTCTATGTGTAAATCGTGTAGAGTGCTCAATATTTCCTTTTTGCGTATGTTGAAAGTAAACGTATTATTAGCGCGAATGTATAGCGTGAGAGCAGCGTTGGTGGAATATTGAGTACCCCTTCGATCGCAATCACAGTGGGTAATGTACGTGTAATTGATTATATATGCAAGTGGTGATGGAATATACATTATTCCCTTTTGTATATATTGAAAGAGACTGTATTTATTAGCGTGAAAGTAAAGTATGAGAAATAGTGGAGAAGCTCATCAACCCAGTTTGATTAGTTACGCAATCGGTGTAAAAATGATTTCACTATTTGGGTGAATAGTATGCAAATGAGGACAGATAAGTGATAGAGTGTGTGGGCTTGGTTTAAAACTGCATGAGTTGTAGGCTGAAATGATTTCAATGTTATCATTTATTTCATACAATAAAACAATAAACTACGATAAATAAATTATTTTTAATATCTGTATATTTTAAATATATTTAATTCGTGCATTATTATTATTGTGGATTTAACTTGTTTTCATTCTGAAATTATCAATTAACAAAGCCGAGTTTTCAAAGGTACAATAATCGAGTTATGTCTGGGAAATTAAACAAAAATCCGTTCCGAACGGGGTGAAAAAGGGAAAGTTAAAGTTTTGACGCTTCTGTGTTGATTGTGTGCAACAGGTTGAAAGTTTCCCTTTTATCGCGAAGTTATAAGCTTTTATAAAAGGGCCTCGTTTTAAGAGCCTTTGTAAGCTGTACGGAAAATCTACTTCCCGTCTTTATTGCCGTAGTCGAGACTCTGTCGGGGGAAACTTGATAAAGACATGCACGGTAAGTGTAAACAGGTTAAGAATTGGGTATAGTGATTCTTTTTGCCTATTCTTAATCGATGACACCCATTCGCTCTTCCAGGTCCATCAACATATATTTGGGTGCTCAAAAAAACGTATGTTTAGAAGTGGAGTGCTGAAAATAAAATAAAACTTCGTGAACTGTTAACATGCCAGATTTGAATTACCTCCTTTATTACATTCTTTATTATTTAATTTTTTAAACAGGTTTTAAATAGTTGCCAATAATAAAATTAATGTTATTATATATGTTACATTTGAATTGTGGGAAGAGAATTGTGTCTAAGTCCTTGATGAGACATGATGTTGTGTTCTCAGTACAGAAGAAAGCTTCTAAGCCTGGGTGCTTATCAACTAATTCGATGAGGTTTCAGGGAAAGATAGGAAAAACACATTTTTGAAAAATTGCATAAAGCGTGCAAATTGAAGTACCTGTTGCCAACTATATTAGAAGAAACATTTGTGGTCAGATGGTGGGACGCAATCTGTAAGTCAAATAAAAATCTTCGAGTTATACATTTTTTAAATGAGATGGGTAAACAAATACCATATACCGTTAAAACAGTTCTTTAATTTATTTATAAAAGCTCAATTCTGCACCTTAAACTAAAACTAGACACAATTTCACTCATTCGTAAATATATTCTATTCTGTTTACTTACCTACTCAATGGATGGTGGAGTGAGTACTCGATGATCTGCCTTCGGCCCCTCATCCACGATAATAAATACATTCACTTTCAATATACACAAAAAGAGATAGCTATCGAGTTTATACTATAGACTATAATAAAACAGCTTCCTCCAAATGATCGTCACTCCAAATTGTGTCCGCTTTGCGCCATCTTCATTGAGGAGTGCAACCCGCGAGTGAAGGACCTTGTGCCATTCATTATATGTTCTCTAACACTCACAGTAACACCAATCATTAATTGTACTATAAAAGTAATACAATTGAGGGAGAACTAGATATTCCCCCTCTGCCGGTTACACTGTACATTCAAGCTAATAAATACATTAACTCTAAATATATACAAAATTGTATATCCATAAGCAACCCTGACACATATAAAAACTACACATACCCGTAAATAGTCTAATTGAGGGACAGTGGGTATTCAATATTCCACGCTCCCTCTGTACATTTACACTAATAAATACACTTACAATATACATAAACAAAAAAGGAACACAAGAAAAGGGATATATATCTCCAAACAATCGCCAATTTTGTTTTGTGTCGGCTTTGAGTAGTCTTCAATGAGGGACAAAAGCCGTAAGTGAAGACGGTCACATGTGGTCACTAACTTGGTGGGGGTGGTCATGCGAATAAATACGGTCTCTTTCAATATATACAAAAGGGAATATTGCATATTCCTTCACTATTTGCATACATAATCAACTACACGTACATTACCCACACAAACCAACACCCACCATCGATTGTACTATAAAACTAATACAATTCAGGGGGTATTCGATATTTCACCATAGGCCCGCTCACACTATACATTAACTCTAAATGTACACAAAAGTGTATATCGTGTACTCCATTACCATTTACCTATATCAACAACTACACATACGCTAATTAGTTTCATTGAGGTCCGATAGAGTATGTAATATTTCACCACCCGCCATATACATGTTCACTCTAAAAATACACAAAATGGAATATCAAGTTATCAAATAGAAACAACTACAAAATAAATACTACTAGTCTAATCGATGGGGTGGCCAATATTCGACTTTCGGCCCTCTCAAACTATACATTCACGCTTAAAATCTGGAGTACCCCCGGAGAAGTGACGTGGATACCAATCGATATGATAAAGAATCGAGTATTTTCTTTCGATACCGAGTACTTTTGGTATCGAATATTGTCATTCGATATAAGTACTGTATCGAGTACTTTTTGTAGTATCGGTAAAAATACTCAAATAGATTTTTTTTAATCGAGTGTTCAAGTACTATAGAATAGTTATTTTCCGTTCGAAACATACCTTTCATCAAACTGGGAGTTGACTACTTACTGTTAGGAGAGCAAGTGTTCACTAACAAGTGGGAGGCGCCAACCTGTTATCCAAGATTTCGAATTGGTCGTTGGTAACTCTGCTGATAATTCTGGTAACTAACAATTTTATCCCGGTTGCATCTCGCGCTTTTAGTAATTTCTTATAAAATGTTTTTATCTTCAAGTAGTTAAAAAGTGTTCACCTTCCTTCTCATAGGTAGATACCTCATCATGTCTCCTTCCAAAAGTAAGGCATGAGGTTATTTCACTAAGAAACCTGAATCGTCGGCATCTTGTAAACTGTGTGGGAATATACTCCTAATCTTTTCAAACGTTTGAAAAGAAAACACCCGTTGATTAATTTTTTGTCAAAACTCGATAATGATAAAATTGAAATATCAATTTTGTTGAAATGTGTTGACAGCTTTTCCTTGTTCTTACGTACGTACGTACAGACTGTATTAAAAAATACTTACAAATATGAAAAAAAACCTGTGAATGTTTGTTTATTTTAACGCATGAGCTTATTCTATCCCCAAGTCGATAGTGAGTGAGTATTTATGAATAAACGACAAAGTACTCATATGAGTAAATGCTCGTTAGTGTCGAATAATTTCTGTCGATACTTGAGTAGTATCGAATATTTCTTTCGTTACCATTATCGAGTACTGGTTATTGGAGGTATTCAACTCGCTCTCTATAAAGAGCCGAGGAATTGAATTAAGCGAGACACATCGAGCAACCTATCTCTACGTACCCGACATATACCCAGGATTTGGCCCAAAAGGAAGTTAATGTACGCCAGCAGGGCCGCGGGCCAGGATGTCTCTTTTTGTAAGATCCATATTGTCTTTTCCTATTTATCATATTTTTATTTCATTTAACGTAGAAGGGACGAGGCGAAACCGGCGTACCTCTTATATAAGTACCATGAACATAGGTCTGTACCGTCCGAGTACAGCAATAATGACCAAGATCAGTAGAGGGGGCCGAATTATATCTATTGTGAATTTCGTTTAACAAATATTCTCGAATCTGCAGGATTAAGCATTGTAAACGGACAAAAATAACATCATGAAAAAAAGAAACAATAAACAGAAAAAATCAAAAGAATCAATTGATATAATAGATTATATAATACAATATATAAATAATTTGTGAATTATTTCTTAGGTTAGTAAACAAAATTTAACCTCACCACTTCACTAATTGTTATACATAGCGCTTTTTTAAAATAATTAATTAATTTTTAAATAAAATTATTTGAAAGGTATTTTATCGGTTTATTGGAAAAGGTGTGGAAAACGTAATAATCGAAAGGCGCGAGGACTTGAAACGGTATTTGGCCCTTTGCGAGGGAAGAGGAAGGAAACTTTCCAGCTCAAAGTTAAATCTCTTGTCAAACTTAACGGCCGGATATTTCCTCAACTTGTACTCCTTCCTTCTTAGTAATTAATTATGTTATAAATAATGCAAACACTAGTCAATAACTGGGGAAGAATTCTATTACATTCAGCTCATTTTAATACTAAATTATCATTGGTGGAATATAACAAATGTTCTATTATGATATTTCAGTGTTGCAAAAATCCTTTTTGTGCTTGCTGAAAATATTTATCGGTTTATCGGAAAGGGTGGGGAAACCCCTCCCAGCTTGCTAAAGTACAAAATATTTAAGTAACGTTTTCAAAAAATAAAACAAAAATTGTAAAGTAAATTAGATATATGGATTTTCAGGTGATACCCTGGATGAAACAAATTTCTGTTGTTCTCATGTCATATTCGCCTAATAATTCAATATTTAAACTTAAAAATTTCAAAGGTTCTGTGACAAAAACAAAAAGTATAACCCCGTGAAATAATTAAGTCTTGCATAATAAGCCTAGATTTAATTTTTTGAGGGGCTAGAACTTTTTAATCAAATTATTTCCGCTTTTTTATTTTTTCTGTTTCCAACGCAGTACCCCCCTTCGAATCTGACGTAAAAGTCGACCTGGTTTTGTTTATTAACCGATAAAGCCCATCGTCTGTACCTGACCACCATGCTTTCGGATTGTGAGATATTCATTGCTTCGTTTAGTCTATTTAAAATTTAGAATAAGCACATGGAATGACTTCTTCACAAAGAGCGTGAAAAAAAAAACTATGGCAAAAACAATTTGTTGTTGTATTTTTTAATGCAAAATAGGCTATTTTGACTAAAATAGGCTATCACATTATTCGATAAGAAATACCGGTTTATTATTCATTCAAAATTCATTAAGCCCTCTAATGGTTGAAGGTTTCCTTCTGTTTTTCATCCCAAGCATATTCTCTCTTTTTTAGTTAATTCACAGTGGGGTTGGACATTAATTTCTTTCTCTCTTTACGTGAATTTAGTGAAGTTCAGTTTTTATGTGTGTATTATTTTCTTGGTCGTGCTTATGTTCTACTCGTTACGATTAACGGTATCTATTTGTTTCTGTTGGTGTTTTTATTTTGTCAGTGATACTTGTTTTAATTTTTAGTGTGTTTTATTGCTTTTTTAAAATACTTTTCCACAGTCGATGTCAGCTTGCACTCGTTCGCTCAATCGCTCATTTGTTTGCTAATATATTCATTACTAACTTGCTCGTTCGCTCATAGGAATTAATCACTCCCTAACGCTCAAACCCGCTCATTTATATGATAATTTATTCATTAGCAAATAAACTTATTCTTCTCTTAAATACTCACTCACACATACATACACACTCCGCCTCGTTCGTTCCTTCAGCTACTCACTCACTCACTAACACTATTTCACTCATTTGTTTTCAAATATATTCATTCAATGTCTCTCATTCGCTCAACTGCTCAGTCTCTCATTTGTTCCCTAACTTTAGTCAAAATTTTCTTATTTATTTATTTACTAATTCACTCATTCGTTCGTCCAACGACTCATGGACACTCACTCATATGTACTCCACAAACATTCACACATACACCTCTAAGACCTCCTGATCTGAGGAACTTTGGAACTTTGCAGTGGAAATGCATAAATTATGATTATGCAAAAATTGCATGAATCATTATTTAAGGCACACTGCACCTAATTTCAAGGCTTTGGCTTGGATTTGAAGCGAATCTCATGCTAGGAACGTCTTCTTGAGAACAAAACGAATTCTATCTATGCGGTTCTTACTTGTAATCGGAAAAATTGTACGTTATTTCCTTTCCTTTGGTCACTAGTGATTATGATCCCTATTTCTTCCGCTTTGAACTAAAGATTCATGGTACAATCGGCCCTTCTTTCTTTCTATACACCAAAAAGTGAGCTCATTTTATTAACGATTGTGCTCGATTAGCGGGACTGGGTATGTATTCACCGGTATTATTCTACGTTTACAGCAACTTTTATCATTGTTTATCAAGTTATTTTTAATTGCACCTATACTTAATTAATTATATACAATTTTATCGATCGAAGTCACGGTAGCTCACTTGGTTCGGAAGGCAGCGGCGTATTGAGCCGAAGGACGTGGGTTCGAATCTTGCCTGTGACACAAATAAATCGTGGGTTCGCATCCCGCTCGTGACACTGACTTTTTTATCTCAACTAAAAACCTTAATTAATTGAAAGATATTAATTCGTCAAGCGGACCACGAAAATTAGTGAACATTTTAAAAAATTGACATTTGTCTAGTTTGGTATTCTTTTCATTTCGTAGCTCATGGACCAAAAACATAAATAATAGTGACTTAATTGTGTGTGTGTGTGTGTGTGTGTGTGTGTGTGAGAGAGAGAGAGAGAGAGAGAGAGAGAGAGAGAGAGAGAGAGGAGAGAGAGAGAGAATTTGACTTTCCAGAAAGCAAAGGATTGTTAATATGATGATTGTTTTTATTGAAAAAACGCCTGCGTTGAACTGTTATGAAATTTGTGAGTTTCAATTTCTTTCATTCACGAATCGCTTTGAAAATTAACTTTGTAAGTTCCTACGTCTGAGCTTTGAATAAAGACCTCATCTCCGAGCCTAGGTCCCTCGGAGGAAATTAAATCGGAACTCGCGAATTAACGTAACGTCCTTTCCTTCGATCTTTATTCGTCGCCCGTAAATCATGTCTTTAGTCGAAAATCCAGTGTTATCCGTATTTACTCACTTTTGGAACGCACATACTACACGCATCCAACCGATTTTCTGGTGTGGCTTGCACTTCGCGTCTTCGCCCATATATCGATTTCCTCCGTTGCTCGCAATCGACGGACACGGCCGACTAAAGTTTCAATCTAATAGGCAAAATTTACTTTACAAACCATCGTATTCTCATTTCATGGATATAATCTCTTACCGAATTGGATTTTCATTTGTCTTGTTACCTAACGTACGCCATTATAAGAGAGTTAATTGGCCATTCTTGAAAGTTTAGCAAATTGTGCGAGAGATGAAGCAAAGTGGCTTTCAAAATATGAAATATTACAAAAATGAGAAAAGAGAGCGTCAGAAAGTAAGAAAGAGAGAGAGAGAGAGAGAGAGAGAGAGAGAGAGAGAGAGAGAGAGAGAACAAAACCGAACCGAAGCCCACGTACGTGTCCGCGGCTTGCAGAGAAAGTTTGCTCGATGTGTTGCACCTAATTGAAGGGTGCAATTCCGTGGCTCCATATAGAGAGCGCGTAGGAATGCAACCCGGTAAGAGCACAAAGCAGCCAGTGCCGGGGGGGTTGTTTTATTATAGTTTTGTGGCTTGTGTTGTGATTTCATGTATTTATTAGCGTGAGTGTTTTTTTGTCATTTGGCTCAGTAGGTTAACACAGAAAAGTACTGGGTTAAAAAGAAATCGCCCCCGATTGTGTCACGTTCCTTTCCTCAATCCCAGACCTTTACCGGGTGTTCAAAAGTAGAATTCCTCCAATATACAAACTAAGTTATAAAACTATAATTAGAAAACCTTCCTTGGTTCTGATAGAAGATTTTTTGGGCTTCAAGAAGTTATAAACAATTAATTTCCCAACTTCCATCTTTATATACAGATGGGTCCGTCCATGGAGGCAAAGTGGGATGTGGCCATTACGATTCTTATTCACACCAATTCACAAAGTTCTCTCTCCCAGACCTCTGTTCTATTTACTCTGCAGAAACCTTTGCCTTAAGCAAAGCGTTGGACTACATACTGTTTTCAAAGGAGATTGTTAAAAGCTGCATTTTTACCACAGTAAGAGCACGATAATTCAGTCAAGGAATGTGCAAAGCAACTCTAATGCGACTATTCAATATCCAAAGTACTTAATAAAAGTCTAGTTCTCAAAAAAATTCTCTTCTTTCTAGTTCTCAAAAAAAAAAGACAAATAAAAAATAAAAATTAATTACGGCACGTTATGGTACTTAAAATTTAATTCTGGGGGGACTCCATTGGGGGCGAACCCCCTGTGGTAAGTATTTCCTCTGTTCCCTATCTAGAAATGAATGAAGTCATCATCCTAAAAAACGTTTTCACTCAGGAGCCATTCGTTACTTACACCAAAACGCAATTTAGTGACAATTCCCAACTCTCAATGAAAACCATTTTGGAAGATGTATCTGTTATCTAGACCGACAGGGAACATATACGTCACAATTATAGGAAACATATAGTATTTAGTGACCATTTGTTAATGATTATTTGGGAGATCGTGAGATGCCGTCTTGTGTGATGAAAGTGTAGAAAAACATTCTTTGTCGTGCCAACGTTTCTATCTTTATTGGCATTATATTCAGAGCCTGGGGTTTATAAACATTTTTTAAATTGTACAAATACATGCAAGTTATGAAAATGAATTTATACAATGATGTACATAATATAGAAATTTTAGATTTAATCAAAGTGTGTGGTAAGCCCTCGTCTTGGTTTGTCCAGAGCAAAAGAAAATTTTGTACGGGCGCCAGATAGTCTATTATCAAGGGAGGGGACAAATGTTAGCCACCAGGAGATAGCTTCGAGTGAGACTGGAGGTTCGCAATGGACCTGACTATTTATTAAGTAAAGAAAAACAAAGAAATAAAAGTGTGATGGTTAACTAAATATTTACACACAACGAAAAGAAATAAGGTACTTATCCTAACTAAATCGGTTATGTATGCTGTATTTTGACGGAGTGAAGAAGGAAGTAGGGGTCACCCAAGGCTGCATCTTACGATCTCCACATAATTATAGGAAACAATTAACCGATAATCGTATTCAACAGGAGATCCTCGTTGGGTTTTGTTTTCGTGGAAGGCAATGTGGAAAATGTTGGAAAATTCCATGTTGTTTGGTAAATGGATTTTCCAAGATAGCAAGCTTAACACTACTAATTCCATAACGGGTATCCCCATTGAAGGGGATCGCACAGCAACTCGGTTCAGAACTAAAAAAAGGTGCATAAAAAGTGTAGAAGAGCATCTAATGAAAAATGGCCCCAATCCAGACGACACTCCTTCATGCATACTTTGCGGCAAAGGTCATTGCGTAATGTAAATTGTGTAAAAAAAAAGAGTGTAAATTCTATAAAAAGGTCGAGGACGACAATAAGAAAAAAAAATTATAGACCAAACCGACTGTACAATCACATCGGCTAATAGGTTCAGTGTCCTTAGCAATATGGTGTATAGGATATACAAGTCAACCAAAATTTCTCAACCCACTCACAAACTATGGCACCACGTCGTCAATATCTGAAATCGTAGCTCAGGTCAGAACACGCTAAAGTTGCGACACAACCCAGAACCCCCCCCCCTCATCGCTTCATATGAAACCCATACCCCTATCCCGGTAATTCCCACTTCCTCGAATACAACCAACATGCATTGAAGCTGAAAAATGCATCACTGTTCTTACAAAGTTAATAAATCATAACCGGCCAAGTAAACCTTTTGACAAAGAGAGAGACATGTAATCGTCCTAGGTAACCGGTCGAAAAATATTTGGGAATCGCCCCAACCACTAAACACGCGGCCAACTCGTCCGCCCAGGCGTGCCCTGCAGGCACATGTGCTGCTCATTTTCTCATCCCCATTGGTTGAGTCAACCCAAAAGATGCTCGGCTTTCGTCCTTCACACAGTCGCCTAGTTGAGTCAACTGAGTTCACCTTGGAAAGCATTGCGATTGGAAGTTTGAATTCATTGAAGAAATTCCCGGAAGATCCTTTATGCTTATAATCTTTCTTCGGTTAGAAACATACTTTTTAAAACCCACAGTAAGAAAGAAGTCCCCCTTCCAACCAACACGATACCAATATTAAGACACACCTACCTTCTTGTTCTTGATGCTGTCTTCTACATTGTTAACAACAACAACAACAACAACACATTGAAATAATAAATACACTATCTTTTAAAACTCTAATATCTAAATATTGCAGTTATTCACTGTAGTGGCCATTTGTAGTTACCAAGTTACTGCTAGATGCCACTACCACTTATGGAATGTTCTCGCCTTCCACTCTGCAGCCAATCAGAGAAATGCCCTTCCAAATATAAGGAGGCGCACTGCCCCACTGAAAGCAGACAGGTCGACACGACGAGGTCTCACTTGTACCTCAAGACTCGTCAATCTAACGAGATCTCACCCATCACTAATCAACAACAACAGCAAACTCCTCAACCCGACGAGCTCTCACAAATCACTAATTAAACACCGTCGACGACAGCAAGGGTACTCGCCATATTAGCCTGGTTCTCGCCTTGGCTATAAACGCCAACTCCTGCTCTCGGCAAATTTCTGCACTCGAGTACCTTTGGCCGTGCGGAGTCAACCTACTAACGGCCCCAGGACCTCAGCCAGTTACTCGATCACAGATCACCAACAACGGCACCACGCACTCGTTGTCCGAGGCCATCGGCTCGACGCTACGAAACAATCCGGCCCTTCCCAGTGCCACAAAATCCCCAGTCACTAAATTCACCTTATAAAAAATTAGTTCCTGGTTACTTGCTGGGTGGGCCGCGTCAGGGGCGCCTGTCCCGTGGCTGTTTTTCGGACAGGATATCAGAGAGCCTGGGCGCTTTTTACTCCGGAAATTGGGGGAAAGATGTGGAATTTTCCCTAAAGGGTTATTGTACATGGTTGTTATCCACATCCTCCTAACACACGTGATAAAAATAAGATGACTGACCGACGCCGACGGGCAAAGCCAAAAAAATATAAATAAAGTAATAAACAATAATAAATGTTTTTGTTAGAAATATCACGTGTAAAGAAAAGATGTTTTTAGGTTGCTGCTCCTTGGGTGTGATATTACGTTTTTCACCTTTGCAATGGGAATTTCACTAAGGAAAGTTCTAAAAAATGAAAAACTGAGTACGTCCTTGTAATACTTATAAAATAAGGCACCTTTTTCCTCGGAAATCCTCGGAAATTTTGATGGGTAAGCAGTAGACACAATTGAGTAATTAAAAAGAAGTGGGGTTTGCCATTCCTTTTGTTTGGCGGCTACTTAAGTTTAATAATTTTTCAACGGAAATGTTGTCATCTTGTGGAATAAAGGTCGATTTGTATTTTAAAGAAGATAAAATTGAGAAATTACGATTTTATGTTAAAAAAATATGATTTTCGAGTAAAAACATAAAGTATCTCAGGAAAAGGTTAAGAAAGAAACTTCGCTCTCGTGGCACTGAACTACGTTTTATTTAGTGAATCCACCAGTGCAGTATTTCAATTTAACCTTGCAACACCCATATAATCATATTAAAAATTCATTTATTTTATATTTAGGTTTGTATTATAAATTGTTTTCCTGGAACTTAATTTTACAATTAATCGTATGTGAAAAAAGACGATACAAATAAAATTCCCGTATGTTTTCGTTTTTGTTTAAATATAAAGCACTATAATATGATAGGAAAACTTATTACAACTAAAATTAAAAATTATATATAATGGAGAATAAAAATGTAAGTTCTTCAATTATCAATTCAAGACTCTTTTTAACGTGAAATTATCCCTTTTTCCAGCAATAAAGAAAATTAATTAGGAGGTGGTATCAAATGTAAGTATGTTTGTGATTTTTATTAAAATATAAAATTATTGGACTTTGCAAAGACGACATGGAAATTAGTTGCAATAAAAAATTATATAATATTAAATATAAAAATAATGAATTTTGCTTTTAATTTGAGAATTTTTTAACCGGAGAAAAATATTTCACATTTTCAAAAAATATTCAGTATAGCTTAAACGTGTATATTTTTAATTGCCAAAATAATTTGTATAAATCCGTTAATTCTCAAATGAAAAGAAGAAAATAAATTAATTTTATGCTTAGTTCTGTATAATTTTTAAACATTAATTGTAATTAATTTTCAGATAGTCTTCTGCCTAACAGCCCAGTTATTTTGTATTCCACAAAAATTGAGAAAATAGATTAAATGTGGTTTATATGGAGTTTAAAAGGGTTATTAAAAAAAATTATTTTTTATGAATGTTCATAACAGCACATGCCATATCAACTCTCGTGGATTCTCGTGTTTTTAACAAAAAGTGCAGGCTAGAATGCAGGGCTGCTGGGTTCGAACCCAGGACCTTTACCTAGCAGGGATGTTTGTAAGATGTTACCAGATGCTACGCCATTCGACGCTACGCAATGCAACCCGGCGCCTAGTCACGTTTTGATCAGAGTTCACATCTGCCCGACGCAAGAACACGCTAGGTGGTCACACAGCGTCTATTGCAATAATCAGCATCACGCTTGCAACGCCTCTTTTATTCTTAATGCACTATTTTGAGCAAAACCGTGTAATAAATTGTTAATTAAATTAATTATATGACAAATGTTATTCTGATTGATTTTCTACCAAATTATTAAAATTGATTTAAAAAACTAATGAATTTTTGATCTACGTTAATTTGGTTTATATTAAAATAATTATTTTGTAATTAATATGACGACAGTAATACATGTAGTTTGAACAAAAATATGAGTGTCCGTTTCTTTTTTCTCTGCCTGTAATCGATACGAGCCGACGAAAACCTGGACAGTGGACGCAGAGCATAGAGTAGGTTCACCGGGAATCAAATAAATTACACGACATTTGAAAAACGGCAAAAAGGAGGGAAAATTCAAAAAGTGCGGTTGCGAGGGGAGGTTGGTGTCCGAGTGGATCGCGTCGCCATTGCTCAGGTGGTAGAGCAGCGGCGTATCCAGCCGAAGATCCTGGGTTCGAATCCCGCTCGTGTCACTCACTTTTTATCTAGACTATAAACCTTAATTAATTGAAAGATTCTCTATAAAAGGTGTTGTTTACGGTTGTTCGACATAATGACTCTGGACTCGGTAGTAATAAACTTTATCCCGTTAAAATCCAGGACACGTAGATTAAAAGCCATTTGCTTTGGTGTGCATAAACATTTTAAACCTCCTAATACTTAGTCGCCGCCCCACAAGGGATTTGCAAAATACATTCAGTTTGCCCTTTAATAATTTATTCCATAACGCCGGTGCAGCATTTGTCGGCTTCCTCGGAAATAAATCCAACAAAACTCCGCTCTGCTACTGTAGTACTATACTCGGGAGCAACAGGTTTGTTTTGAATGTTTTGATTATCGCACAGTTCAACAGGGAATAAAAACATAATCCAACAGCTTCATCTTCTTTCAACGCCGCCCCGCCCCCGAGATCTCATGAATAACCCCTTGCTAGTTAAATGATTCACCACTTTTAAATCCCACTTTTTTTCCCATCAAGTACAACATTGATGTGCATACAAAAAAGTTGATATTTATCAACCCTTGAACCCAGGAATATCTGTGCTAATTTCATTACATGTGTTGTCGTTTGAATTTTTGTTTTTTCAAAGCACCTTATATCTGTCATATTTTTTTTTATAAACCTGTAATTGTATAAAATAAAATAAATCCGCTGGAGAATAATTCGATCCGTTTGTAATCAAATTTGACAGAATTTCTGCAAGAATGCAAGACGAATTAGTTTGTACATGTTTCGACATGTAGACAAAAGTTACATGAAATGTCTCATTTCTTGGCTGCAGAGAGCAAGGGTAGGAAAGCCACCCGATCTGAGAACCGTGGTCGAATAGTAGTGCTCTTGTCATGCAGGAGGGCTTGTCCAACTACCCGGTGGCCATCCACTCCGGCGTGCGTGATGCGTGCGACCGGAGGATGGGGAACGGTGACGTGCAACACATAACCTATCCCGTTCCCGCGGACTTTTGCCTACTTGTGGCGCAACTGTTAAGGTCTCCAAGGAGGCTGAGCAAAAAGAGTTTTCGCAAACCTCTCGTATCGATGGATAATGGTGTAGCAAATGCAGGGCTGTCGGGGGCAGTCGTTCCTTGGAGGTTCTCCTATGAGATGCCGAAGGGGTTCCATTATTCTTCGGTAGTCGTTTGTGAAGGTGGCTTGTGTTATGACGGGTGTTCGACCTTTGGAGCATCTCACTTGGGATCCCGCAGAAGAAAGGTATCCTCTTGCAGTCGACTTCAGGCGAGGCAGAGGAAGGCGTAACTCACGTGATCTGAGTTCGACTGTTCGTCTGTTTCCCGTTCTGTTAGGTGGTGTCGAATGACGACGGGAAGTATCTAGCTAGCTCTGACCGAGGCCCAAGACAGGTGTCCCCGTGATCTGACTTGACTTCTGTCGCCGGGGGAGAAGTAGCCACCTCCTCCTTTTCCTCGCTGAGGAATAACTCTCGGAATAAATCGGCGGAGAGTTGCCTTTTTGAGGATTTCAGTGGGATACCGCAGAAGAGTGGTGGCCAAAGCTGTCTTTTAAATGAACAGTAAACGCCTTTGAATATGAAATCGAGCGAGTGTTACTAATATAAGGGGATCTCGATTCTTCCGTTCATACAACTTCGTCGCCGGTCTGGCTGCAGGGTAGATGAAACCAAATGGAAACCGCAAAGAAACACTTCCAAGTGCGGGCCCGAGGCCTGCACAAGGAAAGATGTGTTGGGAGCTGAAAAGTTGTTGTCGATAGCTTCTGGTGCCTACCTTTAGTAGCAGGATGTACAAGACTTGAAATAGGTGATTCAGAACATTTGTGTATGCTCACAGCGTGAAGCGTGTAAAAATCAATAGATCAACGACGCGATTAATTTAGGTTGTTGTCAGTATTCAGAACATCTGACCGTTTTCTATCCTATTCGTGCCAACCAGGGTAACAATTAACATCACAATCATCCCAAGGGCTGCAGGAGGTCGAAAAACAAAACTAATAACTGACCTGTAGAAGCGGTAATTTTATAGGAATCTATTGGAATATAATATTAAGCTCAGGACTCCCAAGTATGTATGAGGTCGAGGATGCCCCTCCATCAAAACAGGGGTTGGATCCCTTCTCAACCCACTTTATCATGGGTGTTTTCGTTCTGCAAATTAATTGGTTTGAGAGAATATTGGCTAACCGAATTTGTACTTATCGATTCGATTATAACAACGTTTAAAACACTTGACACTTATGTTTTTACATCGGAAACTGGTTTTCTTTCAGCAGAACGATAACACCTAAAACTATATCTATAGATAACATTTAATTCCAGAATTATTTTGTGGACAAGATTATTCGGAAATCGTGAGATAAGGTCTGGTGTGACGTCGTTTCAGAAAAACATTTTCTCTATCATGCTCGTTCGAACTTCATCATCATCTCCAGGGCCTGGGGTTTACAAACGTAGTTTACATTTAACAAATACATGCAGATAGTGGGAAAACGTGAATTTATTCAATGGAAAGAAATATTTTTATATTCAATCAAAGTTTTTCTACTCACTCAAAGTGTTTATTTTCTGCGTACTTGTGCCATTCTTGGGTGTCGTGTTGAGAGTGCCAGGGTGATATTGCTGTTTTAAGTGTGAGGACAATAAATGAAATAAAATGGGTCAAAATTAATATAATTAAAAATAATAATAAATCATCTTTTAAAATAAAAATTTTAAATTTACAAAATAATGGATCCCTTTAAGCAAAGCAAAACAAGAAAATACAAACTCTTGGCACGATTATTTTATCACATCTCAAAACCGTGATCAATCAGATTATATTTGACAAACAGACCGTTGAGGATGACGACCTGCCTGGCGTTTTCGCAAATTCCTCATTGCCTACAAGATCACTGGTCATAAATTATAATTTACTATAGATCGGTAAAGTAATTTCCTATGAAATTAATAAATTTTCTGATTTCCGGCGTTTTAAACAATTAGCCACTATAAACGAGAGTACTTTTGATCAAATCAATTAGATAAACATAAAGCCAGTTGACAAATGAAAATATTTTGTGTCTATTAACGCTTCTTGCTTGCAAGGCGTTCGTAGCTAATTCCATATCAACTGCAATATGGGCTGATAATTTAAATATGCATCTGCGTTTCAAATAGTTCAGATATTTTACAATTTACAAATGATTTAGATCGTTTGAAAAAATGTATTTTTGTCTATGTTGTTTAATAAATATTTTTAAGCGGAATCCATAATCTGTTGAGGTCTGTTGCTGCAACCGTTCACGCTTGGCGAGCCTAACTTGTCAATTCTTTTGTGCTGTTTTAAGAGATTTGGGTGGACGGTTTTTAACGGGACAGGAGATTTCCAACGGTGAAGGGACCGTCGGTAACGACGTCATTTGACCGCGAAGTCGCGCAGCCCTGTGCCGACCTTTCGGTCAATTAGAAGTTTCCAACAAAAGGGTTTGACGAGGGTTCGACATAGTCACAATCTAGACGTCCAAATTTCATTTTAAACAAACCGTGTCAAGAACAACAAAGAAATAAATAATCACTTCTTATATTAATATAATACGGCTTACATGGAATATACATATAACGAAAAAACGGAACCGAAGAATCGGAAAATTCAGACGCCTACTTGGGTCCAAATCTATAACGAATACCCACCTCAAACAATGCACTAATTAAACTGATTTGGAATTAAGAGGTCGAGCCTGGAGGGTTTAGCCAAACCACCCAGCATCGAAAAAAATCAATCCTTTCAATAAAGAGTCCTCGATCGCATTCTCAACGCTCCGTCTATGTCACTAGTCAACAAACCCACGGAGACCTACACATCCCACTCATGACAGAGACGATCCAAGCATGATTCCCGAACTTCCACTCCAGGCACTCCTTCCATACACCCTCAAGCCCCTATTGGACGTCTCGCCCTAACAACCCTCCATGCCGTCTAAAAAGACAGCGGCTTCGTAACCTCCTAGCATAACCGTGCCTCAACCAACAATCTAAACGCTGAGTGTACCAGCAATGGCAGGCTCTCCTCCCCATAACCATACCAGTGTATGTTCAGAGAATTTCCTGTCAGAACCTTTATTGATCGTTACCAACAAATTGTGAAATGTGTCAGTTTCTGCACAGAAAACAATAAAATATAAAAATTAAGTAACAGGAACTTTCCACCTCCTGAGAAACCATGCCTCTTTCAAGTAAAAAGCAGGGACAGAAAAATTTCTACGCTCTTAACGCCAAAATTTTCCAAGCAGTAGTAAACAAGAATTGTGCTGACCATCACTGGTCAATAAGAACAATCCCCACGGCTGTTCTGGAAGTCCTGAGTCTACCACCACTAGCCACAATTCCTAGACTAATGCACGCTACAATAGCCTACTCACATAACAAGGAGCAACTAACGTTTACGGGGATCTTCAACTAGACCGAACTTGGGGGGATACCAATTGATGCCATGGCAACCTAAATTCAGTTTTGTCAAAAATTTCTAATGAAAGTAACTTGTAGTGTAGACTGCAGTTTAAAGATCATTCCAAAACCGAATATTGGTCCGGAGCTGGCATTAATAGAAACAAATCAAGGACGAAAATTCATATGGGCCTTGGACAATATGCCACCATTTTTCAAGCGAAACTGTGGTCGATAAAGTGCCCACAAAAAGTTCAATGATGGCATATATTGGCCCTGAACGATTTTGTGGCTTACTAAACTGCCAAAAAACGCGGATCTATTAGACAATGTATTAATAATAAGTCCTCCACTCAATGCGAATGTAGCCCACCACAGAGGCATGCGAAAAACTTTATCAAAGGACCATCGCAGAAACTAACAACAGAACTACCAAATCGAGGACGTTCTAGGACTAGAATAATAGTCAGACTGTTGACTCTGATGTGACTGTTCTAGAAAAAGCTTTGGCGACTGGAAAAAAGTCCCAACCTTAATGAAGAGCTCTACATATAAAAAATGGAGATACACAATAGACGAACCTAGTCGCGGTGCACAGGTCGTAAGAGGCCGGCTCCTATATAATTTAATCTAAACCATGAATTGAATAAAATGTCCCATTTTTTGTTTAACTTTTTTCCAATTATATACGTATACATTACAAATATGAAGGTTTATTATATTAAAACTACACATAAATTTAGAAATATTAACATTAAAAAAAGAACAAAAACAATATAAATTACTTTCAGTCAATTGATTATTTTTTCAAAGGTTTTTGTTGAGTTAGAAGAGCCAGTGTCACGAGCGGGATTCGAACCCACACTTGACATAAACTTTTTTTAAGTTTTGAATGAATTTTTTTGAATTTGAATTTGAATTTTTTTTAAGATAGTTCCTACTCACATTAAATTGTTTCGCAACAAATCGGATTTCGAGCCCTTTAGCTCATCGTCATTTTTTTTTTTTTTTTAGCTCATCATTTTTAGACCTAAATTGTCCATAATAAACAATCTAAGAGAAATAGACATATATATATATATATAAAGCTCACAACTACAGACATTATGATTCCATCGGATCCTTCCCACCCATGGTCCCAGAAGGCTGGTAGTTTGATTTGGCTCATAGACCGTATGTTAAAACTTCCATTAACATCGGCTAACTATAAAAAAGAATTAAAAACTATTAAAACCATAGCAAAAACCATGGGTTTCTAGAAATATTTATTGATAGGTTGCTAATAAAAAGATTAAAAGATTAACTTTAAAAGAATCAACAATAGGACACAACCACCCCACCATAAATGAATCATTAGGTTTCCGTTGTTTGCCATACATTGGTGAAATATCGGAAAAAGGTGGTGAAATTGTTAAAGAAGGTTTTAGAATATCTTATAGAAGTACGGGGTCACCAAAAACATCCTCTCAAAACGCAAAGACAAGGTAGACAACTTGGCAAAAAGCGGTAGAGAAATAAAAACAAGAGTAAAAGAACACTTGCCTAAATCGAGCAAATTTTCGGAATTTAAAGACCATCTAAAAGAAACAAAACATAATATCAATTCAAATCAAACTAGATTGGTTTGAGAAATTTGAAATTAAAAAATATAAAATTGAACATGGTGATAAATGCATTAATAATATAACAGATTTTGATCTACCTCCAATTTTAAATATGTACATAAATAATATCCAACTTCCAAATAATTAAATTAATTATTTCAATTGTTATCATTTATTATGATTATTTATAAATTCATAATTAATTTCTTACAGTATTTACTTTTATAATAGTTATTCATCATCGCCTCTCGAACGATGAAAGCGATTGATTGTGTGTTCGCGGTTGATGGCGGAATATTAATAAAAGTACCCCATCGACCCCAATCTTGTATAGTTTAAGTATAGGTCGGTGGAGGAATATCAAGTACTCCACCGACCGAACGGAATGAGTGTACTGTATGGATGTATTTAAGTGTATGAATGAAGTGTTTGAAAGGGTATAGAATATAGAATTTATAGATTTAAGTAGGGGCTGAAATGACCTAGATGTCGGAAGCCCCAGCAAAAAAAAAGTTATTTGTGTTATAATTCCCGCTTTTCGAACGTTCTAATTGAGCGCCAGTAAACAGCAATGCATGTCGACGATGTGCTTGTAGAAACCCATCAACCTGACGCTGAGCTGAAGGGCTCGAAATCCGGATTTTTGCGAAACAACTTAATGAGAGTAGGAACCATCTTTAAAAAAAAAAAAAAAGTTTCACTTTTTTATCTCAACCAAGACCTTTGAAAGAATAATTAATTAATCGAAAGAAGTAACTTGGTCAATTGACTACGAAAACGTAAATGGATACAAATTACCTTAAGATGTTATAAATTGCTTCAATATATTTGAACTGACAATAAATTTGTTCCATGTGTAAAAGTGAATTTTACATAATTAGTTCAATGGCAATCAGTGAAGAATGTCATTTGACTTTTGCAATGAAAAGGTGGAATATGGAAGTTAATTCGGTTAACCAGTAATATATAATCAATTAAGGCATATAATAATTTATGCATGGTTTCCTGTGAACAGACTTCAAAACCTCAGGGGTATATCCTATGTATCAAATTAGATTAAATAGTCAGTATTGATCAAAGTCTGATTGTATTCGACTTATTTTATTTTTCAGGTTAAGCATTTACACTTTTTTCATAAATCCAAAAACTGTTTGTAGTCAGCAGAAATTATTCCGGGTAAATTTATACTGTCTACGAGCTGCACGTTTTTGAAATGCCATCACCTTTAAGTAATGAGTATACGAACGGAGGAACCCATTAAAAATGGAAAGATATTTTTTTCTAAATTCGAAATTTATTTCACAATAAAGCAGACATATTTTTTCAATTAAACTTTGTTCAGAAAGACATTTTAAAGCGTAGTCTATGATGATTTAGTGTGACATCCTGAGCAATTCATAACTGAGATAAGTGTATTGAATTTCTCACAACTTAATTTTCAACCGTTTTACCTCACCTGTTGCTTTAGAGGAGGATAAATTACACTTATTAAATTGTGAGTGAGCCCCTCCTCCCCGACCGCAATAAAATATCCACGACTCGAACTCGGCATTCCGTGGACATCTTCTTTATTGCGTTCATTACAATAACAGAGGCGTTAAGCTGCACTTACGGCCCGTTTTATTTACTGATGGAACAGATTAAAACAAATGTTGTGGGTCTGGTAATTTTATACAGGAATTGTTTAAAGGATGTTTTTATCGAGTGTTTCCCTGATCACCTACATCACTGGTATGCGTGGAAATTAAAGCAGTCTAGAGTTTATATCAATGAAATCTGAAATATATATGATTAAATTAAATATACATTAAATTATTATTCAGATATCGTGAGATGCGGTCTGGTGGCACGATAAAGAAAATGTTTTTCTGATACCTACATCACTCCAGACCGCATCTCACGTTATCTGAATAATTATCTATTAACGGTCACTAATCTCTACACATATATATTAAATATATATCTATGATTCTCTTCCATCCTTTATGACCCCAATTTAACCTGCATGATTGAAAAACATTCTTAAAAATTAATTCCATTTTCTCCATGATTACAACTTCAAAATACCCTAATAAAAGTAAATAAATAGTGTTCGAATAAGTTTAGTTAGTTATCATTGACATCATATGATCAAGTTTAAATTAGTTTAAATTCCGAAATTATGATTATTTATATTTGATTAAAAAGTTATCCCGAGGAATATCGGGAACTCTGAGGTGGTAGGCAAGTAGTCTGGTACGTGAATGTAATTTAATAGCGCGAATCGAGGGGCTTATCTCTCTTCAATTACACCAAATAATAGCGAGTTCTCTGGGGTAGTGTGAATAAACTATTATGTTTTCTCTAGATTCATTTTTATGCGTATTTGTTATCCCAAATGACAAGGTCTTGCATTACACAGAGGCTAGCGGGGGGGGGTCGACTACCGTACAGTTGATGTTAAGCGCTAATAAGCTTGAGAAACAAGAAAAGGAAATAGTAGGATTAAAACGCCAGAAAGACAAGAAGAGAAAAAGAAAGAAAACGAAATCTGGCGATGACCAGTGCTGTTTGCTGGACCAAAAACTAACAAAAACCCTCAAAATCATTCAGGTATGACTTACCGTAACGTACAATTTAAAATAATATCAGGCTCTTCCCAACTAGAAAAGTTATGAATGACTATTGTGAATGAATTTGAAAGGGTATAATCATTGACACCCAGACTAACTTTCAATCATTAGCTAAACCATTGTTAGATCAAATAAAGTTTTTGGATTTATTACACGTCTTCTAAATGTTTCCCCGACTATTAAGTATTTCTGTAAGCGCCATTTTTTTCATTATTCTTCCAGGGAATTCTCACTTAAACTTTAGACATGGACACCGTTACACAAAGTTAAAATTTAAAAAAAAAATAAATAAAAAATAAAAAAAAAAATAAAAAAAAAACCAGTCAACAAAAACAAAAATCATTACGTTTCAAATGCTCTTTCCACTGATGTAGTGAAAAGTTGTGTGATACGAGGGAATAAAGTTGTCAAAGATGAAGCGTAAATTTGAGAAAATAAGGGGAGGCAAACACACCTAATCTTTAATCCAAAACAAGGATAAAGGATTTTTCAATGTTTACGTTTTACGGAATTTAAAATGTTTATTTAACCTCATTTGAATTGAACTAAAGAAGAAATGAACTATTTAGATTTCATGTTTGTTTTATTAATTTCAAATTATAAACTTAAAAACGCCACTTAGTGCAACGGGTGCTGTGCGTGCTGTTGCACTTATTGATGACGGACGGTCGATCAGGTATGCGTTTATTGCCATCGGAGTTCCTTACGAAAATTTGCGTGACGCCGTTAGACGTATTCGAGAAACTGGGTCTTATAATAGAAGGCTCAGTTGTGTACGCCTGGAACCACAGGATGGCCGTTCTTTGACTGAGAAATTTTCAAACTGACACCATACCAGTTCGGGCGATTCATCAAGTCCAGGAAGTTCGAGGTGTTTTCTGAACGTACTGCTCGAAGAAGATTAAATCACAGAGTTGCATGGCTGTCAGTTGCTCGAGAACACAGCCATTGATCTTTGGACGATTGGTCTACTGAACTTCCTACAGATAAATGTAGATTTGCTCTACGATCTCTCCAGATGAGCATCTAAGAGTGTGGAGAAGGCGAAATGAAAGGAGAGAAGTAGCATTTCTCTCCAGAACCAACCTTTTGAACGTAGTCCAGTGATATTATGGGCGGGAATTGCAATGAAGAGTCGCACAGAGTTGGTTCTTGTTCGTGGATTGGGATTTCCCTCTGTGGATGAAATTTTGGAACATCGTGTGTTACCTATCCTCGATGAAATCAGTGACAATCCTGTTCTAATACACGATAATGCCGGCCCACTTGTCGTACGCATAGTATAAACGTACCTTCAACAGCATAACTTTAGAGTCTTAGGCTGGCCGCCCGTTCTCCAGACTTGAACCCCACCGAACATTTATGGGATAACCTCAAAAGACAAATAAGAGCACGTCCATCACTTCCTGATACACTACGATCTTGAAAAGTCTCCTCTTAAAGAATGAGCTAACCTCCAGCAAAGAGACATTTCCA
>CM077101.1:1597511-1608662 GCA_039619505.1 Cimex hemipterus | reverse complement strand
ATATATATATATATATATATATATATATATATATATATAAACGAAGTCGATATTCTATTTTTTCCTTGGAACTTTTCAAACCCCTGATACAAATTTGGGGATAAAATATTGTTGACGTAACTGAAAGAACGGTTGCATAAACGTCCAGTTTGCATAAAATCCAGAGTAGTTACAATTTTGTAGAGTAGAACATTAGAACACGAGAAAAAATATGCTTCCGGCTAATCCCGCCCCTAAAAACTCTATTTTTGTTTACCCAAAAAATTCATATGGATCCTGCCAATTTAGGGGGTCAAAAGGGTACTTAAAGCAATCGTACGGAGCAATATTCTCCGTAGCCTATACGTTTCTGGGGAATTTCCTTTTGAGGTCTGCGTGTTGATAGACAAGTCTGTCGTTTTTCGATCATTCCACCACTGTTGTTAGCGTAATTAGTACGTAGTTCCAAACTGGTGTTATCGCATTATATCGCCATCCGATCCACGCTAAATCAATTACAGCTCATGGTTCTGCGATTTCAGCTTCTGTTCGCTTCATATAGCATTCCATCGTAGTCATTCCATTCTAAATCAAGGACTGCTTCTTTTCTTGCTATTGCAGTTTCTATTCACGTGATACCGCATTTCTTCGAACGACGATCGTTGCAATATCACTGGTACGTCGTTTCCCTGCGATTTTAGTTTCTTTTAACCTGATATGGTATTACATCGCACGCCAATCCACACAAAATCAATGACAGCGCCTCTCAATTTCTAACTGATATACTATCGCATCAGGTCTCACGATGATCCATGTAATTTCAATGAGATCTCCCTTCCAGTCGATTGCAGCATCTACTCGCTTGATATCCCATTGAATATCGTCGAATAAGGTCTCATCTGACCGCACGCCGAACCATGAACCTTCTTGCGAGTTCAGATTATATTGACCTAACAGCGTATCACGTCGAACACCGAACCAAGCAAAAAAAAGACAGCTCCTTTCTTTCCAAATATTTATTATGCCTATGATTCATGTTTAGACCACTTTACATAGATGAGAATCTATTTACACTTTTACAGCATCAAATTGATTTTGGAAATTTATAAAAAGGTTTACTTTTGGAAATTGTGAAAGAGAAGCTAGCTTTTGTTTAACAGGATTAGTACGGTGCTCTAGGGTGTGGGAAAGGCGGCCTCCCTTTGGGACCCTAGGGTCACCACGGGCCGTCCACGAGACCCGATCAATGTGCTCAACCGTTCCCGACTTGTATTCCAGGATAGTAATAAATCTATGTAATCTCATTTATTCGTAGAGTCCGTTAAGCAAGATTTGTGATTTCAAAAAGGTTAACAAAGGAAATCGCATCCGAAAGAAGAACTTGGTAATGTGATTTTCTATATAGTGTTTTTCAAAAATGCTATATGAAATGAAATTTGAAAAATGAAATTTTTTCTTCTTGTGAAAAGAATAAGATAAAATAACTTATATTAAATTAATTGAATTTGAAACGAGGCTATTTAACTTAACCCACCTTTTTATTTGTTGGCCTTTATTACGTTTAAAGGCTAGTGACCACATGGAAATTGATGTTTAGGAAGGATGTACTATTATTCTAGTTAGATTTCATCTTTCATCTCCCTCCTTTGTTTTTAATTTTTTTTTAAAATTTAATGTCCTCATGAACATTGCATATCTAGCCAGACTCTCTATAATTATTTATTATTGCGTGTTTGTTTTTGGGGGAGGGGTATCGTGAAAAAAGGGCCAGAGGCGACGGCGGGAATCGAACCCGCGACCGCGGGGTCTACTAGCCTGAACCTGAAAGGATAATCTGGCCGAACCATTACCAACACATTTTTTCCCTTCGTCGGCTCTTTTCACCTTAAAGAAGACGACGCCGTATACAAAAATGTCTTTTCTAAACCGACTTCCTTCCCCACCCCTTGAAAATCCAACGTATATAAACATAAAACAGCAAAATCTCACTGGTACTCTCAACACGACACGCAAGAATGGCACAATTTCACAGAAGACAAACACTTTGAGTGAGTAGAAATACTTTGGTTGAATATATAGAAAAATATTTTGCATTGTATAAATTCACTTTTCCATATCCATAATGTAATTGTTAAATGTAAACAATGTTTGTAAATCCCAGGTTCTGAATATGATCTCAATAAAGATCGAAACGTCGGCACGATAAAGAAAATGTTTTTTTTCAAACCTACATCACAACTGACCACATCTCACGTTTTCCGAACAATTATCGATTAACAGTCATTAATCACCACACGTACTTAAAAGCATTTAACCCCGCGGTCTTCGACAGCAATAGTGGCCGCCTTCAGTACTTCATTATGCATTTAATACCCGAGGTCACCTCGCGATTAACTTCTTCACGTAACTTTGCACCGCTGGACTTTTCAACGAATTAACTTATTTTAGAACCATATTCCAGAGAGCGAACTAAATGAAAGAAGTGAAGGTTTAGTGATCACCGCAGGGAAAAAAAAGCCCTCCCCCCCCCTCCCCCCGGAAATCTGAAATGTGATGTTTTATTTGATATTGAATACAGAGAAACATCGCGCTCCCTCTTACAATATGTACATTATACATGAGTAACATTTTAGGGGAGTTTGGTCCTACACCGCCTCTTCCACTTTGATGATTTCGTACTCAATCATAAGATCTCGAAACAGTCGAAAGTTAAAAAAAGAAAAAAAAAACTTCGTCCCATGTCGTGATTTATAAACGCAATTAAATATATTTTTTAAAAAGGCCGATTTTTAAGTTTCAAATTTGAGAATAATATTCAAAAATATTTTTTAACAACTAAAAACGCATTTTCTTTCATCCGGATCGAATCGTTCGGCTAGAAAACGTACAAATATCTAGTTGTAGTTAAGGTTTTCTTAGGAAGTGTAGTCGCGATTTTAACCAGCGACGGCTGGAGGGTTTGAGAGTAGTAGATTGTGACGGTGGGGTCGGCGAGGGGCAGAGGGGGGTGTTTCGTGGGTCGTGTGATGTAGCGTGGGGTGAGTTCTGGGAGGGGTGGGTTTAGGGTCTGGCCTACCCTCCGAGGTGGTTCTAGGTAGTTTCGGCCCTAACAGTGGGCCTAGGGTGGAGAGGAGGCTAATTATTCACAGTCACCATTCTCTGGACCCAACCCTCCAAGGAAATATATTGATCCGCGTCCCCTTCTGTCCACTACACACCCCCGTCTTCATTCCCCCACCCCTGGACACCGCCACCCTCGCTTTCCTACCTAAAGTAATTTATCCAGGCATTCCGCCTGATTAAAGTTACTTAAAGTTACTTACCTTAAGGTCAAAAATGCCATTTCTCGCCCTATAAGAGACAGTTTGATAAGACGATTTTCCTCCCGTCTTTTTAACATGATAAACGTCTGCCGGACCACTTCCTAAATTGCTGCGTCGTTTCAAAATGCATTCTCCCTGATTTCGTATAACCATTAACCAAATTCCAATTGGGGCGGCCAAATCTATCTATCTCTATCTCTATCTCTCTCTTTAATTTGTCTGATCTGACTTTCATCTCAACCTACAAATGGAAAGAGATATGTTTCGGGGTTGCTTCTTGTTTTAAGTATGGTAGAAAAATGTAGATCGGTGGAACACGATTAACAGCCACAGATTTCAAACAAACAAAATAATATTTGTTTCAAGTTGATAAAAATATGTCACTCGGTGCCAACAAAAATATCTATATAAATAATAAAATTGAAATGGTCAATTAACTATGAACATGATTTTATAACGTTCAGCAGTTCCTTAACTACTAAGTATCATACTACAATTTTGAATCGGAGCGACAGCGAAATTTCAAAATCCTGTATTGGGTGGGGAAAACTTTATCTAATTTACTTGAGATGCATGTGCCGAGCCGAAAATTTTCGTGCAAATTTGGCATCACGTATGTGTTGGGAACGGCTTATCGTCCGCAGGGAAATATGGCAGAAAGATATGGTGCTAATTTAAAAAATGCTATAGAGGTGAACTGCTCGGTTAACCATGATTCTTGGGAATACTTTTTAACAGGATAGTTCCTACTCACAAGTAAGTACACTGAGACCACATTCACTCCATCATTTATCATTATATAATGATTATATTATCATATTATATTATCATATAATCATTAACTAACGGTCACTAAACACCACAAATTTAAAAAATAAGTACAAAATTGCATATAAAGTTCACGTTGATTTTTATAAAAATAAATAACAGAAATAAAATGGTAATAATAAAAACAAACAAAAAAATAATAAATTTGACAATTCTAAAATTTAATAATAAAAGCTAATTTTAAAAGCTATAAAACGGAAGTATTTTTTTCATAAACCAATGTTAGGTCTACCCCTCTATGGTCCAAATGCTATACTTTTGATCAAAACTTACTCACTAGTTCGTTGAACAACATACGATTCCAAATCATAGCAAAAATTCAGTCCTAATAAACAGTGCTACTTTTGAGAAGTGAAATTGCACTTTGTATCTACATCCTTTGATCAACCAGGAAAGAGGAGAAGCCTCAAGACTACGTCACACTATCGTAGAAAATGGTTCAAGCCATTTATTAAGAACGAAGAAAGAAGAAGCAAGAGCGGAAGTTTGGACTCGTGGGATATATGACGAGACCTAATTGGTTTTGGAGTTCACAACATTATGAGGTCTTATCCTGTGAAATCCAAGGATATACACCGTCCCTCCACACAGGTTTAAGCATGCAGGACTTGAAAGCATTTGGAACAGAGCAACAGAATAAGACGTCGATCATCATTAGCCATCCGAAGGTACGGTGGTATCTTGTAAATAGTTAGTTTAAAAACAAACTCTTTTTTTCCAGTTCTTTAAGGGTTAGACATTTTGGCACATGTCAATTTGTTTCATAGTGACAATGTTGTGAAGTAGATTTCATGATTAGGCCTACCGTAAAAATAAAAGTGGATCTCCAGGATTATGGTAGAGACAGTCAGTCTAGAAGGTAACAAGTCCATTCCATAGTAATTTAATAATATTAAGTATTTATTATTATAATATTTATTTCTGTTATAATTTCCGCGTTTCGCACATTCAAATTAGGCGTCATTAAAAAAAATCAACTGCTAATTGGGCGAGAGGTATCAGCGGTTTCACTTTGGCAATTCATGTCGAGAGACGCGGTTGTAGAAGTCCTTCAACCTGATGATGAGCTAAGAGGCTCGAAATCGGATCGTTACAAAACAACTTACTGTGAGTAGGAACTATCCTTTTAAAAAGGAGTCCGTGTAGATGAGAAACAGAAAGAAGTGTACGATCCTGAAAAGAATTGAAAAAAGTGTTGCAATCCCTAAAAAAAAGAGTGCTTCGGTCCACAGCGGATCAACTGTAAATACTGAGTACCCATCCACCCTTGATTCAAAAGGTCTGGCAAACAGTTTGCTTGAAATTACTTTTTATTTAAATTCAGAAAGTTTGGTTTCTTTTAAAATTTAAAAAAGAAAAGTTTATTTATTTTACTTGTATAATTAATAAATGAATTTAAAACTGGAATTAAATTTGTTCAAAAAAGGCATCGGATCGGTTTGCGTTTAGGTAAGATCAAGACCTCTGGGCTCCATTCCTAATAAATAGGAATCACGGTTGGATTAAGAAAAAACAGAAACACATGTATAAAAAATATTACGTTTATCCAACGTCATTATTATATATTAAAAAATAGGAATGTATAGAGATTAGTGACCGTTAATCGAAAATTAATCGTGAGATGATATACACCAGACCGCATTTCACGATATCTGAATAATTTAAAAAATTGGATTTGGCAATGGACAGCGATGTGGGAATAATATGCCGTATCTACTGTGAGGAAGAATTAATCTGCAATAATTCATCCCTCCATTATAAACGATTAGACAGACCTACTTAAAATACAATATAAGGTTAATTGGGGTTAGCCGTTTTATACGTCGCAAAGAATATATCTTCATACTTTAATTTAGTCCGCTGTGTGAAAGCGTCATTCCAAATTAAATAGAAACGCTTGAAATATTTCTTCAAATCGGGCAATTATGTATCGTGTCACGTTTTTAACATAACTTCTCTTTGTAAAAGATTTTCGGAAATTTCTGTTTGACATACTATTTTTCATCAAACAAACGGTTGGAAATTTGTATAAACAAAATAACAAAAACAGCTTGCGGATTCGACGGTAACAAGATCTAAGGAAGATATTGGAAACACGTTGGAACCTGGGATAATTCGATACCGTTTTGGGATCAAAATGATAAGCAAAACAAGAGTACAAAGTTTTATCTCTTATTTTATAAGGAAGATTTGAGAGGGTGTGCGCACAAACATAATTTCAGCTTTTCGAAAATGAGATTTTGGTTTGTAGACGATTACCACTGAAACTATCCGATTTTTAAACCGGCAGGCGGTTTGAATCCATGCTTGGGTTACTTTATTTTATTTATTATTATTTCTTGACTTATTCAAATTTTGTTGGAGGTTCCACAGAATGTAGTATTCTTTCTTATACGGTTGTATCACATTTTGTAGTGATTTTGTAGTGACACTCGAGATCATCTGCATGGCTGTTAATTTTATCTGCGCGTTTGCCATTTTTATTTCTCCACAAGAGTGGAGACCATAAGGCAAGTTTTCCAGTTTTATTCGATGCAAAATAAAATAAATAAATAAGTAAACCGGATAAAGATAAGCATATCACGCGGACTTTGATATTTGGCGGGGTGGCAATAATGAAAATAATCCAATAAAAATTTCCACGATAAAACTAACTGCTTAAAAAAAAAGGAAAAAATTGAGTTGAGTTATTGCGCTTGAATGTTGCAATTGCAACTATTCTTGGAGAAAATAGATGTTTGCGGCATATATCAAATCTATGTGAAAAATGTGTGTATATTATTTTACTAAGAAAAAGGTAAACTACTTTAGAACGAATGTATTACAAGAGGAATTGTATATAGAATCAAATTACCGATGATAAAAAAATAGCCTACTCAAAATTTACCAACTTACAGAGCAACTAAACTGCCCAAAAATGAATACGAATATTGCCAGTTTTGCAGTATTTACTAACCATTGAATTTCTATTTTTATTGTAAATTGAATTAAAGTTTATTAGAAATTATTGTTTTTTGCTGAAGAAAATTTAGTTAAGGGGTTTTGGAAAATAACAAAATAAAAAAATTTAATTCCATAAAACATAATTGTTTATTAGACACAATAATTTTTTAAACAATTCATACTGAGCATAATGTCGTCGGTTAGCAAAAACCTTTGATAACCTGTCAGGCATACTATTAATGAGGTTGTCGCTAATTTCATATGGAATGTCATTCTATGGAAGTTGCAACGCTGCACTCAGTTGTTCCAGGTCAACAGGCTGCGGATGGTGATCGAAAAGCTTCTCTGGAACGCATCCTGCATGGGCACAGCAGGATTAAAGTCTGAAGACAACGGGGGAAGGAGGTGATGGGTTTTCTAAACATTGATGAACAACTCTCACTCTCTAAGTTACTGTAGAGTCCAGTTCGTTCTCCAGTGTAAATCGCAGCCCAGACCATTACACCGCCACCTCCAAACTGCACTGAAGAGAACTGGGGCATTGTACGCATCCTGATCATGGTAGACACTTCGGCACCAGCTATACAGACAGACAAAAATGCGACTCATGAGTAAACATAGCATTACAAATGCTCGCTGCGCCATATTCTTCTGAATTGCTGGCGGCGGGCTGTTCCTGCAAGCCGTCTCAAACGGGCATATGATGTGAGGCCAACTTCCCACAAACGATTACGAATAACGGTCTTGCCAAAACTTCTTGTACTTCATTTAGGATCTCTTGGGCTTCTAAGGAAAGATTACCGTCTTGCAGCGATGACAGTATTTCTGTCCTCCCTTGGCGTCGCCATAAATAAGAACCATTTATACTATTTTTAAATTTTCAGTTTACAAGAATTTTATTTTACACTCTTACATTTCATTAACGTTCCTTTAGGGGTGTTTACTATTATTAAGTAAATCCGTTATTAAAAATGAGGATTAATTTGTTTTGTTAGTATTTTATATTTTGTTTGATTCAAATAACTATCGGTTAATTTAATTTAAATTAAAAAATAAGAATAAATTACAAATATCTTGATTCATTTTTGAGGAGTTTATATTGTGGAATAAACAATTCTCCCATCGATGTGACCTTCAGCAAAATGTATATTTAACTATCTATAGAAAACTAATTACCAAAATGATAGGATATATCAATTATAAATTATAAATATGATTTAATTAATTTTAGTTCTTAACTACTTACACAGACTTACAATAGTGAAATTAAATTATACCATAAAATAATGAATTCAAAATCCTGTATTAGATCAAGCATTTAAGTACATAAATAGTTCAGTATATTCTTTAATAAAATTTGTATTAAACGTTACAAAATTTAATGAAACTATATGCCCACATTCGTCACAATTCTAAGCCAGTCACTAGCATATGCTATCTTGCATGGTCCACGATAAAAATGTTTAAAAAAAGACAAAAATATGTCGAAAACATGTTAATATATTGCAAAATTTAAAACATTGTAAAAAAACAGACAAAAAATAAAAATCTTAAAATGATCCCAGCCTGCTTTGCCCAGCAGACTTTAATTTATGGTTGCAAACTTTACGCGAGTGTGGCCTGTATTATAAGTACGCCAATATTTGTTATTTAGGTGTATTTTTCCTTGCGTAAAGGGGGTTAAAAAATTAAAACATTACGTCTTCAATTTATTTGGACGGGCCGATACGTTAAAAGGAGGGTGCGTTTCAAGGGGCTTCCTAGTGAAACTCGATATTTACAACATCCAACCGTGTACGTAAAGCACTTATACATACGAGCGGTGTAGGCTGTTTTTCCTTTTCTGCGGGTTTCCTGGCAGCATCTGATTACTATGACGGACCTTTACAGGACCGACAGCGTTAACATTAAAAGAGGAGTACTCGGTTACAGGGCAGCAGGTCGGTGCGACAACGACTTTCCGAATTTCATGTATATTTTTAAATACCCGAAAGGCAATAAGCTGGAAGACAAAACAATGGCCATTATCCATCTGCTTCATAAATCAATTGGGATGAAAAATTATGGTTTTTGTTAAATAAAACCGTGGGTGATAGACGATGTTCGTATCTGTTGTTCAATATATATTTCATTCCGGATGTTTTGTAAGGGCCGAATAAGACGGAAGTTTCTGAGCTGAGTCAGGTGAATATGGCAGGTGTCCTCTTGAATTCCTTTACCTCACTACTTGTCTTAGAGACAGTGGACTGTCATGTTGACAAACCGCCTTATGTTTATCAACCCTGGTCGCTTGTCTGCACATTCTACCAGCATTATTCCAGCACGGTATCCTTTTTACCACTTAGACCCACTGAGGATTTCTGTCCGTTGAGCTCTTTTTATACGTTTATAAAATATCAACATACCGTTCATGGAAAATTGGGAAAAGAAAAAGCAAATCGGGATGGGCCAGGGACATAATCAACATCGCCATATTTTTAACAACGAATCGTATTATAGCTTATTCACGTTTAATTCACCATTCGTATCCATAAAATTAACCCTTTATAACTTCTAATTAACACTTGTTAACTTCAAATAAAACATTTTTAAGTTTGAATTAACCCGTTTTAATATACTAAGAATTTCATAGTAGCCCTTTTCAATTTCAAATGAGACAATTTTAGTTTCAAATTAACAATTTTTAATTTTAAATTGTTGGTAGTAGGTGGATTTAGCTTAGAAAACACTCTTAGAACGAACAACTATATTAAACACAACACAGAAATTAATAATACCTTTAAACTAATTAAAACCTCTTTTCTTCCCCTTAAGATCATGGCGCCACATACGCAAGCCGTGGTACTACATTCGGTCTTACAAAATGGACTCTTTTTTTTTTCATTTTAACTCTGATCCCCCCCCCCCCCCAATGTCAGGTAGCTATGTGAAAAGTGGTTTTTATCATTGAATTAGAATGGTGGATTTCCACTAAGACATTCCCAGGCTTCTCCTAACGCGGAAAAGTTGTTGAACTTTGCGCGTTCAAAACTCAACCAATGTAAAATTCTTGGAAGTAAACATTTCGACCAAAAATAATCTAAAATGTAGACATGTTAACCAGATTTATAGACCCTGCTGTTTTTATTGTCAACTATTCATTTTAAAAGTTTCATTTTATCCAATAATTTCGGAACTGGGGCCACCGAATATATGAAATATAAAAAATGACAGGTTTTAGAGAGATTACTCGTATTTGGTCTTCTAATGTCCTGTGTAAAATTTGTTTCTTTTTTGTGGGGTTGTTTATTTTCTATTTCTATAGCTCTTCTATAGGGAAGAGAGGAATGCTATTAGTTTGCAAAGCGTCTCTTCAGGAGGGGCGGCTTAGTGAAAATGTTCCAAATCAGCATAAACGGCACCGCCGGATCGAGGCCCCTTTGGGACTCGAGGACGAAGTATCGATGAGGAAATGGGTAAAACGCCACCGACGCTGAAAAGGCTGGAAATATCGGAATTGGCCCTTACAATAAAATTGGGAATTGACTGATAAAACCGCGTAACTCATATTAAAGAGTAGGTACTAATAGCGTAGGCCGTGATCTTTGTGCCAAAAGGAAAATACAGTACAACATAATATACACAACCATTTATTTTCTAAACAGGATTAATTGTTATTCTTATTATATAAATCAGGAATTGTTCAAATAATTTAGTCGGGCTGTTAGTTTAAAACGAACACAAGAGAAAGTTGCAATGAGCAATTTATTCACGAACATTGACAGGAAAAAAATTCCACCCACTTGTAATATAACTTGATTTATACATATTTTATATATTAATCAAAGTTTTACGTTTTTTAACGTTTAATCATTGAGTCTTTGTCAAAAACAAGTAAAACAAAAGTAAGGGAAAATTGGTAAGGAAAATGAAAAAAAAGATGGACAGATAACATTTGTTTTAATGGTGTTTTAGATTTTTAATTACCATCAATATCGCGTATTTCCTCATGTTGCCTTCCCGAAGACGCCCCGGCATACTTTCTGCCAGTTTGGAAATGTCTCTTTGCTGGAGGTTAGCTCATTCTTTAAGAGGAGAC
>CM077101.1:1541981-1597111 GCA_039619505.1 Cimex hemipterus | reverse complement strand
TGGAAATGTCTCTTTGCTGGAGGTTAGCTCATTCTTTAAGAGGAGACCTTTCAAGATCGTAGTGTATCAGGAAGTGATGGACGTGCTCTTATTTGTCTTTTGAGGTTATCCCATAAATGTTCGGTGGGGTTCAAGTCTGGAGAACGGACGGCTAGCCTAAGACTAAAGTTATGCTGTTGAAGGTACGTTTATACTATGCGTACGACAAGTGGGCCGGCATTATCGTGTATTAGAACAGGATTGCCACTGTCGTGTCAATAGCATGTATGTCAATAGATGTTCCAAAATTTCATCCACATCGCGAGTGGAATCCACGAAAACCACATAGCGAATGGCATTCAAAGACCAACTCTGTACGACTCTTCATTGAAATTCGCGCCCACACAATCGCTGAGCTACGTTGAAAAATTATCTGGAAAAAATTACATGCTTCGTTCCTTTCAGTTCGCTTTCTCCACGCTCTTTCACGCCCATTTGAAGAGTGTAGAGCAAATCTGACTTATCTGTAAGAGATTCAGCAGACCAATAGCATAAAAACCAATGGCTGTGTTCTCGAACAAATGGGAGCAATGCAACTCTGTGTGTTCTGGTCAAATCTGGTCCTTTTACGGGACGAAAAGCCATCAGTCGAGAAATTTCGACACCTAGAACTTCTTGGAGGTGATGAATCGCTTTAACAACAGTATGGCGCCGATTTCGAAAAATTCTCAAAGTAAAAAAAAACTTTCATCCTGTGGTTCTGTTTAAAAACGGCCGTAAAAAATACTTATTAATCGATTTTAACATTAAACTTTCAACACAGTATATAAAATGTTATTCATTTTGTTTTTAAAGTTAGTAGAATTTAAACCTTGCTTAGTGGTCATAATTGACCAAATTAACTACACCAATTAATCATTCTTTTATGTAAGGTTTTTGGTTGAGATGAAAAATGTAGGAACAATGTGACTCTTTCTATGTCTGCATACAAGAAATACAATTATTTCGATCTGAAAGACAAAACAGGGCAGTTAGTTAAAAAGAGTATTAGATCATTAGGACCCTGAGGATAGATTAAAAACATATTTTGTCCAAATTGATGAAAATTTCTCTCTGTGAATATAAATACAGTATATCTTTTTCGTGTTAACAGAAGCTGTGCAAAGAGTCTTAATTTGTGAATATGAATATTAAAATTTTGTGGGGATTGAATGTATCCAGATTTTAAGCCTTGCTTAGTGGTCATAATTGACCATATTAATTACACCAATTAATTATTGCTAAAACGAATTGTATTTGTTACGAATTGTGTTGTATTTGTGTTAATTTATTGGAATGTATGTAATTTATTAGCCTGAAATGAAGGGGTGATTAACCCCGGGAGACATGTGACGAGACATTTTCTTGGTAATAATAATATAATAATTACTTTTATGTTTGTTCAGCAGTTGACAACATGACGTACAAATAAGAAGGTAGCATTTTAGTATATTGTGGGATGTTGTTTCTTTGCCGGGGTTCTTCTACAGTTATTTTAGTGTTAATGAAATATTGTAGTTTGAAAATATCCGTGAAAAACCGATAGATAAACAATAATCATGACATACATCCACATCAAACACAGCAACTTAATTAAAAGGACTTCTCTAAAAAGTTATATAAAGAAAAATCATTTTCCTATTGGTTCAAGATTTTTAAAATTTAAAATAATTATATTGTAAATCAATTATGTGGCCTTCTAAGAGCACAATTATTTAATATTTAATAAAATATTCGCCAATATACAGGCAAAAATTTACATGCTTATATTTCATACCAAATTCGAAGTTTTTAATTGCTTTAAAGAAACCGTAATTTGTGATTCAAATGGAGTAATTAGGAGTTAACAAAGGGTGAATTTAAAATTGAAAATGGTTAATTTGGAGGTATAAAAGCTTTAATTGGAAATTGAAATGGATTGATTTTAAATAATTTTACTTGAAGTAAAAATTGTTAATTTGAATTAAAATATGGTTTATTTGAAATTATAAAGGGTTAGTATGAAGTTAAAAATGTTTATTGTCAACTTAAAAAATTAATTTAAATTTATAAATGGACTTATATGAAAATAATAAAAGGTTCATTTGAAATAAAACTGACCTGATAGCTATAAAAAAGAATTAAAAACTATTAAAACCTTAGCAAAAAAACAACGGGTATCAAGAAATATATATTGATAAGTTGCTAATAAAAAGATTAAAAGATTAACTTTAAAAGAATCAACAATAGGACACAACCACCCCACCATAAATGAATCATTAGGTTTCCGTTGTTTGCCATACATTGGTGAAATATCGGAAAAAGGTGGTGAAATTGTTAAAGAAGGTTTTAGAATATCTTATAGAAGTACGGGGTCACCAAAAACATCCTCTCAAAACGCAAAGACAAGGTAGACAACTTGGCAAAAAGCGGGGTCTACTAACTCAATTGTAATGATATTAAATATATAGGTCAAAGCGGTAGAGAAATAAAAACAAGAGTAAAAGAACACTTGCCTAAATCGAGCAAATTTTCGGAATTTAAAGACCATCTAAAAGAAACAAAACATAATATCAATTCAAATCAAACTAGATTGGTTTGAGAAATTTGAAATTAAAAAATATAAAATTGAACATGGTGATAAATGCATTAATAATATAACAGATTTTGATCTACCTCCCATTTTATGTATGTGCATAAATAATATCAAACTTCCAATTAATTAAACTAATTATTTTTATCGTAATTTAATAATATTAAGTATTTAGTAATATAATATTTATTTGTATTATAATTTCCGCGTTTCGCAAATTGAACGTCATTAAAAAAATTAGCTGTTAATTGGAACATCGCGTTGACGGAGGTGTCCTTCACGTCCTTCAACCTGATGATGAGCTAAAAGGCTCGAAATCCGGATCGTTACAGTAGGAACTATCTTTTTAAAAAGGATTGAACACCACACTCACTCCATCATTTATCATTTCTATTAATTAATCATATCAATATTATGCAATATCATATACAATATTATTAAAAAACGATCATGGGTGAAACAGATCGGAAAGAAAAAATACCTAGCTCCTTCACCGTGGTTTGGAAACTTTAATTAATAATTTAAAAGGTTGACAAATATCAAAACAACTATTGACAATTTTCAAACTTAACTGTTTCAAATACAGTGAAATTAAATATATCAATCCCACAGGAAGAAAAGTTGTAACAATATGTATACACTCGGACAGATACCAGTCATATATTTCTGTTTTGTTGAACAAGCATAGGTAGGGAGTGTGATCGAGCTGATCATGACGTCCTGGGACTGTTGTAATCAGCAGTTTGGCAAATATGTTCCTCATCTGCTTGTGAGGGCCAGTTTCAGCTAAACTTTTGTTTAATTTCTTTTAAGCCTATAGGAGAAAAAGGGGCCCACTAAACTGCCTTCATATTGGCCTAACTATGTAGGGTTGTAAAAAGGGTGATTAATCCAAATCAAACTAAAACAAAGATAATGTTTAATAATTTTTTTTAAAATTACAACGAAACTTGAAATGGTCTCAAAACGTTAAGTTCACTTGGAATTAAAAGAAAAATTTATTTTTTAAAACAAAATAATTTTGTTCTAAAGTTGAAAAAATTATAAATCCTGGACTACTGGCTTTGAAACAAATAAAAGGCAAAATGTATTTTTGGAAAGGCACCTTGTGTAGAGTTGGATTTTTCCGGGGTCCCAGCTTGTCGTCCCAAGATGGCCGAAAAACTTCTTCTTGCTGGTCAGTTGAACCACTTGTCTTGTCGACCTCGATTGGCATATATTCTTAAAGCGCCTCATCACCTTGGCTGAGGAGTTTTCACTGTAGCCCCTCTTTCTTCCAAACAGTCTCCGGCCCCACATCGTACATTAAACCCTTTCTCAGGACGAGAAGATCCCCAGCAAATGGATAACACCGCTATAGGGAAAAATCCAGTCTCCAAATTGGCGAAATCGTCGCACGCTCCTGCCGCGACATTATGAAAGAAAGGTGGAAAAGTGTTTTCAGGAAAATGTCGCTTGTAGTCGTGTCAAGAGGAGGGAAGGAAAAAGTATCATCTGGCAAGTCGTGGCATGGTCCTGGAGGCGACGGCTGTGGAAAAAGGTTGGAGCCATTCCCTGCGTGACCTTTCACGTTCAATTCTCTGGTTTTTCACTTCACGATACGGTGGGATTCAAATCGAGATCATTCTCTTTGCATAAAGCCTGTGAAAAAAAGCTATTTTGTTATGTGGGCGATGTTCACTATATGTGCTCAGCATAATTGTATGTAACTGTAGAAAACTCAATTAGACAATTTATTTTATTAATAATAACGGTCTATTAATTGTATACGATTGACATAAAAATAAACAAAGATTAACCACGACGTATAATTTTTTCACGCATGATCATTGGAGAATTCGACTTGCGAGTAGTACATTACCTTGTACCATAAAAAAATGAAACAAAAAATTACAGTTTTCTTTTAGACATTTAGACATAATACTACTAAGACAAAATAAATTATAATTAAATAAGAAATACAAAGATTGTAAAAACATTGATCTCTAAAATATATGGTATTTTGTGTGGTCAAAAATATTTCATTTAAATATTTTTTTGTTTATGGTTTAGCGCTTTGATTGGGAGTTAATGTAAACAGCTATCTTCTAAAAAGGTATACAGCTATATAACTGTAGCTAAAATATATAGCTCTACCAGAATATGTGGCATGTTTACAATGGCACACAAGCGTTGTATACGACATTTTAAGGCATACCAAATGGGCAAACAGTTATTTACATCACGCAATGGGTTACAACTAAGAGCTCGGTTCAATCGTATTGCATTCCAGAACATAGGCACGCAAAAACGTTGATTGAAAGACCATCAAACCAAACTAACGGGAAAACGACAAAATCTAGGGCATGTAAAGACTATAATGATAGGACGACTGCTGTCTGGACACTACAGCCTCAGCACATAGGACCGAGGTTCAACCAGGAGAACGATAAATTGGCGAAGGTGTGTTCGATGAGAAACCTATCTGCCGGAAACCCTTTTACAGCATACCAAATGGCCTACCCATCATACAATAGGTTAAGACAAATAAGACCTATTGGAATGAGAATATTTTCGCCCAGCGGACTTACATCCTCCTAGGGTTAATGCAAAATAATTGGTAAATTGAAAATGTTTTTGTTAGGAATTTAAATGAGAAAGGCAGTGAATATGATAGTTTGGTTTGTTTTTATTTTTTTTTTTTTTTTTATTATTATGACGATAAGGCCAGCCCCCCACCAGGGACCGGAGAGCGTTGTCGGGACAGGACACTTCGTGGCGAGCGGCCGAAAGGAGAGAATCGCCCTGCTGTTGCCTTTGGAGTTTTTTTGCGATTACAGAGCCGAGATCTCAACGGCAATCCACCTGTCTACCCCGAGGGAAAATCTCCAGTCCGAGGGAGAGTTACTAGCCCGAGGAAGCGGACTCGACGAAGGCCTGCAAGGACTACTCCGGGTTCGTTGAGTGTGGTGGCTGGACGACTCCCTTTTTTCAGGGAGGTGTGCAATCGGACAAGAAAACAAAAAAAAAACTGTTCGTTCAGAATTTAACGAGAAAAAATTTTAATTTGTCGTTTCCCTTTTTAATTTGATAAATTGCACGAGAAGTCATTTGTTTTGTAAGAAGAGTACATATTGTAATTATATTATTTTCTCCTTTTATTTTTATTGTTGTTATTCATTGTTTATCCTTTTATTTTATTATTATTTTAACTTCTTGTCTCCTTGTGTCATATCGTGATATTATAAAGTTTTGTGTTTTCCAAGAGCCGTATGATTTTTGAAGTGGAATGAGCGTTATCTTGAAGGGCAATTTTAATTTTGACACTTTGTGATGAAAATAAGTTACATTCGCAGATAAAGTGTTTGATTGTTAATCATACTTTGCATTTTTGGCACTGGGGTGGGGGCTATTACAGATTAAAGGTCCATGGGTGAAGCTTTGTGTAGCCAATATGAGTGTAGTGAAGACTATTTCTTTTTGTCGGCATGCTTATAGAGCTTTTCCAGGTTTCCACATTTTTTTTCTCTGATAATGTTGCCAGACCATTATTTTTTTCCATAGAGGACAAATTTGTATTTTTGTACGACTTTTGTAATCTTGCAGCATAGTTTTGTTAAATGGGATACCATATTTTCTAGCATTTTTGGCCAATTGATCGGCCTTTACGTTGCCTGGAATGACGCAATGTCCAAGGATCCTCTTGAAGGTGACTTGAATATTTCTTGGGTGTAGGAATCTTAAGGAGTGGAATCTATTTTGAATGATGGGATTTAGGAAAAAGAGATTTTGAATTGAGGTTGTAAAGGTGTACGAATTTTTCAATTGTTAGAAGTTCGGGTGTGAAGTTACTAGATTGTTCTGTTAAACTGAATTTGTGTTTAGTATATTTCATTGAAGTGGCAACACTTACCCTCTGTGTTTTGCTCAGTCAGTGTATATGAAGTGGGCGTTTGGAAATTCGTGCTCCAGCAGTAGTAATTCTGGGTGATATAATATAGGGAGATATAATACAGTGTCTATCTAGGTATCCTAGAACAACAATCTGAACCTTATCACACCGCGAGAAATAGTTGAGCAAATTTATGATTTTCAGCTAGGACCATTCGATCCTTCAGAGGTCTTCCTCAGGGGGAATACTAAGCCTGATTCTTTACATTCTGTACGTGTATGAAATGGAGGAACCTCTGCCAGAGCAATGATGATGATGATTGAAAGTTTTCAGGGTGTGTATACTGCGCCCTTCAATTGTATCCCCGTTCTCTGCCTAAAGCACATCGGTGAGTCCTAGTTCGTCAAGGAACTTGATTAGTAGGCCCGGTTTTATTGGTTGAAGCTCTTCTATGGTCACATTGTACATCCCAAAGCACTTCCTCCTGCGGGCTAATGTTGCTCCGCAGTTTGTTAGCAGATGTGTTGGTGTTTCATCCGCTTCTTTGCAGAATCTGCATGTGCCATCTTGGTTTACTCCGATTTTCTTTAAATGTCCATTTAGTCTAAAGTGTCCTGTTAGGAATCCTGTTAGGATTCGCAGTCTATTCCTGCTTCCTTTGACGCATTCCGTGATTTCTTTCTTTCCAAAATTGGTTAGAAAATTCTTGGATTGTTTATGTCCAATAAATGAATTCCAGAGTTCCCTTATTTCCTTTTTGTCCTTCTGCCTGAGATAATCGATAATAGTGTGGATTCCTATTCCAAAGAAGGGTTCGGGTCCTGTTAACGGTGTGGCTACCCCTTCTCTTGCGAGGGTGTCCGCTTTCTCATTGCCTTCTACTCCCATGTGTCCTGGGACCCAGCAGAGGCTTACTTTGTTCTGCGCACCTAATATGTTTAGTTTTGTTTTGCTACTAATGATGTTTGAGCTCAGTGCTTTGATGGCTGCCTGGCTATCTGACATGATAGCTATGTTCTTGTTTTTGTATCCTTTATTTAGATTAAATTGGACACATCTTTCTATTGCATGAATCTCGGCTTGGAAGATACTGGTGTGTTTTCCCATTGGTTCCGAGTATTTGGTGCCTGGTCCAAATACTCCTGCTCCTGTACCCTCCTGTGTTCTCGACCCATCTGTGTACCAAAGGATGGTGTTTGTGAAGGAGTTGATTTCTTTTCTTTCCCATTCTTTTTTGGTGCTCAGATGTATTCGGAATTTTTGATTGAATTCAAACATCCTGTTCATGTCATCCCTAGGAGCCATGAGTGATGGATGATTTTTCCACAGTTTGTTGCTATCCCTCCATTTCAGTTTTATTCCTGTTGGAGGTTTCTCCCTCATGAGGTTGATTGTGGTTTTCTGTGCTGTCCTTTCTACCATGTGATATAGGGGTGTTAGTCCTAATATTTTTTCCATGCTAATTGTAGGACATGTTCTCATTGCTCCTGTTATGCAGATACATGCAAGTCTCTGTACTTTCGTGAGTTCTTTCTTTTTTGTTACTTGTTTTGCTTTATCAGCCCAGTCTATAGCTCCATATGTAAGTAACGGTCTTACTATTGCGGTGTACATCCATAGCAGGGTTTCTAGCCTGCATCCCCAGTTTCTTCCTGCTATTCTTCTGCACACCATCAGGGCTCGTGTTGCCTTTGTGATGGTTGAGCTGATGTGTTCTCTAAATGTTAGTGTTTTATCTAGTGTAATACCCAGATATTTGACTTCATTTTTAAGTTCTATCACAATGTTGTTAAATTTAATTTCTTTCATGTGATCTAGTTTTCTCTTCCGTGTGAAAGTGACTATGTTTGTTTTGTTTGGGTTGAGTCCCAAGCCTGCACTTTTGCACCATTTCTCTGTAATTTTCAGTCCCTCTTGGATTATATCGCAGAGAGTTTCCTCGAATTTCCCTCAGGCTGTCAGGACTATGTCATCTGCATACCCCTGACATTTTATTCCTGAGCGGTCCAGGGTTTCGAGCAGTTCATCATCTGTTAGACTCCATAAGAGAGGTGATAGTATCCCTCCTTGAGGGCATCATTTTGTTGTTATAATTTCTATAGTGTTTGTTCCTACGTTTGTTCCAGCTATTCTGGTTCTTAATAGTTCTCCAATCCATCTAGCTGTGGTTTGGTCTACGTGCTTTCTCCTCAGTGAAGCCTCCATTGATGTGTGGGACGCATTGTCAAAAGCCCCCTCAATGTCGAGAAAAGCACAGATTGCTATCTTCGTCGATCTTCCTGCTCTGTATGCATGTTGATAGTAGTGGAGAGGCTTATTCACCAGTGCTGTCGTTCTAATATAGTTGTCTATCAGCTTTTCAAGAGTCTTTAGTAAGAAGGATGTTAAGCTGATTGGCCTGTAGGATTTGGGTGATGTGGGGTCTTTTTTCCCCACTTTTGGTATAAAAATTACCTTTGCCCTACGCAATGTCTGTGGTATATAGCCTAGTGCTAGACTGCTTCTGTATACTCGTAGTAGTGTTGGAGTAATTATTTCTGTTCCTTTTTGTAGCAGGATGGGAAGGATTCCATCTGTGCCTGGTGGTTTGTATGGGCTGAAAGTATTAATCGCCCAGAGGATTTTTTTCTCTGTGATTATTTCAGCTGCTTTCTTCCAGTTTTCTGTTTTGGGTAGATTTGTTCTCACATTTTCAAGGGAGATGTTGTAGGTGCTGCCTGGAAAATGTGTACTTAGAATGAGCATTGTTTTTTGTTGCATATTCTCTGTGTATTCACCTTCTAAGTTTCTTAAGGCAGTGTTTATATCTGATCTGTCCTTTGCTAGTATTTTATGCAGTCTAGCTGCTGTGGATACTGTGGAGATTTCTCCGCAGAATTTGCGAAAGTTTTCCCTTTTTGCTCTACGTATGGCGTGGTTGTATGAGGTGAGTGACCTCTTGTAATCTCCCCAGTTGTTTCCTTGTTTAGCTTTGTTAAATTTCTTCCTGGTTTCTTTCCTTAGTACTTCCAGTTATGCATTCCACCAAGGTGGTTCTTGTTTGCTTTTTGGAGCTTTAGCAGGACAACTTATTTCGTAAGCATCAATGATGCTTTCCGTAAGTTCCTTAACTGCAAGTTCTAGTTCATTGCAGGTTTTCGGTATTCTTTTCACTGTTGCGTGGTTTAGGCTGTATGCCACCAGCTCAGTGAACCTTGCCCAATTTGTGTTTCGGGGGTTCCTGAACGGTGTAGGGTCTGTCCTATTTGACTCGATGCCAAACCGTATTATTCTATGGTCCGACATCGATTCTTCACCTGAGACCCTCCAATTTCTTATCACGTTATATAGGGCTTGGCTGCACATGGTAATATCAAGTACTTCTTGTCTCATTTTGATGACAAAGGTAGGGGTTGTTCCTATGTTAAGTATATCTAATTTAACCTCCACCAAAAATTCTATGAGTGCCTCACCTCGTTTGTTGTTGTTGCTGCTTCCCCAGATTTGGTGATGCGCGTTAGCATCGCATCCTACCAGCAAGGGGAGATTCTTCTCGTTATAGTAGTAGGTCAGCCTACGTAGCTCTTCTGGGGGAGGGTGTTCCTCTTCGCCTGGGAAGTTTGCCGAAGCTATTACTACTTCCTGTCTCTTCCCATCAATTGGTATTTCTACTCTAATGGGAACTAAATCACCAGTCATGAATTCTGAAAGACAGAGATAATTAGTGTTTTTCCTAATTAGTATACATGCACGGGGGTTTTCCTGTCTGGAATCCCATACAGTCTTACCGTATTTACAGGACAAACCTCTAATTTGTCCTTTTCACTCCCAGGGTTCCTGGATGAGAATTGCCCATAGGTGTTGTTCAGTGAACATCCTTGCTATCACTGCCGATGCAGCTTTAGCATGGTGGATGTTCACCTGGGCCATTCTCAATTCTTCCACGTGTGGTTATTTGTTTGGGGGAAGAGAAGGTGTCTCTTCTCCCAGTAGCTCCTCCTCAGTGAGCATTTTCATTTCTGTTTGTAGAGGAGGAGGGGTCTGGTCTGCCACAATAGTTTGGTCGACCTCCATTTCGGCTATGTTTTCGGAGGTGTTCTCCTTGGGTGGAGGTGTCTCTGCGGGGGCCTGCTCCGTTTAAATGGATGGGGGGTGATTGGGGTGGAGGTGTGAGATTTCTCTCGTGTAACCTCCTCCCCCCTCCCTTTTTCAGGCCCCTAACAGGGATCCTTCCAAAGCGGAAGTTGAGGGTATGTCCTCTAGCTTTTATTGTTTGCGCCGAAATGTCGTCGATGCCTAGGATCATAACAATCTTAGGCCCCTCTGCTTTCACTGAGTGAACTTTCCATTCCTCAGCGCAAATATTATCATTTTGCGCTTTGATTAGCGCTAGGGTTCTTTGTTCTTCTCCTAGTTTTGTTCTAGGGAAGAACACTGCTATTGAGTGAGGTTTGGGGACATTTTCCCCAATTTTCACTGTTAGCTTTTTGTTTTTGTTTAGCTCCAGTTTGGGAGCTATTTCCTGTAGCCATTGGACAGTTTTGCTATCTTGACAGTCAAGGACCATCATTCCTGGCCTGAAGTGTATGCATTCGAACTGTATTTTGGCTTCCTATCCCTTTAGAATTTCTTCTATGAGGGTTTCCACTAGATGGGTTAACTCTTCTGTTGTTAAGGTTACCAGGGGGTATTCCTCTGGTAGCAACGCCACTCTGATTTTCGTTGCTCCCGCGTAGCTAACGCCTGGAGCAGTCTCCCTGGCTTTGAACTGAGCCTGGGGAGTAGAAGGCTTTGTTCTTTTTTTCCTCCTAAATTCTTTGGGGGGTAAGAGATTGCTCCCTTGCCCTCTTACTGGTAAATGGTGTTTCCAGTTTTTCTTTTTGGATTTTAGCCTTCCTTTCGTCGGCTAATCTTCTTGCTTCTTCGGGTGTTTTCCCCGATTTTATGGCCCTTAGGTACCATTTTGTCATGGCTCCGCTGAGACCTTTCCTGAGAGGGTCATCTTTACCACCTGGTTCTCCCAGCTTGGGTAGTTCAGCGGATGCTTTCTTTTTCCCTTTTGGTTTCCCAAGAGGAGGTCTATATTTCCTTGTGTCGCTACTTGAAGGTATAGAACCTTTCGTTTGCATGGTGTAAGGTTTCTCACGTAGCGGCTGTAATTTGTTTTTTGAAGGGAGTGGTGTCCTCTCCTTCGTTTCTACGGACGGAGTGTCCATCTAGGGGTTACTCCCCGGATTACTTGTTGTTTTTTGAGTAGTGGTATCCTGCTCTGGGTTTTGTTTTGTGTTTGCTGTACTCATTTGATTCCCACGAGTAGCTAGGGAACTATACGGTCCGCTCCATCAGAGCCCCGCATGATGGAGTAAGGCTAGTTACTCTCTGATGTCGCCCGGTGTCAGAGAGGCTCCGTTCAAGGCAGCCACATTATCCCCAGCTGCCAGTTAGTCATTCGGCACGGAAACGCATGACACCTTTGACTGGGGCGGATGCTGTTTTCTGTCAAGCCCAAGACTTTCATGGGGGAGGTGAGAGGATAGGAGGATAGGGGTTGGTGTTAGGAGTTTGTGGTTAGGAGAGTGAGTACCTCACTTGGGGATAGGATACCAGAGCCCCTTTAGCCTTTTCGCACCGAATCATGCCACGGGGATCATTACGAATCCCCCGTCAGGACGGTGACGAACGTTTCCCGGGGTCCACTACTTGGAAGCGGGGTTGGTCTTTGAACCCCTCTGCCAGAGCAAGCAAAAATCTTACAGTACGCTGGCGATATTTATGTATGTATGTAAACGTATGTAAAAGACAACAAACGGTTGTATCGAGGTTTCAGATAAACCTGTTATTACTACATTACAATTATTTATCTCAACTAAAATCCTTAATTAATTGTTCTACAGAGCGTGCATAAGAACGACTGATTTTGGCTCGAGCTTTTGTGGCGCAGTAAGTGAGATACATATTAAAAAACAGGAACGTCTTCCGAAAGAAATGGTCGAGATGTTGTATGCGCAGGGTTCGCCAAGCTCGTTGATAGTCCGAGCCATTTTTCAAAATTTGAAATTTTTCGCGAGCCGCCATTAAATACGTATTTAAAAGTATGCAAAAAAGGTATTACATTTTTTTACAGAAATTATATTTATTGAAAACAAATAAATAAAAGCACAAAATATGTGTATTGAATTTAAATATTAAAAATTAAACACATTTATTTTACTCCTCTTGATAATTCTTTAAAATTTGGTAGATAATTGGTGACAGCATTCTCAGTAATTCTTTGAGATGCTGGTTAGTTAATACTGATCGGTGTTTGGATTTCACGAATTTTGTCAAAATGTCAATTGTCCATGGCAATGAAAGTTCACAAATTCAAAATCGGTCTGGAGTCGGTCGATTACGGACGATTCCGCCCCTGTTTATGTTCGTTCGCGCAGTTTTCGATGAGTTATATCGTTCTTAACTTGGACGGAAATGAAATTAGTTACAACGTTGCAGTTAGTCTTTCATATTTGGTGTAAGTAATTTAAAAGACATTTTGAAACACATACGGAACGATAATAATTTTAAAAAATATAATGGCACAAAAATGAAAAGGGAATTCGGGTACATTTATCGAGAGCCACAAATAATCCTACAAAGAGCGGTATGTGGCTCGCGAGCCGCAGGTTGCCCCCCTATTGTATGGGATATCTTTCAGACACACCGACATGCATCATTGGACATGGATCTTGTGGCCACCCTTAGGATTAGGATTACAGAGATTGGCAGAAAAATTGTGTTGAAAACCTCTTCGGCGAGAGACGAGAATTACAAAACGATAGCTTTTCTAACCGAAAAGGTCCTAACACAAAACTACTGAATCAAGAAAAAGAGCCGCCCCTCGTATTTAAGCATATTTACACATAGTCAACTCACTAAAAATACATATACGGGCAGCTTACTTCACAAGTACACCTTAGACAATGCGGTCTACAGCTGTGAAAAAAGGATCATATATTTATTGCATTATAACGAGGTACCTCCATATACGGCTAATAAAATTCTCTGGGGAGATTGTGCCCTTTTCCATATGTGATATTTACCGATGGTTCGAAGAGTGCCGAAGATGTAGGATGCGCTTGGTACGATGATCAGACTAAAGAAAAAGTTAAATACAAATTGTATAAAGACTACCTTCTCAGAAGAACTAATCGGCATTTGAAGGCATAATATGAGGAAATTTGAGTGAAGGGAAAGTATTTATCCTGACCGATTCAAGGAGCTCGATAGAGAGCATTAAAAATTGAAGCTTACAGTCGGGCTGTTGTTATATGGTGCCCCAAGTTAGGAACTCGGCCCCATACGCTTTAGAAAGGCAAGTCGAATGCCCCTTCGCTTGGGTACGCGGCCATGGAGGAGTACAACGCAATGAGCTGATGGGGATGAAAATGGATGAGAATGGCAAGGCAAGCTGTGAAAAAATGGCAAAATTTAAAATCGCCCATCCCAGTTGAGGAGTTCAAAGGCTTCGAAAAAGGAAGTATATGGCACGTGGAGCAACCGTGGTTCCTTAAAATTCCTATGTCAAAAAAAAAAGATTGCACTACAATAAGTCTATCCATGCAATAAGAAGAACATGTTTGAAGGTGATAGGGCAAAGACCGAATGACCTATGTTTAGTATCAGAAGAGAGGGGAAGACCTAGCACATCTCATAATGAAATATAATAAGTATAATAATGAAAGAAAAATGATCCTAGACAGGCTGTACAGAATTGGAAAGCTGATCAAGCCATTTAATTATAAATTCACACTACAACGATATGATTTGCAAGTCTACAATGCTGTTTTGGATTTTCTAAGGGCTTCGGACTTAAAAATTTCATCAGAAAGGGAAGCAGATTATCTCTGTGCCAATTGCCAAAGAGCAAAACAAAAAGCACATAGTATAAGTGCTTTGATTCAATAGGATTGTATTTTAGGACAGAAAAAATTTCACCTAAGGACCATTGCTGAAATTAACGGAATAACTACTATATCTTAAAAAAACTAAACCTGGAATACTGCATATACAGCATACAGCAGGTGTATAGAAACAAGCCTCTGTAGGTGTTGGCAGGAAGAAGAAACAGCGGAATATGTCTTCTATTGGTGGGAAAGCTCATGCAAACTAGAATTCCTACTCCTGGAGAAAGAGAAGCGAAGGCCCGAAGGATAAATATATGAGCACTAAAACTTTGTGAAATGATGCAAAGAACTCAAATGAGAAGATATCAAGGCATTTTTTAAAATTAAATCGCAGGTTTTTCGTGAGGTAAATCCAGTTGGTTACGGACGCAATTCAGAATTATGGACATAGTTTATGTGGAGAATAGTACCATCGATTATCCACTAATTATCTTTGAAAAACCACTGTTAATTAATTTGTTGTCATAACCCCAGTGTTTGAGATGTGTTCGCCAAAAATCAGAAGTGTACATGAATAGGTTTTCAATTTGAAATCGGATTCCGGGCACGAGATAATAAGGCGTTCATCCCTTCCTTGTCATTAGGTTTGCTTTGATGTGTTTTTCTTTTGATAACAGAACGCCCAAAGCGTAACGAGCTGTTCGTCTGGCCCGCAGCCCCCTCGGTCACTCCCAGGCACGCTCGTACTTCACCTCCCTCGTCTTCCAGCGAACCGTTAATGGCCCAGGAGCTTCAATATCCACCCGACCTGCGAGGGGTCGCGCGTAAACACTAATTAACTATAAAAACGTTCATAAAATATACTCTCCCTCGTAACTGGCATACTGATGAAACGACTGATAAGCAATAATTTAAAAAAGTGATTCTGTTTTCCTAGACGTGGAAACATAGAAATTTTTATTCAACCACACAAGAAATTTTAAAATCTTTTCAGGTTTCAAATATTCAAATACGTTAGAATTTTCTCCCAGTAAGTAACGACATGGACAAAATCTCGTGGCTTTGATTCCAGGATGTTGCGATTTGTGTTAGACGTTAACGCTTGTTACGTCGAGTCGAAAATGGTTGATACCAACAACGCCTATGTTCTTATTTCGCTATTGCCATATAGTTCTTCCCAGTAGTGCCGCTCGTGGCGACTATTAGAACTGAAAACTATTGTCAAAGGAATAGCAGTTCTTGAAGATTTGTTATTGTTGATAAAACGTTTGGATTTTTTTCTTGAAAAGTCAGCAGAATGATAAAAATAATCAAGCCTTCGGCTCAAAATGAAATTTTTGATTTGTGCGAATAACTGTACGATGAAATGGGACAAGTGCTCACTTAATCTTTAGATATACAAATTAAATAACATAAATCGCTGGCCTACTTAAGCAAAGACAAATATCTGAACTGTCCTGATAAAAAGGAGAAGGAATAACTAGTTCTTCAATCCAGTAACGAACTTCCTAGGACCGGTGGGCGGGGGGGGGCGTAAATACATAGTTGATGAAGATCCCATACCTCCACTATGAATGAGAGTGTGGGAAGAGGTCAGAAATTAAAAAAGAATTGTATTGGTCGAATTTATTTAAAGCGTATTTAAAAATAAAAATACATAATAACAAATAACCGGCAGTCCAATTCACGCCGACCATGTTTGTTACCTAAGCTCGAAACGGTAACAGTCGAATGACATCCAATGACAGCAGTTTGAGGTAAAGAGATGATTTACCTATAAAATAATGGGTAGAACCATCTCTCCACACCAAACCAACTCAAGTTCCCTCCAACGTATAAGCCAAGTATGACTTCACTGCTATTCGATTCGACATCTACTACGTAGATCGAGCAATGTGTTGTACTCGATTCCAGCTTCGTACATCATTTTTTTCGATTTAACATGACGCAACATAGTTAACAGATCCTGAATACCCCTGCTATCTTCAATGTTACATTAAAAACTTCCAAAAAAGAAACTAATCTTTTTAACATATATACACTGATTGGAATTTAACGCATCACTCAGTTTATTTAGTTTAAATTTTAATTCAATGTATTGCTAATTTAGTTACATTAACTTGATTACTTTTGTACTGATTAATCCCATTTGCACAAAAAGTAACATTATGACCTTGCGTTCTGCTACGCCTACCTACACTGTTGATCGCTTTCAGATAATCTTTACCTTTCGTTATTTTATTTGATGTTATTCATAAACGTTTTCCAATTGCTCCAGTCAGGCCTTTGAGTGAGAATGATATTAGGGGTATTCACGATGTTTGTAAGAAGTTAACTCGAATACAGAAATGCCCAGTAAGATTGCCGCCTTCTTTTCTTAGCATGTTAAACTTCAATTTTTCCACAATGCTGCATGTGGAGACTCGTAGAACCAAAAATAAAGCTATAACAGTCCTTGAAGGCTTGTTGTTGTTTGTTTTGGTTTTCTTTTTTGCCTACAACTTTATAAGGAAGGGGTTGTATCTATTATGAATGAGAGTATAAGGGCAAGTCAGAAATTAACAAAATATAAAAACACGCGTAAACAAAATACAGCTGTTAAATTCATGCCTGCCATGTTGGTTGCCTGCGTCCTACGGATAGCAATGTGACTACACTTTTGACATAACATCTACCATTGGTCCTGGGCTGTTAGCAATGTTAACTAGCCGATTCTTACAAATCTACGTCATCATTTTTCTCTATCTAACAGGACCTAAGAGACTTAACAGGGTTAACACAAAGATCGTGAATACCCCTAATTAAAACTAACTTCCGTTCCAAGGTTTGGTTGCTTGTCAGATCTTGTTATGTTTAGTCGAATGCGTTGAATCACACTAAAAAAGAGCTCATTCCCTTGGCTTCTCGTCTCAAAACTTGAGAAGGTCCGTTTGCAAAACCTTCGTTGTCATATTGACGTTATCTTTCATAATGCCTTTAGAACTGAAATCAGGTGGAACAAAACTGGATCAACCGATGGTAAAAGTAAAGTAATTACTGTCGTAAAAGGGGGCTAACACCCAAGCCGTTGAATTCGAGGGTGTCAAATTACTCTTTCAAGATATTCATATTTAAAAATCGATGGGATATGCCGAGATTCCAACCCAGGACCGTGGCACTACAAGTCTGATGTTTTACCCACTCGGGCAACATCGTTGGACTTTAGTTAGATCCGCCCTGATAGTCCTCGTTTTAATTATGTTTTATGATTTCTTAACCGACATGAAAAGAGGGTGACTATAACTTTTTTAATGTGCGTATTATTTCATATCAGGATAGCGATTTTCTTTCAAATCTAAAAGTTTCACTTTGTCTAATGACCCGGAAGTTGTATGTGATTGTATCTCACCCTAGCCCGACTGTACCAATTTTTTGGCTGAATTACTTCTTTAGATGTGGGTATGATAGACCTAAAATTTCGTCTTTTTCGATTGTCGATGGCGAGAAGCCGAACCGCTTCTGACAGTCCGAAATAGCGAAGATAGGTGACGTGAAGTTCTACGTCGGTTGTTTTGGCCTGTCAGACCGGTTTCGGCTTTTGCTGCCTTCACTACTCGATTGTTGCAAAATTAACAACAATGTCAGAAATTATTCGTTAAATTTCATTAATCCAATTTCGTGGTCCTCTTGACCAATTAATATATTACAATTAAATAAAGTTTTTAGTTGAGATAAAAAAATTCAGTGGCACGAGCAGGATTCGAACTCACGATCTTCGGCTAGATACGCCGCTGCTCTACCACTTGAGCTATCGTGACCTCGATCCACTCGGATACTAACTTCCCATCTCAACCCCACCTTTTGAGTTTTCCCTCCTTCATTTGTCGCCGAAAATCCAATCCGATTACACAACATTTGAAAAATGCCAAAAGGGAGGGGTAGAGCAGCGTCGTATCTAGCCGAAGATCGTGGTTTAGAATCCGGCTCGTGCCACTGAATTTTTTTATCTCAACTAAAACCATAATTAATTCAAATCCAATTAATTATTATCTATAAAAGGTGTTGTTCATAACCACTCTAGACTTGGTAGTAATAAATTGTATCCTGTTAAAATCCAGGACAAGTAGATTAAAACCCATTTGCTTGGGTGTGCATAAACATTTTAAACCTCCTAATATTCAGTCGCCGCCCCACAAGGGATTTGCAAAATACATTCAGTTTGCCCTTTAATAATTTATTCCATAACGCCGGTGCAGCATTTGTCGGCTTCCTCGGAAATAAATCCAACAAAACTCCGCTCTGCTACTGTAGTACTATACTCGGGAGCAACAGGTTTGTTTTGATTATCGCAGGCCAACAGGGAATAAAAACATAGGGGGGCGTCGGTGGCTGCAAGGTTCCGTCTTTGACATGGCGCTCATTACTGTAAGGCAAAGGTCCCGGGTTCGAATCCAGGGCCGCTGGATTCGAACCCGACATACTTACAAATGGGCTTTTTTTCAAAAACAGTGGCACCCTGAGGGTGAAAAAAAACACAATCCAATGCTGCGCGTGGTGATTCGTAGAACCAAAGGCTACAGCAGTCCTTGAGTGCTTGTTGTTTGTTTTGGTTTTCTTTTATGCTAAATTTTAACATGCTAGAAGTTAATAAAAAAGGAAAATGTTATCTATACTCAAAAAGCACTAACAAATATCATGGCTTCAATTCGTGCGACCTATCTAACTTGTATCCTAAGGTCTAACAGCCTGCAACTTTATAGGATAGGAGATATATCTATTATGAATGAGAGTGTAAAGACAAGTCAGAAATTATCCAAAGAAATTTAATTAATGCAAATTTGAGAATAAAAATACTTGTACACAAAAAACAGCTGTTAAATTCATCCCTGCCATTTTGGTTACCTAAGTCCTACGGATAGTGATAGTGCAATCTGACTACATTTTCGCTCTAACATCTAACATTGGTCCTGCACTGATAGATCGAGCAATGTTAAGTAGTCGATCCTTACAAGCCAACGTCTTCACTTCTCTCGATCTAACAGGACTTAACAGGGTTAACACAAAGATCGTGAATATCCCTAATGTCAGGGTAATAACATTATTAGCAGAAGGATACAGCCAGCGAGAGGTCGACAGGAGATTCACTGTTCGGAACACTCTACGATAAGAAGGGTTTTTCGGCACTTCAGAGAAATGGGTTTCACTGGGACAAGATGGACCTAGGTATATGGATGAGAGAGGCGATAGAGTCATCCGTCATCACCCACTACGAATCGCATAAATCGCAGCATGGGATAAGAAATTTGATAAAATAAATCCGAAATGTTTCTATTTCCTCCTGGCGAAACAAGACTGCTCAATGCTTATAATTTCAAGCCGGATCGGCTCATTGATCTCTTCTTACCACAGCTCAGAAAATGGCCAGCCTTTAATTGGCACGGAAACATGTGAATTAGACATTTAGAGATTGGGGATAAGGACAAGGATAAGAGAGGCGACCACAAGGCCTTCTGCACTTCGACCTGAGTAGATCAACTTTTCATAACTCCCTGGCCCGCTTCAACTCGTTAACAGCTCCTTAGTCTTACCAGCGGGTCCATAGTGTAGGATCTTGCTCGTGGCTTTTTCTGTTCTAGTTGCAAGAACATGCACCTAAATAGGTATTCACAAAAACATAAAAAAATGTGTTCTGCGGTCTCGTCCTCTTCCTGGCAATTGCTGCACAGTGTTTCTTGTCTTTAGTACTATCCAGTGCATGTTCTTTGTTAAGTAGAACTGCTTTGACAGGCCGAATCTTGGTATGGTTGCGGTTGGTTTCCACTAATTCCTTTGTACATTTTGCGGGTGGCCATTCTATTTCTATTCTCTTCGCATGCCTCAAGACGTTCTGCGGTCTGTTCCACCAAGTTTTTGCCTCATTAATGATCCATTTCATATCCTCATGTAACCTCTTTTGTGGCAAGATGGTAGGGTTCAAGTCTTACAGAATTCATACTGGCGCCTATTTTCCCCCAACATAAGTACATTAATAATGTGAACATTCAAAGGATTCAGACAATATAGCGCAAGTTCTTGATTCTCATAATGTTATACTTCGCATCATTCGTATTACATACATGCACGAAACCTTTCTTTTGTTTAATATATTTATTGTAACGCTAACTTTATTTACATTATGTAATGCGATGGATTTTCAATTAATATGGATCATTTTTGTGAAGGGCGATAACAATCGTTTTATTTATCCCAAACTATACTCGAGAAATAATACTTGTTTAGTAGGTCGCTAGGCCATGTCATCTTGAGCTGTCTGGTAGTATAAGAGTGCTTTCTATTGGGTAAGAATTGGTAGGCAAGAGGAGAGTTTATTGAGGAATGTTTTGGGAATTAGTTTTTGCGAGAAGGGTTGTGGGATCATCGTGCCACTATCAACACGACACACAGGAATGGCACATCTACACAGAAAACAAACGCTTTGAGCGCTGAAGATGATCTCAATAAAGATCGAAACGTTGGGACGATAAAGAAAATGTTGTTCTGAAACCTATTTGACACCAGACCGCATTTCGCGATCTCCCAACAATCATTTATTAACAGTCCCTAAACACCACACATCGCTATCATATTGAAATCTTTATTTATATATTCATTTTGACACGACTTGTGCTAAATTTTGGACATTATTGTCACTCCAGGGGCCCTAAGCCCCAAGGTATTTCTTTCATTCACAAGAATTGGAAGCATAGAAGAATAAAAATATTTTTAATAGATGATAATGGACATGGTATACATGGTAATAATACGTATTGTATAATGTTTAATCTGTGTAATATTTGTACCTTTATTAATTTATATGTGGAATTTGATCAAGGTTGTTTTTCGGGCGAGAGGTCAATTATTGTATTAAAATTTTAAGACTTGGCTGGAGGAAAGAGACCAAGCATGTATATATGTAAACTAAACATGGTGGAAGATTTGTTCCACTTTTTAGGAGTTTGTCCAACTTTGGAGAGCGTTAGGCTAATTTTGTTCCACAGACGTCGTTTGACATTCCGTGGGTATATAAAACTGTTAAATGGAGAAGATTAGTTTAGTTTGTATAGATATATTGTAGATGCGCTGAATTGCAGAGATAATTTATGTTAAGTTTATGATTTGTATGTTAATTTAAGTTTTATTTGAATGTAAATATGTAAGGGTCAATTGGCAGACGACTAGATCATGCCATTACAAGTATTATTTTGTTAAAAAAATGCAATATTTTATTTATTTTCTTACAGTGGCAAATATAAAAAATATGAAGAGAAAACCAGAAGTTCAAACTTATCAACGTTTTGATTGGATAATTCAATAAAATGACAAAATAAATAATATTACTTTCAAACTTTTTATCAAAATGATCAGGAGATTAAAAATGATATTTATTTTTCATCAATTCCGGTAGTAGTTTTTTTATACCTTTAAACAAGTCTATTTCGTTCGGCCGTTTTGGGACCTGCTGTTCTGCGGACTGGGTGGACCGACCATGGTTGATTAAACTGTTGGCTAATGTTAAACAACTCTAGGCCGGCCAATAAGGCTTGACAATTTAACATAAGTCACTTGTGCATTCCCTTTGCTGTATTATTTAATGTTTCTCCTTTTGACGGTGTATCGAACAACCAGAGAGAACTTTGCAGAATGGATGGCTGTACTCGTCGGGGAAAATACTCGGAGAAATCCGCCCGACTAAAAACTGACACGACCAGTGTTCTCATAACGAAACAACACAAAATTCACGATTTTAACATTATTTATACATATTTTTTAGAACAAGTTTTGAGAGGAAAACTGATAACATGCGGGGCATCGTCGATTGGGACTATTCTCGCCTGACGGACGGTAATAAGGTTTCAGGAGTGTGTAAGAGTGTGAATTGAGGCAATCCCGATGCCCAGGGACTTTTTCCTGACAGGATGGCCGGAACGTGTGTGGGTCACCTTTTGGGAATATTTACGTCTAATTGAATAAATCAATAAATGTAAAAAATAAACTTTTCAAGCCTCAGAATGAACCGAATGAAGATGTATTAATTTAGTAATATTGGCAATTGTTAAGCCACTGGAATAATTTTCTAGGTTAAATTGGGTTTTTGTTAATTGTTCATCAGATGTGATGAGAACGGAAGAGGAAGACGATTGAAAGGCTTCTGGATTAAGTTTCACCAAGTTGGGGGCTCCTTTACCGAACTCACCTACTGCAGAAGCTTCAAAATATTAGAATTATATTTAAAATTTACAGCTACAACTAAAAGTAGAATAATTTGTAATTAAAAACATGGATACTACAAAAAAGCGTGAACCTTTTTAACATAAAATTGCATGGTTTTAATTTTTTGCAATTAACCATTTTTAATTACGTATTAGCACTTTTCGACATGAAATGAACCCTTTTTAATTACACCATTTTAAATTTCATATTAACCCTTTTCAATGGCAAGTATTCTTTTTTAATTCTGTACTAATACTTCTTAATTTCAAATGAACGTTTTTTTTTCTACAAATGATTTGTGATGTAATTTCTAATCAACCTTTTTTTCACAACAAATTGACCTTTTTAACTTCAAATTAACCTATTTTAATTTCATAATAGCATTGCTATTTTAACTTTTTTATTGCAAATATTTTAATTAGTATCTTTTAACTTCGAAGTGAATAATCTTTTTAATTAATTTTAATCCACTTTATAATTTCGAATGAACGTTTTCTTTAATTTAAAAAAATTATTGATTTAAAGGCGTAATAAATTAAAGAGTATAAAATACTATGAGGATGTAAAGTAAAATTCTTGTATATTTCCAGTATTTGTGTTTTTTAATGTAGAAGTCCAAATTAATGTTGATTAAAATTAAGTTATAGAAAATCACATACATTTTTTTTTAAATTAATTCGATAATAATTTAATAATAATAAGAAGAAATAATAAAATTTTTGCACTTAATTTCATATAATTTTTAATTTTAATTGTAATTATGGTCTTCTAACTGCCCAATAATTTTATATTTAAAATATATATATAAATCAATTTTATTTTACATTATTGTACGTATTACATAATATCTCTCTTTTTTTTCTTTTGCTTTAACGACTGCATTTATTTGAAATTGAAAAGATACTTTCGAACTGTTCCTGTGATGTGATAGTGCTCTCCGTCTCAAGGTAAGTTTTCCGTTCCTTTTTTCCAAACCGTCTTTTCTATACGATCCACTATCCCATTGTGTGACCTATTCGCAACCGTGTTAATAATATATTTTGTTATGTTTTTCTAAATTTTCCACGTGCCATTGCCCTTATATGTTTTTTTTCATTACTTTCGTTTCAGCGAGGTTGGCATTCACAATATAACCAATTTTTTTCTAGATCCGTAGGGCTAATGGGTGTCTCGGTGTCATGTGGGGTCCCAGCCGCTTTCTTAGCGGCCGTGTATGCTTCCTCATTTCCCTGAAGCCCAACATGGCCCGGCGGACACAATTATACAATCTCGATTATTCAGTTCGCCAACCTATTCAAATATGTATTAGTGGGTCCGGGAAGAACTTGTTTTTAATTGCGCCGAGTGAGTCTGAAGACATTTTTGGATTGTCTCGTTTTGATATCTCATCCAGCGCAACTGATATGGCGGCCAATTCAATAAAATACTCGGTAAATACTAGCGGTGCATTGGAGTAGGAGATGGACGGTAGACCCTTCTGTATACACAACTCTTCGTTCCATCTGTATAAAAGAAGGTCGCATTCGGTATTCCTTCCGCTAGGAAAGGAAGTCCGCTGTATATATGTTGTAGAGGGGGGAAAAGTCCCTCCTTTTTTCTCATCGCCATATCGTATCGTATGGCTAGGGAAGGAGTTGTCCAGGGTTCTATTTTTGGTTTCCTAAATGTAATTACTTTATCCATTTCTATTCCTCTCGTAGCCAATGTTACCTTTATTCTTATAGCTAATGGCCTTGTACGAATTCTCAGCGCATCATTCTGCATTCAGCTCGGCATCAAAAAGACCTGTGTAAGAAATGTGTTTTCCTTGATCAAAGGTTCGCACAATAAGCTGTGAGAATCGTGTCCTTTTTTCACCTATACGCACTACCCCGGCTTAGACACAGACACTTTGTATTGGACTATTCCTAAATGTTCCCCGTGCATGGTGGCTCCCTTTACAGTTAACACATACTGGTACGAGTGTTTATAGGGATATGGGGCTATGGGATAGGGTTATGACGTTAGTTGAGGGAATAGAGAATGGGGATGGCCACCAGGTACAGGAGGATAGTCCGTCTTGTTCGAACAAGTTTCAGCGCTCAGCAATCCGACTTTCCTGCATTGAACATAACTTATTTATAGATTATTCTCGTTTACAAGAAAGTGCAATGTTTTATACGAACTCTCGAATTTTTAAAAAATTGTGTTAATTTCTTTTAATTTTATGTTTATTTCAATTATTTGTTTTATTTACTCGTTCACAGGAAAAAGGTAATAAAATTACAATGTGAACGAAATGGAAGGGAGCCATGAAGAAAGATCTAATTCGTTTCACCATACGAGAGCTTTTGAGCCGTTCCTTAAAAATGGCGATTTTTCCATCTCTAATGCACCTCGTAAACCTACCCTCTCCATATTTCTCTAGATTCTATTTAACTTGTGCAACTTTTACTTCGTTGTTTTATTTAACTTGTATTTTTTATTGTTTTATTTTATTTTACATTGACATAGCATTATGTATAAAACCAGAAGTTGTTCTATCTTTGTTTAATCGATGACTGTTTCGAAGCCACAACTTCGACTGAGGTGTGACGACGGTCGACGGGTCGATACCTTCAAAATCGCGAAATCTGCAGCGTCTATTGATTTACGAAAAAATTCGGGCTGCTCCAAAATTCCAGTTACCTGGCAAATTTCACGTTCTCTTCAATACCTCTCGGCAATCGTTCAAGTCTCCTTCATAGCAGGGGTAGGCATTCCCGTTTTTGTTCATTGCCATAGAAAGAGCATTTTGTACGGTTGATGTAAACACGCGCGTCTCAGAACATATCGAGTGAATTTACTGACTTCATTTTCGGGATGATAAATCGCTTTTCATTCCTTTTCTATTAATGAAAACAGATTACCGATATGACACAATGTAGGATCATTTAGAACTATTTTTCCTTCTGTCATCATTACAATTAAATCATTCCATCTGGTCCGTAATAACTCGGGTTCGAAAAACTACTTTTGTACATAAATTATTATATACATAAATATATTACGGAGATAGGGCAGCTGTCGCCTACTCACCGATTAGCCACCGTTTTTGCCACGAAATGCTTTTTTTGTCTATAAAAATAGTGGGGCCGAAAGTGATTTTTTTCTTTTTTAAACAGCCGAACAAAATCCAAGGGCCCCGGGTAGCCCAGGGTGGTGCCCAAACCTGTGAAAAAGATAAATTACGACATGGAGTGGAATAAATCACGTATCGAGTTAGTCCTTTGATTGACGCTGTGCCCCTAGACTAGACGCAATGTGAATTCACACTCTATCAAAACGGTGACAAGCATTACGTGATGTTCATCTGCATGTGCCCGGACATAATTCGGCGACACAGAACATTCTCATTTATCGGGGGACGTGTTTATTTTACGAGCTCCGTTACCAGATCCTGACATGATAAATCTTAGGAACGAATTCATTTTGACGGTTCTTCTCCTAAGTTTGAATAGATTTTCTATGACCTAGATGGAAACCTTGAAACATTTTTCTGTCAATTTCGTTGAGCTGTTTTTAGGAAAACAAAAGCAGATATGTGTGGTTTAAGGGTACCTTTGATTAGCACCTGCCAGTTTATAGTTTTTGAGATCAAAACGTCGCCAAAACAGAGAAATGAGTCAAAATATGTCATTATTGTGTATAATCGTTTTCCTACGATTCGGACCGCAGAAACGCCTACTTCCTGTTATATGTAAGAGATGTAAATTTCGCTTGAGCTCGGCAGTTGGTTTTCTGGACGGTTATTAGCACTGTCATCTGTTTGGTGTTCTGAGAAGTACGAAATCTCGCTGACAAGAACCGCTGAGGTTAGACAAGCGAGGAAAAAACGCGAATTATTAACCACAATCCTGTTTGCCTTTATTTCCATCGACTGAACTGTAAATCACTTCGCAATCTCATCCTTCAACAAAACCTTTAAAAAGTTTAAGAAAAAAAGAAATTGGATTAGACATTTTATTTGCAATAAATAAACTTAAAGTATACATTTAAAAACTGGCCTATTGCCTTTATTCCGGACACTTTTTTAAAAATATTTATTTGTGGCTTGTACGCCAATTAAAAATTGTTCTTAATGTATAACATTAATTTCATAAAGTGCGCTATTTCTCCCCACCAGGCCGACTAGTAGAAAAACAGACCCGGTGTAAGGTGAGATAGGACCGACCGGCAGATTCTTGTTGAGGTAAAAAGAGAAGAAAAGTGTCTCTTGTTAAGTTTTAAAATTTGTCTATATCGAATGTGTTGTAGTTAATGTTTTAATTTTAAGTAGATTAAAGGTATATTGTGTACGATACACAAGTAAGTGTTTCTGTTAGTGCATGCACAAGAATTGTAAGTAATTATTTTTATAATTCTTTTTCGTAAGCATTGGCCTTTTTTTTATAACTTGTGATTAAGAATATATTTAGTTTAGAAATTAACATTTTCTTTCGGTTCTGTTTTTTCATTGATCCACTCACTGAGCTAAGATTCCCCTATTAAAAATCAAATAACGGGACGAAAAAGAAAGAGTAAAAAACAGCTTACAAACATGAATGGGAAACCACAGAAAAAATGGAAAATTTTGTTAACAACATTTCCCACATTGCACGGCCAAACGTTGTCAAATTAGCAGAAGACACAGCGCAAATCCTCCCCCAAACACCTAACACTTCTCCTCGCGTTAAAAAAGATGTCAACCTCACCAATTTCTATATGGCTTAAAAGAGCCGGCTTAAAGAGAATTTAAGTAGAAGTCAGATAAATCAAAATCTGCAAAAGATGGAAGAAGATGTAGAAGCAGAACCTGTACGTGATATCACTGATACTTGTGAAACATCCCAACAAATGCCAAAACTGTCCGGCAACTTACATTGGTCTCACATCCCAATATCTGGAGAAGAGAGTAAAGCAACATATCTACGATTGCAAAAAACACAAACAAAACTCTACACCACTCGCTACCCACCACTTTGAACACCAACACAATTTTGACTTCAAAAATCCAAAAATACTACATACAGAACAAAACAAACTTAAACGTAATTTTTAAGAAATGGTTTACATCAACGAGGATGAACACAGCATCAATTACAGAACAGTTACATGCAAACTCAGTCGCAGCTACGCCAACATCATTAATCAAAGCATCAATTAAAGCATTGCATCCCACACATCAAATATTTTTCGCATAGTTTAATTGGCCAACAATATAGCCTTCGTTTTCCCATTTATCCCTTTCTATATAATCCTGAACGAATAATCTGACCGAAACTTTACCAACACAGTGTTTCCCTTTGTCGGTTCTTTTCACCTCAAAGAGGCCGATGACTTATACGAAATTGTTTCTTCCATACTTCCATACTTCCTTCCCAACCCCTTCAAAATTCCACATATATAAACATAAAACAGTAATATTGCACTGGCACTCTCAACACGACACTCAAGAATGGCACAATTACACAGAAGACAAACACTTTCAGTGAGTAGAAATACTTTGATTGAACATAAAATATATTTATTCAGATATCGTGAGATGCAGTCTGGTGTGATGTAGGTATCAGAAAAACAGTTTCTTTATCGTGCCAACGTTTCGATCTTTTATTGAGATCATCTTTATTTAGGTCTCAAAGTGTTTGTCTTCTGTGTAATTGTGCCATGTCGTGTTGAGAGTGCCCAACTTTTGTTGTAAATTCCAGACCCTGAAGATAATCTCAATAAAAGATCGAAACGTTGGCACGATAATGAAACAGTTTTGTCTAAACCTACATATCACCAGACCGCATCTCACGATATCTAAATAATCTTCCATACTATGCTGCTTACATTTACATTTATGTCAAGGGTGGCATGTAAGCACTTACTTTTCTTTCGAGAAGGTTACGTCTTCTTTCAGAGTGGGTCTTCTCCAGATTTAACTTCCTTCTTCTTGTGAAAGGATTATTAGCGTTGATATTTAAACTCATATTCTCACAATATCTTTTTAGAATGTTTGTGACGTTTTGCAAACTACTCGATAGTTTCATCAAATTTTCCTTTTATGATTACCAGTTCATCTGCGTAATCTATGGTACGGTGCCCCGTTAAGCTCTCTGATTAGGTCATTAGGCACCCTAGAAATGTCGATAGCACCTAAATGGTACCCCTCCTTGGATAGGAGCTAGATAATCTGTTGATGTATTCATGGACCTCCTATTAAAATTAAACTAAAAATTATTTTATTATTGTTAGTTAACATTATTAGTTTTAATATAAGAGTAAACAAAAAATAAATTAATACATAAAACTGCATTATAAACGAATAATTTGTCTCATAAAAGTTTGCTAGGATATTTCGTTTATTATTTATTTCGAAAACTATTATTATTAATTTAATTATTTTTGTATCCCTTCGTTAAAATCGCAGACTATTAACGAAAGATTACCACAATGCCCAATCTCCGCGTAGAATCGGCAAGAATGCCCAAGAGACTCTGCTAAGTTGTTTTTCAAAACGGGTTTTTTAATCAAAATAATTCAACGGCGCCCAACTCTACCGACAAATGACGATGGAGCGATTATAAAAGGCTCGAATTGAATTGACAGTAATTAATTGTCTCTTGAGGTGGTTTGTCGAGTCGGTGGAATAAACTAAATCCCTCCTGTTTAAATTAAATCACAGGACAAGCCTTGTGTGCGCAACTCAATTATATAGAGTGCTTCAAATGATTTGTGCTACTCACCTGAGTCCGAAATTGGAATCTGGGCCATCTATGCCAGCTTTTTTACCTACTTCTAAGAAAAACTTTAACATATGTTGTACGGTCATTATCTTCGTAATTGTCCCGTTCACCCTTCTTTTCAAACGGCTGTAAATTTGTTAACCTCCGTTATAGAAATTGTTTTAATTTCTACGTATGTTCGATGACATTGATGGGTTCCTAGTATGCTGAATACAACCAGCTATGGGCGTGTAACCTGCAACTTATATTTATTGCCTCCTTTGGGTACATTTTATTTTCGGAACCCATTGGTCAAATTTAATGGAACTTCATCTCCAGCTAAATTGTATAGCCTATATGTAAAATTTTGTATGCCACAATCTCAACATTTTATAATTTATTCTGGTGGGGATTGTGTTCAACCCATGAAGGGTAGCGAACTAAAGCGGTGGTTCATGTTTTTTCTGCGCCCTTAAATTTCATCGTCGCCAACCCGTTCACGACTCTTCTGATTCCGAGGACGATCGCAGTATTTTTACTTCAAATCTCGCGCTTATTTCATTGAAAAGGCAGAACAAGGACAGAACGCAACAGGAATCTCACAACGCATTGTTAGCTCCAAAATTCATTGTAAAAAAAAAGTTTAAAAAACTGATGTCCCGAGTTACTTTTATTTAAAAGACGCATGTGAATGACTCCAATGTAAAAACCAACGAAATGAAACAAAAAGTCTAAGAGGAAATGGATACTTATGTCGGCCTGATAAGTGATCATTATTCACATCATGCTTTATTCGGATCGCCTAAAATTACTTGCGCATCTAATGAAACTGCCTCAATAAAGCGAGGAACTCTTGCCCAATGGAAGTCGAGAACGAGTGGTCAAACGCTTTACACTACTTTTTTTCAAATTATTCTCAATAAAGATAACACGGGTTATGCCAGAAATCTGAGAGTACGCAGAGCTCATATACAAATCTTCTGAGCTTCACTTACACACTTTCTATATGGAACCAATGAATTCATTCAGGTAAATGGGTCATTTACTAAAATTTAATCAAATGTACGAAGTATTATAATTCCTTATAATCTTTAATCCCTCTTGACGTCTTCGGGGTGATGAACTTTGTAGTATCGTTTCCGATTGACCTGGTCTGTGTCTATGATCACAAATTTAGTCTGGACGCGGTTCGATATTTCACTATATTCAGTCGTGAGTTTATTATATTAGTTATGAAAGTTAAAAATTAAATAAAGAGAAATTAATGAATCATGTTCGAGGAAGGACCGCTTGATCTCGCTTTTTGCTGCGGTATTGGTGAGTTGAATTTTCCAGCCTTCGTATTCCATCACAAATCAACAGCTGAACATAGCGGAAAACGAAGTTTTAACATGAACAGTTTGATCGATAAATATACACCAAAAGAAGAATGAAGAATGCCACAAATATAGGTCAGGCCGCCATTTGATAACTCATTACCAATCACACTAATAGATACACTCCCTCTCAGGAGGCAGGGTTACGATAGGGTAAGCCAGAAATTCCTTGTGTCCCACAAACTCGAAGCAGTTAATTGGATTATTATGTATGAAAAAATTTCATAACAAGAAAATATTGAAGAGACGTCTACATGAAGATTAATTTTATGTATTAACAGTATTAGAGACGAGGGAGAACGTAAAACCAAAATTCGAAATTTGTCAAGCTTTCAATCCGGGTTTCAAGGGTTCATTCAACAGGTTAATCAGGGCCGATATTTGTCAAACAAATGGTTTGAAGTACGTTAACTAAGTTTTTATTGATTATCCCAAAAGAAAAGTTAAAATATTTAATATCTATTTTTAATAATTACCATGAAAATTTACAGTTCATGTATGAACTACAAAGCAATGGAAATTTACCATATTGAGATATTTTGGTAATGAGGGACACAACTCATCCACAAAATGGTGTACTAAGGGGATTAACTCAAATAGATTTTTCAACTAATTCCTCTCACTCTTTTCGAATAAAGATAAAATGTGTCAATGATCTCCTATTTATTAACTTGTCGCTGTCTAACGAACAATACTGGCAAGACGGTAGCAGAGAGTACTAAAAATCCTAAAGCCCAATGGCTTTCCTCATGCTTTAGTTGTAATGTTAATTAATGGAAATATGGGCTAATTATCTTGGACCTGAAGACGTCACAAGTGCCTAAGTCCTTCTCAACCTTGTTGCTGAGGTTCGGGTTTTCTTTGGTTAGAGATTTCAATTGAGTACAAATTCTACCAGTCGTATTTTGGTTTGATTCAAAAAATCCTTAACCCGGATAAATTTTCTCAGCTTTTTTTAATTAAAAAAGACTATTAATTGTTTGAAAAAATCGGACCTGAAGATGACCTTGAAGCCGTATCGAAGCTTGGCAAATTTGGAATTATGTTTTTATGTTCTCCCTTGACCATAATACTGATACATATGTAGGCATTCTGAATGTCTATAGAACGGTAATAGAATAAGAAAATAAGAATTAACAAAATGAATCAGTCATTGCAAGTAGATTGTCCAGTGGAATTCCAGTTCAACAAGTAGGAAGACTTGTAAATAGATGATTGGCTGGAGGGCGAGTTTCGCTTGGACTCAGATCAAGAAAGCTTTGATTTATAGAGGGCCGGTTCAAAGGAATTTCCCCGAGGACGCCATGTGGGAGATCTCGGAGGGGCCGCGTGAACGATTAGGGTGGCGGTTCGGCGTTTGAAATAGGGTTGCGGGGTTGGGGACTGGCAAAGTATTGGCCGAGGGGCAGAAAATCGGGCGGATGGTGGTAGGCGCGGCTCAGGTGCCACCTTGTCGCTCGGCAATATTCCCATGGATTTTCCCCGGATGGACGACGCTTTAGGCTTCAACGATTCCACATCTACCCTTACCGTAGATTTCCGCGAATAAATAAAAACGGAGTTAACGATTACAAATATGACCCCGTTATCCGACTTTCAAAATTGAATTTCAACTTCAAATCTATTCATTCTATTTTGTTACCTTTGTAATTTATTTTCCCAGGTGGGTCCTTTTGTCCTCACCTTCACATCTTAAAATCAATTATTAATATAAATGCAGACATACACAAGTCTATTACATTAAGGCCGGTTTACTTAAACATTATACTGATGATTTTACAAAATGTTTCTGTGTTAACCTTCGGTCAACATCGTGAAACGCCCGGATATGTACTAAAACGTCGGATCATTTTGACCCAACTCGATTTTTAACCTTTGTTCTACAACGTAATGGTCAAAATGACCCAAAAATTTCAAAAACGCGCGTCTGTCAGAGGGTAGTGATTGGAACAGGTTGAGGCCCTTTTCATAGATAAGTCACCTTGCAATTGTCAAACAAACTAAGAAAAATCATGGTTTCGGTAAATGACCTCACGTTGAAAAACATGTTCTTTTAGTTTTAGTTCAAATTTAATTTATTTTCTTTAATTTTAATTAGTTTTTCTCGATACTTTTCTTTGGAATCTTCCTGGATTTTTCAGCCATGGCAAATAGTTCACACTTTGTAACTGACAAAGACTTTCGACGGGAAATAGAAAAGTAATAATGAACACGAGGAATACTTTTCTGAAGAAGTAACTTACAGTGAAGATGAAAATGATTGATTACGAAACGACGATGATAAACCTGATGCTTTCGACCTTCTTCCTGAAGATGATGCGCTCTCAGAGGCACACTTTACCCCAGAAATTTTTTCAAATTTAGGTGCCAAAAATAGAGAACAAAGGCAAAACTAACCTGACACATACCCATCTTTACAGTCCAGAAACGTCAGAATAGATTCAAAGGATATGTTTAGCCATTTGCCTGGTGCCAAAGCAAATGCTCGGAACCTTGTAGATAAGGACCCATTGTATTCCTTATTCATCATCCAAGCCATGATTGATGTCATTGTGAAATATGCCAATGAAGAGATTGATAAAAAAAACCGCAATACAGGTCTGGCCAGCGCTATATTGGACCCACAGATGGTATTGAAGTGAAAGCTTTGCTGGGCCTTTTATTTTTCAGCAGCGTTATGACAGATTTGAACCTGAATGTCTCAGGCATATTTTGTCGTCTATTTAGACCATCCATTTTTCGAGCAGTGATGTCCAAAAACAGATTTGTATTCTTTTTTACTTTCCGTTTTTCGGAGTAAGTATGTCGATTTTGTTCCTTGTGATACTGCGTTCAATTTTTGTGAAGTTACCTTTTTTCATATTAATTTTATAAGAATAAAATTTTCACTTTACGAACAAGTTTGACTGTAGTTTTGTAGATAATATCAAAAACTGGAAGTTAGTTTTTTACAAAAAAAAATTTGGAATTCGAGTTTGTCCTTGCTAAGCTGTACTTTATTGTGTTACAAGGTTAATAAAAGTAAGAACTTATTAAAAAAAAAGTTCTTCATATTTACCAAAAATGTTGAAAAATATGACTCAGGGCTCCACTAAATGTGGCAATTTGCTAAAGCTTAGCTAATGGCATTAGTTTAGGGCGGGTACATTGCTTTTCCTTCAATTCTTGAACACTGATTTTTTTGGCGACAATTTAAAATCTCCTGCCTCCGAAAGATGACCTTTGCACCGCAAACCATTTCTCAAAATTATCCTTACTGCCATGCTTTGCTTTCATAAAGATCCCGTCATTGCAACCTTCAAGTCCATGTCACATCTCTTGACCAGCGGTTCAAGAGGTGAAAAATGACAATAACCACCCTTCGACGAATAACCATTGCTCACTCGCCTCGCGACATCCTAAACGTAAAAGCATTGCTCTACGCGGTCTCTATAAAAACTTGTTAGCCAAGTCTACTTCTTGTTCATCTTCTTTTTTATACGGTTATGATTTGGGTGGTCCAGAAGTGTCTGTCAGAATGATTGCACCCTTCCCGTGTAGAACAGTGTTTGGTCCGTAAGTCGTTTCGTCTTTCTTATAATTGCCTGGGCTTTCGGCTTTGCCGGTTTGCCAATTGGTACGAATCATGATGAAATGGAAGAACTTAAAGCAATGCTGTTGAACTCTGATGTGGAAACGGGAAACCCTTTTCGTTTTCGAAGGATCGCCCTCGAATTACCGTTGCCACAGGATGTACGAAGCTGACGGTGGAAGGCTTGCTAATAACTCTTTCGCAGTAACAATTGGACCGTCATCGGCCGGGAGGGTTCTGAGAAAGAAGCCGTGGTGCGATCCTTTTTTTCCCCTCGGGCGACGCTCAATTTCTACCTACGCGGTGCACCTTTGCGGCGTTGTCTCTTGGCGGCCACCTGATCCCAGCATGAAAGAAAACGACCCTGGGCCGGGGCATCGGGAATTTAGCTGTTTCTTACCTGCTTCCGACCCACGGACTCACCGAAACGGAATTCCGAAAATTCCGCGAATCGCAAATACGCGCTGAGAGGCTGAGCTGGGTAAAAATGACCGAATATCTTTTCCTCTTCACGTTGAACTGCATCGTCGGACAAAATCTTCCTATTTGACCTTTAAGGAAAACTGAAATTATAACTTAGAAATTTTCGTCTAGCCAGATGCAATTACAATGTAGATTTATCATTTAAAGTGTTAAATGTGTCGACCACTTTTTTTACCACGAATAATCTGATTCACTGTATGGTCTAGATGAACAAAAAAACATTCCACTGAAATCTCCCAGGCTTTTGACTTTTATTAAGGTCTTCATCAAGGCAAAATTACAATCATCATAACAAACATTTGTATTTTATTCTTGTTCCATTAATTTTAATTAAATTAACCGATATATTCTTGTCAGTTGGTTAAGACAAATAGAAAATACAAACCAAATCCAAACAAATGTTAATCCGTATTTTTAAGAAGGGATTTAATTCAGAATATTAAACATAAAGGTTACTCATTTTGTAAACACACATCGTTCTCCATTTTAATCTCTCTTTAACCATGGAAAGACATCTTTAACCAGAAATTCGCAAAATTATTGTGTGAATGACTAATCGATGCCACCGGCAAGTGGATATCGCAGTGGCAGGGCGTTTCTCAGAGCCGTCCGCGGTAAACAGCCCGCTACTAACAATTCTGGAGAATATGGTGCAGCGTCACTCCACTCTTTAAGAGCTATTGTATCCTCGTTCTGTGCTTGTAGCACCCGCTGAGTCTTAGTTCATCAAGAAATTTGATTAGTAGGCCGGTTTCACCGTTGAATTTCTTTTACGGTCTTATTCTACATGTACCCGGTGTTTCCTACTTGCCGTGTTAGATTATACAAATCTTCTTCATACCACCATTTGTACAGTCCTGTCTACAATAATTGATATTCCAAGTTTTTTCTGCTTCCTTGGATCAGTTAGGTTGTTTCTTTCCTTCCAAGAATTATTTATACTCAACGAGTGAAATCGACTGTTTCTTTATTTTCATTTTGTCCTTTTGTCTAAGGTACACCTTTATAGTGTGATTCCCTAGGTCACAGAGTGTTCGGGACATAACAGCTCTTTTCCTTGCAAGAGCGGCCGCTCTCTCTTTGCCCTCTACTCTCACATCTCCTGGGACCTTGCAAAAAGCGACTTTATATTGCCTACATAATCTGTTTAGTTTTGCAATTCACCACCATTTAATAAGCCGGGCACGATTAGTTCACTTGACTCTATTGTTCGTTACTATAGAGTACACGTCCTATTTATTCTGTTATTAATAACATTCTGACGTGTTAATTGCACGCATCTGTAAATATTTTTGACCAATTGGTTGTATAAGAATCGTATGGGGAAAATTTTAAAATATATTTCTTCCGTATATCAAATAATTTCAGAAGGCAGGAGACAGAAGTGGAGACAAATTGGCTGTTTCATCTTTTTCTTGAGCCTTCGCGTTTTAGTTTTGTTTCCCTTCTTAAACCGACCCAACGACCACCTTAATTATCGTCTGCACTGTTTCTTGATCTCTTCCGCGACCCCGTCATCCGTTCAATTTGCAATCTGGGAAAAAAGATCAGCGCGTAATGGAATAATTCATGTTTCGTGTTCGCTGAAACGGGCTTCGTTTTAACGGCTTCCCACCGGGAACAAAGGTATAGTAAAACACATCTGTTCCCGCGCCATTACAGAGAACCGTCGGATCGGCCCGTCCCAAAACCAGGTAACACCATTACCATTGACGCTAGCGGATGGGTCGGTTCACTCTTGGAAAACTTGTTGAATTTCTTAGTCGAAAACGCGTCCTCGAATCAATTCAACTGATGGAATTTAGGTTAACATTTTCATGGGTGAAACGTATGTTCTATGGTAGCTTTAGTGATGTGAATACTTTTTTAAATACCCGTTTAGGACCAATGTTGCACAATGACTCTCTGGAATTGCCTGGTCCCAAATCCTTACCGGGCCAAAACGAAATTAATCCTTATGTGTTTGTTGAGGATGAAGCGTTCCCACTTATGCCGAATTTAATGCCCCCTTATCCTATACTCAAAGTGACTAACAATTCCCAAAATAAAGTATTTAACATTATTTTTAAAGTATTTAGTAAGTATTTCGAGTGAACAAAAGGCCTTTTGAATGCAAGTTAGAAACTATAGATAAAATTGTAAGGCGACGACCATGCTTCATATTTATTTAAGAGCTAATGCCATACAAAACGAACTCGATACATGAAGACGACAACTTATGACTAATCACAATGATTCTATTTTAGTTCCTTACAACATATTGAAATTACAAGTTCAAGAAGAACTTTTTAAATTCGAGAAAAATTCAATATGTATTTCAATAATGCACAAGGTTCTGGTGAGTGGCAAAATAGAGCAGTTGTGTTGGTCGCAAAAGTTGTAATTTACTGCTATGTTTTTCTCAGTTTTAAAAATACAATGTGTGATGAAATGGTTTAAGAAATAAAGACGTTACGATATAAATTTACCGTTCCAACCGAGAGCTGCACCAATCTTTTTCCCACAGATCATACTTCATGTTCGTCCTCATATAATCAGGATGACTTGTGTCATACATTACAGGATTATCCCGCACAATTTCAATTAAACTTTCCTCATGTTCCATCATTACGTCAAACCCACGATGTGAAGGATACATGAAGTCTGTGCAGCTCTCGCAAACGAACTACGGGTGGTTGAAGTCAAACTGGGCTGTAGTGGAAGTGGGTTCAATTTGCGGCAGGCCTGATCTTATGGAAAATATGCATTAGAACCTCTTTGGACAATGGATTTGCGTCGGATAAGTGTGTTCCCTGTTTTCAAGACTTTATAAGCTGAAATCCAAACATTTCAGGCGCGTCTGCAAATTCCCTCATTAACTCTCTCAACCACCCATTTCTCACACTCGTTCCCAATAACTATTCACTCGCAAACGCTCTCACACACTCATTTATTTGCCAACTTATTCTTTTTTTTCTGGCCTTGTACTAGTGTACATCTAGCCACTTTCGTTATTTAGCGCTGACAGCCGCCGGAGGGCGACCCAGGTAGGACATCCGGGCTCTCCGGTTAGAACTGGGTCTTACTACCCTCTTCTCTTATAACGGGCTGCTCCGATGGCGGTGGATAAAAACCTTACATGGCACGGTGTACCCTTGGAAAAGTCCACCCCCATTCCGCAGTCTGGCAAAACACATCCAGAGTCCTGGGTAAATTAATTTTTTAATTGTGCTCCATATCCAGCTAATGTTTGAGTCTTTACTTAGAGAACTGCAGAATGACTGCCAACTTTTTACTTTTTTCTCTAAAGATCCGCCTGCGTTCCGCTTGGATCTCTGAACTTCTAAGTAATTGGCCTTCGTCGGGTTATTCCTTAGGAAGGCCCTATGCTTTTTGTTCCATTCCTCCTTGCAGCTATCGTCCTACCAATATGTTGGATTATGTCCTTGTTTTGCAGTGTATTGTATGCCCGAAGTGCGGGGAATGTTGCTATCCGCAGCTAACCCAATAATTGTCATGAAATCATTGTAATTAAGAGGAGGAGTGTTCTATATCTACAGAATACTGCGTCCATCGGGCCTTGTCCAATTTCCATCGTTTCGGGTAACTCTTTCTGTTTGGATTCCTATTATCCTTTTCTATATGTATAATTATAGAATAGTGGTTCGAGCCATGGCTGTCAGGTAGGACTTCCCATACGGCTGATATTGCAAGAGGAGCAGGTCTTATTATAACGTCTAGCGCGGATGGATTCTTACCCGGTAGTGAAATTAGAATTGGGGAGCCATCATTCAGAAAACACATTCCGGTGTGATCGAGCTTTTCAAGAAGGGTAGCTCCTGCGGTATTTTTATATGAACACCCCCAGCATTGATGGTGTTCGTTAAACCCCCCTCCCTATTAGAAGAGGGTGCGAAAATTGTCCAAGTATGTCATTCCATTTAAGGTCTTTGGCTTTGGTTTTGGGACTTATGTATACCGAAACGATCGTGAGCCCTTGGCGGCCAATGTTGGTCTTAACGGCTGATATTTGGACAGTATCTGCTATGTTTCCCATAACGTCTATGTGCTCGTATTTGATATTACGGCTTATTAAAATGGCGCAACCAGCATACCCGTTGGATCTGTCATTCCGGATTATGTCATAATGTCGAATTTTGGGGGAGTGAGTCTTTTTGAGCCATGTTTCCGATAGAAGTGCGACATCGATGCTTTCCCTCCTGATAAGCAACTCCAAGAATCCTATGTTCATATAGAAAAGGACCGGATGTTCCATTGTAATATGTCGGAACGCTTTATGCTTTTGGGAATTCCATCTCGATGCATTATTGAGTATCGTTAGTTGACTGGGAGAGATGAGGGGATGCTTCAGGTAATTACTTGCGTTCGATAGTGTTGAGGATGCTTGTAATCATACCGATTCTATTTCAGATTCGGTATTGCCACATATGTCCATTGCTGTGTTGGATCGGTAGTCATTTCGTAGTTCTCCAATAATTTCTGGATTACTTTGTACTATGTTATATAGCACTAGGTCTATCATTTTTTTTCGACATTTTATGTGAACTTATGTTTTGAGTCAGTTTCGTTACTAGGTGGACATATCTTTCTGGTTCAGTTGAAGTGTGGGGATTTATTGATGTGCCTGACTGGACTGGGCGGATTTGCCTGGTTGAGGAGGGAGATATTTAGATTTGAGGGTAGTTTTTGTATCAGAGGTTTTCTCTGGGCGGGGATTTCTAATAAGCTGTTTCTTGAACTGCCGCCGGGCGGGCGCTGGCTGAGCAGTCTGGAAGGTAGGGAATTCCTGATCTTTTGGGTTCTCTTGTACGTTAGAAAGAATGTCGAATTTGTTTCTAGAGACGACAGAGGCATAGGAATTGCCCCCAAGCTTTTTCTTGTTCGCTTCCACGTTCTTCTTATGAAGTTCACATTCTCTGCTAACCGCAAGGTGATCTTTCCCACACAAAATGCATACTACAGCGGAATCGAACTTAATGCACTCTTTTATCGTGTGTTCTTCGCCACATTTCAGACAACGTTGTTTACTCCTACATTGGAGGGCAGCACGTTTAAAGCGCAGGCAGTTGCTACACTGCCCTACAGGGGGTATAAATATGGTTTCACGGGGCAATAGCTTCCATAAATGGAGACAAATTCCGGGATACTTTGGCCTCAGAAAGATATCATGCATGGCTATAACGGGGTAATTCTTACCTATTCCCCTATTCCACGAAACTCTCGATCCTTCGCATCCTCTCGACTGTTACTGGCTCTACCGTAGATTGCATACATTTTAGAATTTCCTCAGTTGGTAAGTTAATATCAACGGCCCAACTCAACAATAACTCCTTTCCTTTTCACTAGAAAGTCAGGAATATAGACATTTAGATTTTCTTTTGTTAGTATCTCACTTTCTGTCAAATAATTAGGTATATCTCTAGTAGCTTTGTGATACGGTTTTTGTCAGATGTCCGAATGTCTATTATTGACTTTTTGTCTAATAATGGATCTTGGAATAACCATTTCCGAATAACATAGGGTGCACGTTGCCCAAATTTTTTCAGCACTCTCCACAAAGACGAAAAATAGTCCCGAGTCGTTATTATTGAATCGATTGTTAGCTAGGCGCCGTTTTGTCTCTTGGCGAAATATTTCCCTTTCTGCAATTAGTTCTGATTTCTCCTTAATCAAACTTTTCGAATATTCATTCCACACAGAACTTGTAAATATCCGATTTTTTCATTGGTACTTGACTTAACGACTGGACTACTATTGAGTTGTATAATGTCTTGCAATGAAATATGTGTATTTGTTCTATTATTACGGACCGAAGGTATAACCTGAAATTTGGATTTCAGACCGACGGGGGAGGTTCTCCTCCGCCGGTGTCGGCACCCCATGTGAACTTAGATAATCATTAATTCCAGTAATATAACCTAGTTCGCTACAAAGTAATTTAATTGGGAGGTATTTGAAATAAACAAGGATCTTCTAATCGTATATCAGCGATAGAACTAAATAACTGCTGTTTATAAATAAAATAAAGGAAACGAAAATAAAATTCGGTTACTTATTTCAAGTTTTACAGAAAATCGAAATTTAAATAAACGAGAATTGAAAATGACTATGGATTTGATATTTCTACTTATAGCTCGTAGATAACTCGATGTGTTGACACGTTAATCCTTCAGAGGAGCAAAGTGTGCACGTCCGTCCTAGTCAACGATCCGTGAGCGACGTGAACTTATTCTTTTACTAACTCACTTGTCCTCTTAAACCATTCATTCACACTAACGTTCTTGTATATGCAGAGGCGCGTTGGGGTGAGCATTTATGAAGTGAGCCCCCGATGTCTCATATGGGTTATCTGTGATAAAAGCTTGACTTTCATCTTTCAAATCAAAAATTTCCGCTTCTGAACCGAACAAAACATTTAATGGCGGTGCTTTCCTCTAAAGCGTCGTCACTGATTAGTCTTTCACAGTTGACAATTGTTCTCGGTCAATTTGTGGTTTCTATTGTGTGACGATTCGGACTTATATCCGATGGGAGCGCCGTGATAATAGAGTCAGTTTCACTGGACGCCACAATTTTCCACAACACAGGGGACAACGCAGCTGATCAATTTAAAATAAACAAAAAAAAAGAACCGGATCTTATTTAGAAAAATATCTAGAAAATACCCCTAAACCAAAAACGGACAACCCAGACTCAATTATTAAATTTTTAGAATGTTTACACGATATAAATAATATTGGGCGTCCATTTCTCAAGGAAATTATCAAATCTATCGAACTGCGGTATGAAATAATAGTAAATAGTTTTCGAATAATAAACGATTTAAAACATAAAAGAGTATTGGACAATATTGCAAACAAAATTATCGCCGAGTTCAAGAACCCTAAAATCAGAACGCAATACCAGGAAAAATACATTCCGCGGCTACAAAGTCCAGACGAAAGCTTCCGTGATTTTTCAGGCATTATAATAAAATTTGGTCTGATCCTTAAGTCCCACACTACGGTCGAATTAATACATTGCATTCTCGATGGAGTTAACAAAAAATTACATCTTATTTCCATTTCCAAAAGATTCCAATGACAATGTATGAACTCGATCTCTTAATTAATCAGGTCGAAAAACTAACAGGCCGGGGAAACTACGATAAACAAAATTTTAATTCTCAAAACAAAATTTATGACGGTGAATAGACTTATACTCGGAGCGCGTGCAGCTGATATAATGGTCAAAGTAATCTTACGGGATTACAAAATAATAATTACAATAAAGGTACTAATTACGAGAGAAATAACATTTATCAAGATAAAAGATATAACAACGATAATTATAATAACTGGAATAATACCCGCGAGAATAACAGTACGAATAACAGGAGTAACGAAAATAATAACCAACAGAATAGAAACATCCCTCAGGGGAGGGTAAACTTTAATAGGAACAACCCTAATTGGAACAAAAAATTTAACTATCCTCTACCCCAAGTGAACTCCTTGTCCCAAATTCCACTCCCATACCTCCTTAGTTTTCTATCCATATGGGTCATTCCTGCAGAAACACAGGAAAATGACGGGATCAAGGGAAAAGGGAAAAAATACTTCAAAAAAACTAATAAGGAGGAGTGAACGCTTCCCTGACAACAATTTAAAAATTTTACAGGCAACAAATAAAAGGAATATAAGGATTTACTTACGAATTAAAACGATTACGGGCATATTGGATTTACGGGCTAATATAAGCTGTATTAGTGGGGATTTTTTAATATAATCAATCAATTAAAATGCCCTATAAACATTACAATCGGGAACACAGAAAAGGTTTCGATACAAAATAAAGTGAAATTAAACCTAAAGAAAGAGGATTTTCGATGGGAATATACTTTTATGTCGACCCGAATTTGTCTTTGATATACTGATAGGATTCGATTTTTTGAAATTTTCACAGATGTCAATAAACCCGGCGAAAGGGTTCTCATTCATTTATTTTTATAAAAATAAACAAAACTCCTTCTTAATACATGAAAAAATGAACATTGAAGACAAAGGTTAAACACCATTCACTCCGATCAAGAAAAATTTTAAAAGAACATATCCAGATGTGTTAACTGAAGAATTAGAACTAACAACTTTACTGAAGTACGACATAAAACTAACGACGGGGCACAACTCGAAAAGGATTAATTATCAACTTACACCTCCCAAATTAAAAATTTCGACCTTCATCAAAAGGGTATCATTTCCCCGGTGCAGACAAATTTCACATCACTACGTTTCTTGTTCGCAAAAAAACCGGGTAAATGTGGAAAGGAGGAGTTTCGATTGGTAGTCGATTATCGATATTTGAACTCCCAGGTCAAATATTTAGAATATCCTACAATAGAAAGCGCTCTAACGTATTTAAATGATGCCAAATTTCTAACACTTCGACTTAAATTCGGCTTACCATCAAATTGGTATGTCAGAGAAAAGCAATGATTTGATGATTTAATCATTTTTTATCCAATTACGAAGACCGCATTTCACACGTGAAAGAGGTTTTAGACAGACTCCGAAAGACAAAACAACCTCAAACCAGAAGAGATCAAATTCGCTCAGAAAACGGTCGAATTCATGGGTCATACAATTGGCAATTCTTCTATCTCTATTGATCCTAAGAGGATCAATTCTTTATTGAAATTGCGTAAACCTCAAACTCCCCGACGGATCGCTCAGTTTATGGGAGCGGTCCAGTTCTTTGGCAAATTTTTCCCAGAGGTTTCTATTGTCGCTGTCCCTTTGAACAATCTTAGAAAAAAAATTCAGATTTAGTCTGGTCTAAAAAGACGGAAGACGAGGGGAATAAGATTCGCAAAAAATTTACAGCAGCGCCAATACTAAAGACTTCAGATTTTCCAGGTGAAGTGATGATTCGAACTTATATCCGATGGGAGCGCCATGATAATAGAGTCAGTTTCACTCGACGTCACAACAATTTTTGTTTTTTAGAGGACAACGTAGCTGATCAATTTAACATAAACAAACAAACAAAAAAAAAAGAACCATATAGAGGTACTGTTGTTGTTTTCCGTTTCAATAGTCCGCAGAGTAGTCTTTAACACGACCAAGAGCTATTTAAATAAACTAAATATTGAACCTTTAGACAATAATTGTAAAAAATCTCAATCAATATCTGTATGCTCAACGCAATCGTTTAATCATGAAAAGAACAACTTCAAATCGTATTAACAGGCGACACAACATCCTGCAAATACACTAACATCAATTTAGGCTACAACTATGTAGCCTGGATAGCTGATCTAAATCAATATTTAGCCAGCTTTCCGGAAGAAGAAATCGACACAATAACGAAACACGTGGACCCAATATCTAGAAGTCTACACAGAATATTGTTAATAAATACTACATCAAGTAATGTAACATTTCGAAATAAACCGCTTTTTCATTCTCCACATACTTCTGGACATCCAAAGTTCCTTAACGAAGTTAAACCTAAATTGAAAGAGGAACAACAACCTCGAGTTTGGTCAATGTAAAGCACATCGAAATGAACCGACTAGAAAGTCAACATTTGTCTACAGCTATTGCAAAACCGATCGTCACTACATCGATAAGTATATGGACGATTCCCCTGTATGGACTCATCCTACTACTGTCTGGGTATGGAATCATCCGGTATATCTTCGCACGACAGCTACTTGCAGTAGCTGCCGCCTCCGAAAACCAACATTCTCCGTTTTAATAACGAGACTTCTTTTAAACAATACTTATATCAGTGCTTAGGAATGTGTGGTCTCAACAATTGCCCCTTTTTTCAATTTTTCCCTTCTGATAGCTTGTTATTCGTAGTTACTAACAGGACAGTTAACGGACAGTAAAGATCCGAATATTTAATTGTTATTTGGCCATCGTCTAAATCTCGCACATAACTTTACATACACAAGATCGAAAAATTCTTCAGATCAGGTGGTAATTTTCGTTTTTACTTTTTCTTTTTCACCTTTACAGAGACTATTGATTGTAAATATAATTTTTTTTTTTTTAATTAAAAAAAGTAGTTAGTTCAGTACTGAATTTTTGCCTTTATTTTCACCTTTTTTCTTTTTATATTTTTTCTTTAAATCTCGACTAAAAGGTAAAAGGTTAATTTTTATAAATCTTTTTTTATGCGAGGCCATTTAAAACATTTAATGATAAATTGAAAGAAAAAAATTAGTCATTCGCAATTGTAAAAGTGGCTTCTCAGAAATGCTCACTTTTGAAAAAATCGGCATCAGATCATATCTTCCTACGACCGTTGTGCAGTGATTCCTTGTCCGCAGAGGTTAATAGAAGAAAACTTTCGATTATGTAAAGGTAGTAGTTGTTTTCTATCTGCCGAGGAGTGTTTGATGCCCTCAGGTCGTAAAAAAGTATTTGTTATAGAATTGCTCCGATAACAGGGCGACTGTGATTTAGACGGTGATTGTTTTTCTCATAATTTCCCATAAAAATCCTTGAGGCATGACGATAAATTTCCTGTTATCTAAAATCAAATATACTTATTTACTTCCATCCTATTAACAGATGAATATTAGTAATAATCCATAAATGTAATTAGTAGTCATGTACGGCTTTTATTCAGTTCGAGCTCGGATTTTGAAAGCGGTACCACCGGAAGTCTCCATTTAGATTAAAATTTGTGCAGTTTGGTTCGATGTAATTAAAGAAAAGGGTATACCGGTAGAAAGTTTATTAAACGAAAAGGGGACTTTTACGCTCTTTCCAATGACCCACCCCCCAGAAAAAATAATAGTTCAAGGGCTACGAGTAGATTTTTTTGTAAACTGTAAAAAAAAAACTGTAGATTGTTGAAAACTCAAAAATATTGAATATCTGCAAAAGGGTTAAGAATTGGACCATGGTTCATTCGAATCTTTTGGTGCGCTCGAGACGCATCTGACAACGATTGCAGTACAAGTAGCTGCCGCAGCATCCTATATAATAAGGATATATAAAATAAATATATGCAAGATATAGGGAAGATATATCCGTTCGTTATGACTTCAAGTTAGCATTACATAGATTTAAAAGGGTTGGCGCTTCCAGTAGCGCCCCCACGTTTTTGGACCCAACTTTTCTGGTCGTTCCTGACGGATGACACATTTCACGTTTGAACAAAAATCGCATTTACATAAGGGAAATTCGATAAATACAAAGGGGCCAGGTGAATGTAAATCCGCGGAAATATAGAAAATATACAGACACTGAGGACAAATTGGAAATAATTGGAACAACAGAATAACCAATGAAAATTGTGAGATTGCATCGTTGCATCTGCCGGGTTGATGTACCTGTAGTTTCGTCGCTTCCGATCCTATTGGTCTCATTATCAACTGTGGTGGTCAAAATGGCCAGAAACGACCAAATAAAAACACCATCTCGCCAAGTGTGCATGTCTTTGTCTTGTCTTTCTTCAAGGCAAATGTGATCGTTGCTGACCTACGTTAATAAAACCCGTGAAATCCATTCTAAATGAACAACTTCAAATATTACAGGCAAGTGTTGCGTCTGATTTACCCGGGACCGAGTATATCGCCTAGTTTAGATCAGAATGAGATTCGCTCACGCAACCTCTCACTCAATGATTTATATTTGTTCATTTACTAATTCGCTCGCTACCTCAACCACTTCACACACCCACTCACTAACGCTCTGATACACGGACCTTTTCCGTTAATGTGCCTCCGCCCCACTCGACCGCTAAGATCTCTCTCCGGTCACTTAGCCATATAAATTCGCATAAATAGAAGTCCAATAAACTTCGGCGAGTACCCGACTGTCATTTGTTCCTCGCCTTTGCTTTTCACTTTAAAGGATCTGGGAATGTGCATGGGTGGTCTCGTTGACAAATTTGAGAGGGTGATTCACTGTCATATCAAGGAAACTAGGATCCTGTGATAATATTTCATATGCCTTCCACAGATCGGAGATGATGAGAAACCCAGCAGCGATCCGATCACGAATTATGGGGATGGGAGTGGCCGCTGATCTCTCAACGGCGACTAGAAAACATTCTCTCGTTTCGTGGCCCTGCCACCAAAAACCCGTCTGTGGATCAATAGAATCATAGATATTTTATTTGTGGTGCGAAAACAGCGTTTACTCTCTTTTACAACATTTAACACTTACCATTTCGTATGCCCAAGCATAAGTAAACAGCACAGTGATCGAATGTGGCAGGCTTGAGCCAATTAGATATTTGTTACTTCTTAACGCCATTTCCGCCTTGCACTCACGTTTGTAGCGCCTTCACTTGTCACGCGATCCTGTCACACGCAGCCTCCGTCGTGGCCTCCTATACGTCGCACAACTAGTGAAAGACGCCCTTTTCCGAAAGGAAAAGACCTACCGTTTCCTTGGTTTGACAGCGTCGTATAATGCGAGAAAGTTTTTTTTTTAAAGAATTTTTATTTAACAGCGAACTCTTTGACAACTGGAATACTGAATATTACACCAATACATACTATACAACAATACATCCTTCTTATGCTCGCTCAATTTTTGCAACCTAGTACTGTCGCATTCAAAATCTAACTTCTTAATCCCTACCAATCACTCAATGTGTATGTTTTCTGTGTAGATGTGTCACACTACACACAATAATGAATACATTTACACAGAAAACAAACACTTTGAGTGAGTACAAATACTTTGATTTGAGTTTAAAATTTCTAGCATTGTAAACATTAATTTTTTCACATCCTCCATATATTTGTATAATTAAAACAATGTTTATAAATCTCAGGTCCTGAAGATAATCTCAATAAAGATCGAAACGTTAGCACGAGAACCATAATATTTTCTTGTTTTATTTTAATTCGCAATATGTTTCGGTCCTCCGACATTTTTTAGGTAAAAACTACAAAATGAACACAATACGGCAAGTAATGTGGTTGTCCCCCGGGGACTCAAATGTGATTTCCTTTATAACCAATTTATACTCCTAATTATTTTATACGAACTACCTACAATAAAATGTTGCAGTGTTTATGATTTCCTTTAAAGGAGCATTTCCTTAAGTGACCGGAGAGAGATCTCAGCGGTCGAGTGGGGGGGGGAGGCACAATAACGGAAAAGGTCCTGACTCACTCCTTTATTTGCTAAATTATTCCATTTAATACTCGCTCCCACAACCACTCACCTATTTATTCACTCACTAACTCTCTTACTCGCTAATTTATTTGATAACTTATTCATTGGCTAATTCACTCGTTCTTAATAACTCTCATTCACAATTCACTCATTCACTTACTCTCCCACTCACTCATTTGTTTGCGAACTTATTTATTTACTAACTCACTCGTTCCTAGTTCTACCCTCAATCACCACCGCTAATCACTAAACATATTTTCATGATGTAAACTACGGAGTATAGAAGAGTGACTTATTTCTTGTTGTCCGAATGTCTGCACGCGGTTGTCCACCGTATCTCGCACATTATTGTTGTTTTTTCCACAGAAATTTGACACCGTCCTCTTTCGTTTTTCACCTTTTCAGGAATAAATGTTTTTAAAAATGTCCAATTATACTTTGAGATGAAATCTTCGCGATGTGATTTCTGGAATAATGCATAATTTTCCCGAGTCGAATGTCGAAAATAAATTCACGCTTAGGGAATCATTACGGTCACCGTGAAACGACTGCATAAAGAGCTGGTGACCTGCATTCTCTCGCCGGACGACAGTTTTACACATGAGCTTTCTCAAAATTTGGAAAGTTGTTTTTGTCCCTTGGCGGTTTAATGCTATTTTAGAGAGGAAACATTTTTTATCCGTTTTTATCCGATTTTGTGTAAAGGTGTCTCCCGACCTGCTATATTCGCCGAATGTTTGCCAAGTCTCGAGATGCTCGTCTAGACTTCCACCAAATAGCATGCTTGCATAGTATAGACACATGCGGAGTACAACCTCCTAGTTGTTGCGGTAACAGTGAATACGTATTTGCCATGTGCCGTGCGAGTCCTCAACTTGCTGCCAATCGTGATGGAGCACAGAACTGTTACTGCAGCAGCTGCAGTTACTAAAATAAAAAAGACGATTGTGGATCGTATCAGTAAACCATTAACACCTGCCCCCCCCCTTTTTTTATGATTCGTAAGAGAAGCTGTCCAAATTATTAGTTCTCTTTCATAAACATCGAAGAATACCAAAACTGTTGCGTTGGGCCAATCCATTCCTACTAAAACAAACAATGCTATGTTGTTATTGTGTAAATTTAATGTAACATCCATACTAGTAGGAATCGTTTATTAATGAAAAATAAATAGTATTAAATAGAGGTATACACTTAGTGGTGATTTTGATAATAGGTGACAGTTGGTTAAAGGTACGTACACTAATAGTTGATTCCGGAATGTGTGGATGCATTGAGTTGAGTATTACTACACCAATATTCGTGACTGTGATGCGGACAAGAAAACCGAAAAAAGCTGAGTACGGCGAGCACCGAACGTTGTTGTTCAGCAAATAGCCGAGCATCCACCATGGAATAGTCGAGATTAGGGGACCTTAACGTTAGCGTGACACGTAACTATAAATTGATTTATGTGCGCATGCGCAGATTTAACAGAACACTGAAATAGCGTCCTACATTATTTGACTTAAAATAAATCTAATAATAAAATCGTTTCAATTAATTAAGGTATTGGTCGAGATAAAAAAGTTAGTGTCGCAAGCGGGATTCGAACACATGACCTTCGGCTAGATACGCCGCTGCACTTGAGTTATCGTGACTTCGATCCACTCCGGACACTAACGTCCCATCTTAACCCCACCTTTTGAATTTTCCCTCCGTTTTTATCTCACCAAAACCTTAATTAATTCAAAAGAATTTATTTGGCCAAGCGATCCATGAAACCTAATAAAAAATGTAATAATAAAAGTTAACATATTTAATAATATAATAGATTTTGATGTACCTCCTATTTTAAATCTGTGTAAATAATATTAAATGTCCAAATAATCAAATTAATTTATTTATTTTTTATTAATTTTATCATTAATTTACTTTTATTATTTTAATTTGTTTTGTCTTTTATATTTATGTAATAAAAATATTATATTTTCTTGTGTTATAATTCCCGCTTTTCGCACGTTCAAAATTGAACGAACATTAAGAACTATAAAAACCGGCGGGTTCACTTTTTATTTATTTATTTTTTTACGAGGGTTCGCAGAGATTATATATTATCAACCCTCAGTTGTTTTTTTTGTTTTTTTTTCGGGGTGCCGGTGTGTTTGACAAGAGCCTATTCTGGATGTATGTTGGATTAGAATGTCGGGCCGCGGGATTCGATCCCGGGACCTTTGCCTTACAGTGATGAGCACCGTGTCAACGCCTAAAGCGTTGCTGCCACCGACGCCTCCCGGTTTACTTTTGCAATTAATTCCGAGAGACGTGTTTGTAGGACTCTTTCAACGTGATGACGAGCTATAATCTCGAAATCCCGATCGTTGAAAACAACTTAGTGTGATTAGGAAATATGTTTTTTTAGAAAAAAGGATTGAACACCGCACTCACTCCATCATTCATCATTTCTAGAATTAATGTGGTTGACTGTGGTCTTGATAATGAGTGACGGTGAAGTCAACAAAGCAGATTTTTGTTGGATATATTGCCCAATTAAAAAATGTATTATCTATGAACAAATATAATAAAGTACGTAGTGTAAACTGATGTTGTATTGGATCTTCTTGGGGACATTTTCACTGGTGAATGAAGAACATCACTATTTCGGTTTCACCAAGCTTTCGGCGAATCTTCAGGGTAATAAATTAATAAAAAAACAAAATTTACATGAAAAGAGTTATATAACACATCTTATATAAATACATTACAGGGGGGAAATAATAGGTGATAAAAACAAATTAAGTTATATCGAATGACCAGACTCCAAACTTCAAAATTAAACCATTTGTTGTTACAAATTGATAGATAAATTAGTAAATGCAGATCTTATGTCAAAGCCTAAAAACCTACACAGCCATCCCCCGAAGATATATGGACTTCCCAAGATCCTTAAACCTAATGTGCCTTTACGCCCTACATTTTCGTGTGTGCAATCTCCAAACGATAAACTGTCTAGATGGGTACATGATGTTCTCTCTGCACTTATTGTTAACAGTAAGTTGAATGTAAAAAAACTCGTATCAACTTACAGAACCAACAATCTGGTCATAAATGATGATGAAATTATAGTGTCTTTCGATGTACAATCATTGTTTACGTCAGTGCCATTGGGACTGGTAAGTTACATTTCCATAGAACTGTTTATGGAAACTTTGGTATTTATAGCAATGAATGGATACTTTGAATGAAAGTATGGGATGAATAAATGGATACAAGTTTGAGGATGAGGTGTACAAACAAAGGATGGTGTAACCAAGGGAGTGTTGTCACCTGCCTGGCCGACGTGGTTATGACCGACCTTTTGGAGTGGGTTCTGTTACAATTGCTATTTGAAATTAAATTATTATTAAAATATGTCGATGACATTTTAAGAATTATACCTAATATAATATAATAATAATAACTATAATAATTAGACTGGACTGTATTAATAGAAAGAAAACCACGCAGCACATGCGACGGAAAGTGGTCATTTCTTCAAATTGGACTCCTCTGAAATACTGGGCAGAGAGTTGGACTTGGAGAGAGTGTACCAACGCCAATAACACCCTGATGAAGGCAACGGAGATGCCGGTACTTACAGCACCGCGTACAAAGTTGCTCGATGTCCACCTCCTAAATTTGATGGCGAATTGACCTAGTGACAGACATGTAGGGACACTTTTAACGCTCTCATACTTACCAACCCCGAATTGTCGAAAATTCAAAAATATCATTATTTACGGTCTTCTCTGCAAGACTCTGCATTACAGGCGATTTCTTTAATTTCGCTAACGTCGGTAGAACAGACGCAGGCATGGTCGGCCCTTTTGCAACGGTATGAAACCGTAAACCTTCAAGCTCACCAGCTAAGATGAATTTTTAATTATCAACCTATAATGAAAGACAACTTGAGCTCAATGCACCAGTTAGCGGAAGTGGTGGAGAGTATCACTTCATTCAGAAAAATGAACTTGGAAGACGAAGGAGGATTCATCCTTCTCACTTTCATATTAAGGTTATTTACACCGTCATCGCGCCAACGTTTTCAGGCAAGCAGAGAAGATTCAACCACCATTCCTACTCTTCCAGAGCTCACACGAGGTCCTGAATACTCAACAGAATAGTTAATTAAAATAATTAATATTGTCAATTATGACCACTAAACATAAGTGGGTTATGTATCTATTAATGCAAATGGTTTGTTGGATAGCTGAAAATTTCTTTTATTAAGTAATTTTCTCGAAATATAACTCACGTATTTACTCAAACCCAATTCGACATTTTTTAACTTACATATATAGGTAGGGATATAGTATAAAAGAAAAGTAGTACGCACTTCGTCGCTGACAGTATAGGAGCCGGGTGTCCCTTTTTGGAATGGGAGGATGAAAAAACGTACAAACGTATACAACGGATCTCCCAGTCTTTTTAACCTCACCCCTTTTTAGGCTTAGAAAAATTTTAATGAAGGGTGTTAGCTCGTGAGTAGGATAGGTGAGATTAATGGGGGCCAGGCGCGGATGGAGAAAGGTTCAGAGGGAGGCCTCTTTGTTTGTTTGTCGTGAGACAAGATAAGAGATGAGAGCGTGGAGGGAGCCAATTGTAGGAAGACAGTCAGACCAATTGGCGAGAGAGTGACCGTCTCGTTGCAGATCAATAACCTTACAGAGAAGCGTCTTCACTCAAGTGTCAAAGCAGAGCGGTCGACCCACCTCTAGCTCGGCTGAATTGCAAACGGGCTTCTTGAACGAGAATCCATCCTCCCATATGGAAAAACCCTTCATGCAACCCTTTTATCCGACAACGCATTACAAAACGCAGAAAGAGTTTTTTTTTTAATAACCTCACAAAGAAATTGCCTTCGATGAGAAAATTCTTGGATTTTAAAATATTCCATCACCGACCTTAACATAAAAGCCATTTTCATAAATAAAAAAAAATTATAATATGTTGTACATTACAACTACCTTAAAGTAGGTAATAAGTAACCCTGAGAACTGTAATTAAAACAAAACAAAATTAAAGCCAAGAGTGGAGAAAACACCCATTGGTATTACTCCAATGTTACAATAATATTGTGTGTTCAATTGATACGTGTGTCATTATCACTTTCACTGTTATCACCATCACTTCCTAGAAGATCTCGCGGCCATTGTCTCTTCAGTCGGCGAGGAGGGTTTGAGGGGATTCGTCGGGATGGGAGGTTTCTGATGTGTTGATTTACGTTAGTTGGGAGGTTTTTAAGATATTTACGGTAACGGAAACGTAGTTCGTCTTGTACGAAAGGAATATGCAAATCTGTATGTGTTCGATGGAGCATCTAGTATTTTTTGTAGTATTATAGATTGGGCAGTTTGAATGCGGCGGATATTGGAATGTTTGGCTGAACCCCACATTTCCAGTCCGTAAGTCCAAATCGGTTTAATTATGGTGTTGTAAAGCAGCCTTTTATTTTTGAGGGGTAAATTCCAGCGTTAGTCAAGAAGTTGTGCAAGTATTCTGAATCGTGTCATAACCTCCTGACGTTTCAGTCTTGTGTGAAGATTCCACGTCAGGCGTTTGTCGATATACAATCCGAGGTACCGCACCTTGTGCGCACTCTTTTTACGAAGAGTGAAGGTAATGTGGGTGGATTTTTCCGTGTTAAATTTTATCCTTTTCCTTTTACACCAAGACTCTAGTAGTTGAGGTGTTGGAGGTTTCGAGTGGCAATGACAAGGTCGGGGTTGCTAGAGAGAATCGTCTGCAAATGTGTATGTGGTGGTTTCGGGATGAGTTGGTATGTCAGCTGTGAAAACAGTGTAGGGGCCAGAATACTACCATGAGGAATACCAGCATGGATAGGAAAATATGAAGAGAGGGAATGGCTTTCAATGACCTGGAAGAATCGGTCAGTGAGGTAACTGTGCAGTACGAGATAGTAGGTGGGTTAAAAAACTAATTGTATGCTGACTATTGGAATATTTAATAATTCATGAAACAAAATATCATACATTCCTAATATAAGTACCATTTTCTTGGAATTTGTTTTCTGTGCCAGTTAGGTCTGTCCCCAAACAGAAAATAAACTGAGTATTGCAACGTTGAAGCGTAACAACAAGACACGTATACAGGGTGGTTCTGTGTCAATGCGATACCTTCTTTCATGAGAACGAAGGGTATTAGATAAGTTTTAATAAACACTCATTAAACTTTAACCTTGTTCCTATAGCCCTTCCTTTTCGAAAAAAGTATCGCATTGAAATAGAAACCCTATGCCTCTATAGTTCTGAAATCAATTGTTAGCGATGGTGATGATGATGAAATGAGACTAGTAAGCGGGGGTTTATATTCCAAAGTACTGCGCCTTCTGGTTTATTGTAATTTAATACTAGGTCATTGCCTGTCGTTGCTACTTTTCCTTAGTTGGGTTTTCTTTGAATCCCAAGGTTGCTACACATTCGATGTTAGATGTTGCGTATTTAAATGATCTGATCAATCATTATTTGGCCGAAACTTATAATAATGTAAAAATCATTTGTTGGTGAATAAATGAGGAATGTAAAAAAGGAATGGGAAAATTTTCACACTTAGCGAAAAGAGGGGTATTTTTTAGTTTGTTTTCTTGAGTTGTATCTCTCGGGGGCGGGTAAACCAACTGGTTGTTCCGTAATCTCGCTCTAGCCCGTTCTCGACCCAGATAAGGAGGAATCCTTTTGTCGCAAGATTTCTTATCGGCCGGGCTTAATTTTTCCTCCTTCTCGTCCTTTCATCATCTCGTGTGGACTCGGTGAGAATTCAATGTGAAATTGTGATCTGTGATTTTGATAATTCGTTGGAAAGGCATTAAATTAAATGAATTGTGAAGCGGTCGTTAAACGGTAGCAATACGGTTTCCATTTGAGAAGCCCAACAAGGCCTCATCCCTTTCAATTTCTCGGTCCGATGTCGGCTTCGGATTTCTTTGCAAAGTCGTCATCCCTTGTCTCCATCATTCAACTGCACACGTTTTCAGAGCACTATCTCACTTATTTATTAAATTTGCACAGTTTTTACAAACAGGTATAAAAAAATATATATTAACTCCCAAGAGTCTCTCCGACGACTCCGCCCACTGACGCTGCCATCTTTCTTTTATCATATATTTAACTGCGTGTTTAGCGTTAGGGGCCCTGATCGCAATGGGATCTGGAGGAGACGTCCGGAGGGAACGACGCTCCTCTCTCTCTCTCTCTCTTCACTTCTGTTCTCTCCACTCCTTCGGAGTGTTACTTTTCTGCTCACTGTTGACCTATATATATATATATATATATATAT